>CM055122.1:256080991-256481154 GCA_029206835.1 Rana muscosa | reverse complement strand
CCTTACCTCAGGCGTCCCCAGCAGAGTCCCCCCCCCTTACCTCAGGCGTCCCCAGCAGAGTCCCCCCCCTTACCTCAGGCGTCCCCAGCAGAGTCCCCCCCCTTACCTCAGGCGTCCCCAGCAGAGTCCCCCCCCTTACCTCAGGCGTCCCCAGCAGAGTCCCCCCCTTACCTCAGGCGTCCCCAGCAGAGTCCCCCCCCCTTACCTCAGGCGGTCCCCAGCAGAGTCCCCCCCCTTACCTCAGGCGTCCCCAGCAGAGTCCCCCCCCCTTACCTCAGGCGTCCCCAGCAGAGTCCCCCCCCTTACCTCAGGCGTCCCAGCAGAGTCCCCCCCTTACCTCAGGCGTCCCCAGCAGAGTCCCCCCCCCTTACCTCAGGCGTCCCCAGCAGAGTCCCCCCCCCCTTACCTCAGGCGTCCCCCAGCAGAGTCCCCCCCCCTTACCTCAGGCGTCCCCAGCAGAGTCCCCCCCCTTACCTCAGGCGTCCCCAGCAGATCCCCAGCAGATCCCCCCCCTTACCTCAGGCGTCCCCAGCAGAGTCCCCCCCCTTACCTCAGGCGTCCCCAGCAGAGTCCCCCCCCTTACCTCAGGCGTCCCCAGCAGAGTCCCCCCCCTTACCTCAGGCGTCCCAGCAGAGTCCCCCCCCTTACCTCAGGCGTCCCCAGCAGAGTCCCCCCCTTACCTCAGGCGCCCCAGCAGAGTCCCCCCCCTTACCTCAGGCGTCCCCAGCAGAGTCCCCCCCCCTTACCTCAGGCGTCCCCAGCAGAGTCCCCCCCCCTTACCTCAGGCGTCCCCAGCAGAGTCCCCCCCCCTTACCTCAGGCGTCCCCAGCAGAGTCCCCCCCCTTACCTCAGGCGTCCCCAGCAGAGTCCCCCCCCTTACCTCAGGCGTCCCCAGCAGAGTCCCCCCCCTTACTCAGGGTCCAGCAGAGTCCCCTTACTCAGGCGTCCCCAGCAGAGTCCCCCCCCTTACCTCAGGCGTCCCCAGCAGAGTCCCCCCCCTTACCTCAGGCGTCCCCAGCAGAGTCCCCCCCCTTACCTCAGGCGTCCCCAGCAGAGTCCCCCCCCTTACCTCAGGCGTCCCCAGCAGAGTCCCCCCCCCTTACCTCAGGCGTCCCCAGCAGAGTCCCCCCCCTTACCTCAGGCGTCCCCAGCAGAGTCCCCCCCCCTTACCTCAGGCGTCCCCAGCAGAGTCCCCCCCCTTACCTCAGGCGTCCCCAGCAGAGTCCCCCCCCCTTACCTCAGCGTCCCCAGCAGAGTCCCCCCCCTTACCTCAGGCGTCCCCAGCAGAGTCCCCCCCCCTTACCTCAGGCGTCCCCAGCAGAGTCGCTCCCCCCCTTACCTCAGGCGTCCCCAGCAGAGTCCCCCCCCCTTACCTCAGGCGTCCCCAGCAGAGTCCCCCCCTTACCTCAGGCGTCCCCAGCAGAGTCCCCCCCCTTACCTCAGGCGTCCCCAGCAGAGTCCCCTACGGGGCCCCTTACCTCAGGCGTCCCCAGCAGAGTCCCCCCCCTTACCTCAGGCGTCCCCAGCAGAGTCCCCCCCCCTTACCTCAGGCGTCCCCAGCAGAGTCCCCCCCCCCTTACCTCAGGCGTCCCCAGCAGAGTCCCCCCCCCTTACCTCAGGCGTCCCCAGCAGAGTCCCCCCCCCTTACCTCAGGCGTCCCCAGCAGAGTCCCCCCCCCTTACCTCAGGCGTCCCCAGCAGAGTCCCCCCCCCTTACCTCAGGCGTCCCCAGCAGAGGTCCCCCCCCCTTACCTCAGGCGTCCCCAGCAGAGTCCCCCCCCCCTTACCTCAGGCGTCCCCAGCAGAGTCCCCCCCCCTTACCTCAGGCGTCCCAGCAGAGTCCCCCCCCCTTACCTCAGGCGTCCCCAGCAGAGTCCCCCCCCCCTTACCCTCAGGCGTCCCCAGCAGAGTCCCCCCCCCTTACCTCAGGCGTCCCCAGCAGAGTCCCCCCCCCTTACCTCAGGCGTCCCCAGCAGAGTCCCCCCCCCCTTACCTCAGGCGTCCCCAGCAGAGTCCCCCCCCCTTACCTCAGGCGTCCCCCAGCAGAGTCCCCCCCCCTTACCTCAGGCGTCCCCAGCAGAGTCCCCCCCCCTTACCTCAGGCGTCCCCAGCAGAGTCCCCCCCCCTTACCTCAGGCGTCCCCAGCAGAGTCCCCCCCCCTTACCTCAGGCGTCCCCAGCAGAGTCCCCCCCCCCTTACCTCAGGCGTCCCCAGCAGAGTCCCCCCCCCTTACCTCAGGCGTCCCCAGCAGAGTCCCCCCCCCCTTACCTCAGGCGTCCCCAGCAGAGTCCCCCCCCCTTACCTCAGGCGTCCCCAGCAGAGTCCCCCCCCCCTTACCTCAGGCGTCCCCAGCAGAGTCCCCCCCCCTTACCTCAGGCGTCCCCAGCAGAGTCCCCCCCCCTTACCTCAGGCGTCCCCAGCAGAGTCCCCCCCCCTTACCTCAGGCGTCCCCAGCAGAGTCCCCCCCCCTTACCTCAGGCGTCCCCAGCAGAGTCCCCCCCCCTTACCTCAGGCGTCCCCAGCAGAGTCCCCCCCCCCTTACCTCAGGCGTCCCCAGCAGAGTCCCCCCCCCCTTACCTCAGGCGTCCCCAGCAGAGTCCCCCCCCTTACCTCAGGGCGTCCCCAGCAGAGTCCCCCCCCCTTACCTCAGGCGTCCCCAGCAGAGTCCCCCCCCCTTACCTCAGGCGTCCCCAGCAGAGTCCCCCCCCCCTTACCTCAGGCGTCCCCAGCAGAGTCCCCCCCCCTTACCTCAGGCGTCCCCAGCAGAGTCCCCCCCCCCTTACCTCAGGCGTCCCCAGCAGAGTCCCCCCCCCTTACCTCAGGGCGTCCCCAGCAGAGTCCCCCCCCCTTACCTCAGGCGTCCCCAGCAGAGTCCCCCCCCCTTACCTCAGGCGTCCCCAGCAGAGTCCCCCCCCCTTACCTCAGGCGTCCCCAGCAGAGTCCCCCCCCCTTACCTCAGGCGTCCCCAGCAGAGTCCCCCCCCCCTTACCTCAGGCGTCCCCAGCAGAGTCCCCCCCCCTTACCTCAGGCGTCCCCAGCAGAGTCCCCCCCCCTTACCTCAGGCGTCCCCAGCAGAGTCCCCCCCCCCTTACCTCAGGCGTCCCCAGCAGAGTCCCCCCCCCCTTACCTCAGGCGTCCCCAGCAGAGTCCCCCCCCCTTACCTCAGGCGTCCCCAGCAGAGTCCCCCCCCCTTACCTCAGGCGTCCCCAGCAGAGTCCCCCCCCCCTTACCTCAGGCGTCCCCAGCAGAGTCCCCCCCCCTTACCTCAGGCGTCCCCAGCAGAGTCCCCCCCCCTTACCTCAGGCGTCCCCAGCAGAGTCCCCCCCCCTTACCTCAGGCGTCCCCAGCAGAGTCCCCCCCCCCCTTACCTCAGGCGTCCCCAGCAGAGTCCCCCCCCCTTACCTCAGGCGTCCCCAGCAGAGTCCCCCCCCTTACCTCAGGCGTCCCCAGCAGAGTCCCCCCCCCCTTACCTCAGGCGTCCCCAGCAGAGTCCCCCCCCCCTTACCTCAGGCGTCCCCAGCAGAGTCCCCCCCCCTTACCTCAGGCGTCCCCAGCAGAGTCCCCCCCCCTTACCTCAGGCGTCCCCAGCAGAGTCCCCCCCCCCTTACCTCAGGCGTCCCCAGCAGAGTCCCCCCCCCCTTACCTCAGGCGTCCCCAGCAGAGTCCCCCCCCCCTTACCTCAGGCGTCCCCAGCAGAGTCCCCCCCCCTTACCTCAGGCGTCCCCAGCAGAGTCCCCCCCCCTTACCTCAGGCGTCCCCAGCAGAGTCCCCCCCCCTTACCTCAGGCGTCCCCAGCAGAGTCCCCCCCCCTTACCTCAGGCGTCCCCAGCAGAGTCCCCCCCCCTTACCTCAGGCGTCCCCAGCAGAGTCCCCCCCCTTACCTCAGGCGTCCCCAGCAGAGTCCCCCCCCCTTACCTCAGGCGTCCCCAGCAGAGTCCCCCCCCCTTACCTCAGGCGTCCCCAGCAGAGTCCCCCCCCCTTACCTCAGGCGTCCCCAGCAGAGTCCCCCCCCCTTACCTCAGGCGTCCCCAGCAGAGTCCACCCCCCCCTTACCTCAGGCGTCCCCAGCAGAGTCCCCCCCCCTTACCTCAGGCGTCCCCAGCAGAGTCCCCCCCCCCTTACCTCAGGCGTCCCAGCAGAGTCCCCCCCCCTTACCTCAGGCGTTCCCCAGCAGAGTCCCCCCCCCTTACCTCAGGCGTCCCCAGCAGAGTCCCCCCCCCCTTACCTCAGGCGTCCCCAGCAGAGTCCCCCCCCCTTACCTCAGGCGTCCCCAGCAGAGTCCCCCCCCCTTACCTCAGGCGTCCCCAGCAGAGTCCCCCCCCCCTTACCTCAGGCGTCCCCCAGCAGAGTCCCCCCCCCCCTTACCTCAGGCGTCCCCAGCAGAGGTCCCCCCCCCTTACCTCAGGCGTCCCCAGCAGAGTCCCCCCCCCTTACCTCAGGCGTCCCCAGCAGAGTCCCCCCCCCTTACCTCAGGCGTCCCCAGCAGAGTCCCCCCCCCCTTACCTCAGGCGTCCCCAGCAGAGTCCCCCCCCCCTTACCTCAGGCGTCCCCAGCAGAGTCCCCCCCCCTTACCTCAGGCGTCCCCAGCAGAGTCCCCCCCCCTTACCTCAGGCGTCCCCAGCAGAGTCCCCCCCCCTTACCTCAGGCGTCCCCAGCAGAGTCCCCCCCCCTTACCTCAGGCGTCCCCAGCAGAGTCCCCCCCCCTTACCTCAGGCGTCCCCAGCAGAGTCCCCCCCCCTTACCTCAGGCGTCCCCAGCAGAGTCCCCCCCCCTTACCTCAGGCGTCCCCAGCAGAGTCCCCCCCCCCTTACCTCAGGCGTCCCCCAGCAGAGTCCCCCCCCCCTTACCTCAGGGTCCCCAGCAGGTCCCCCCCCCTTACCTCAGGCGTCCCCAGCAGAGTCCCCCCCCCTTACCTCAGGCGTCCCCAGCAGAGTCCCCCCCCCTTACCTCAGGCGTCCCCAGCAGAGTCCCCCCCCCCTTACCTCAGGCGTCCCCAGCAGAGTCCCCCCCCCTTACCTCAGGCGGTCCCCAGCAGAGTCCCCCCCCCTTACCTCAGGCGTCCCCAGCAGAGTCCCCCCCCCTTACCTCAGGCGTCCCCAGCAGAGTCCCCCCCCCCTTACCTCAGGCGTCCCCAGCAGAGTCCCCCCCCCCTTACCTCAGGCGTCCCCAGCAGAGTCCCCCCCCCCCTTACCTCAGGCGTCCCCAGCAGAGTCCCCCCCCTTACCTCAGGCGTCCCCAGCAGAGTCCCCCCCCCCTTACCTCAGGCGTCCCCAGCAGAGTCCCCCCCCCTTACCTCAGGCGTCCCCAGCAGAGTCCCCCCCCCCTTACCCTCAGGCGTCCCCAGCAGAGTCCCCCCCCCTTACCTCAGGCGTCCCCAGCAGAGTCCCCCCCCCTTACCTCAGGCGTCCCCAGCAGAGTCCCCCCCCCCTTACCTCAGGCGTCCCCAGCAGAGTCCCCCCCCCCTTACCTCAGGCGTCCCCAGCAGAGTCCCCCCCCCTTACCTCAGGCGTCCCCAGCAGAGTCCCCCCCCCCTTACCTCAGGCGTCCCCAGCAGAGTCCCCCCCCCTTACCTCAGGCGTCCCCAGCAGAGTCCCCCCCCCTTACCTCAGGCGTCCCCAGCAGAGTCCCCCCCCCTTACCTCAGGCGTCCCCAGCAGAGTCCCCCCCCCTTACCTCAGGCGTCCCCAGCAGAGTCCCCCCCCCCTTACCTCAGGCGTCCCCAGCAGAGTCCCCCCCCCTTACCTCAGGCGTCCCCAGCAGAGTCCCCCCCCCTTACCTCAGGCGTCCCCAGCAGAGTCCCCCCCCCTTACCTCAGGCGTCCCCAGCAGAGTCCCCCCCCCTTACCTCAGGCGTCCCCAGCAGAGTCCCCCCCCCCTTACCTCAGGCGTCCCCAGCAGAGTCCCCCCCCCCTTACCTCAGGCGTCCCCAGCAGAGTCCCCCCCCCTTACCTCAGGCGTCCCCAGCAGAGTCCCCCCCCCTTACCTCAGGCGTCCCCAGCAGAGTCCCCCCCCCCTTACCTCAGGCGTCCCAGCAGAGTCCCCCCCCCTTACCTCAGGCGTCCCCAGCAGAGTCCCCCCCCCTTACCTCAGGCGTCCCCAGCAGAGTCCCCCCCCCTTACCTCAGGCGTCCCCAGCAGAGTCCCCCCCCCCTTACCTCAGGCGTCCCAGCAGAGTCCCCCCCCCCTTACCTCAGGCGTCCCCAGCAGAGTCCCCCCCCCCTTACCTCAGGCGTCCCCAGCAGAGTCCCCCCCCCTTACCTCAGGCGTCCCCAGCAGAGTCCCCCCCCCTTACCTCAGGCGTCCCCAGCAGAGTCCCCCCCCCTTACCTCAGGCGTCCCCAGCAGAGTCCCCCCCCCTTACCTCAGGCGTCCCCAGCAGAGGTCCCCCCCCCCCTTACCTCAGGCGTCCCCAGCAGAGTCCCCCCCCCTTACCTCAGGCGTCCCCAGCAGAGTCCCCCCCCCCTTACCTCAGGCGTCCCCAGCAGAGTCCCCCCCCCTTACCTCAGGCGTCCCCAGCAGAGTCCCCCCCCCTTACCTCAGGCGTCCCCAGCAGAGTCCCCCCCCCCTTCACCTCAGGCGTCCCCAGCAGAGTCCCCCCCCCTTACCTCAGGCGTCCCCAGCAGAGTCCCCCCCCCGCTTACCTCAGGCGTCCCCAGCAGAGTCCCCCCCCCCTTACCTCAGGCGTCCCCAGCAGAGTCCCCCCCCCCTTACCTCAGGCGTCCCCCAGCAGAGTCCCCCCCCCCCTTACCTCAGGCGTCCCAGCAGAGTCCCCCCCCCCCTTACCTCAGGCGTCCCCAGCAGAGTCCCCCCCCCCCTTACCTCAGGCGTCCCCAGCAGTCCCCCCCCCCCCCTCTTACCTCAGGCGTCCCCAGCAGAGTCCCCCCCCCCCCCCTCTTACCTCAGGCGTCCCCAGCAGAGTCCCCCCCCCCCCCTATTGTTTCCCCTTCCCCGAAGGGGAACAAAATAGAGGCGGAGCCGACAGTGTGGCTGAAAAAAAAAAATAATTAAGCTGTGGCGCTGCCGACCCCCGCCCCTTTCCATTACAGACAGACCTGCAGCGGGGCGGGGGGGGTGGCCTGCCGGCCAGCCAAAACACAGATGTAGTACAATAGAAGATAAAGCTGCTGCGGCGCCGCCCACTCCCCGGGGAGGTGCGGGGTGTGGGCGGCGCCGCAGCGGCTTTATTTTCTATTGTACTACATCCGTGTTTTGGTCTTCTTGAACATGGCAGCCGGCCGAGACATTGTCTCCGCCAGCCGTGGACCTCTAGCGGCGGCGGCCTGCAGCGTCCAAATTCGGGGAAAACGGGAAAAATCGGATTGGCCGGGACAAAATAAATCCGGGAAAAGGGTTTGAATCCCGGGAATGTCACGGCCAATCCGTGACTGTTGGCAACTATGGAAGTAAACCCTCTAGATATTTACTTAAAAAACAAAAACCCTGCAAGAGATAGGCATAATGAGCTAGTATGCATAGCATACTAGCTCATTATGAATGACTTACCTGAGATCGAAGCGCTCCTCGTTCCCCTCCACCGCCATGTCACCTCCAAGTGCCTTCTGGGTATCGCCGCTCCGGCGCTGTGACTGGCCGGAGCGGCGATGACGTCACTCCCGCGCATGCGCGCATGATCCCATTCATCCCATTCAGTGCACCTACGCCCAGTAGTGTATTTAGGTTTTGTGCTGCCCTAGGCCTGACTAAACTCGTGCACCCCCTAATTTAAAATATGACCCACCCCTTCCTGTCAAGGCCACACCCCTTGCTGTTTAAGACCCGCCCTGAAATTTTCGAGTGGGGACACTAGTTCTGAGGGCCTGGGGGGGGCAATGGATTCCCTTAATTTGCATAGATTTCCTCTCACTTCCTCTTTGGCTACGGGACAGGAAGTGAAGCAAAATATCTGCAATGGGACAGGCATGGTAAAAAAATTAACTGACAGGGGCTATAACCTTCCCTTACTCTATCCAAAATGAAAAAAAGTGTTGCCTATAGTTCTACTATAAGCACAAATTTCTGATAATTTTATGGAGAGGACTAAGAAGATATAACCATGCCAATGGTGCAGCAGAAAACATATAGCACAGTGAGGAAGGTTTGTGGTCCAGGATGATAGAACAGTCAAAATTAGAAGCGGCACCCTCCCTCTCCCCCCCCCCCACCTTTGCGGAATGCTGGCTGCCCCCATACCGGAAGCAGTGCGGCTACTTTATGGGGACGCTAGACTAATTTGCCTCTCAGCCCAGTCCGTCCCATAAAGTGTAGTGCAAGCCGGCGGGGACTCTCTCCCTGCTGCCCCCTGCAAAGTGCTGCCCTAGGCCTGGGCCTTGTTGGCCTAGGCCAGGATACTGCAGATATTGCAAACACCTACAGGTAAACCTTAATCTAGGCTTACCTGTAGGTAAAACTTGTCAGAGAGGATTTACAACCACTTTAAACAAACCTGTTGCTTTGCCTACTATGAGCAAAGTACAAATTCAATTTAATTAAAATAAATTAGACTCCAAAAGCATTATAGTTTTAATTTAAACACTTTATTCTCCTCATTTTATTATACTGCCCGTTGACCATAAGCTGTGCTCTTTGAATGGAGATTTAATTGAGTCATCACTGTACCTTTACTCATTCTGAGAGCATCTCTGTGTTACCATTCTCCTCAGCTCCAATGTGAAGTCTAACTTGTACCATTTCACAATGATTAAAGCAAAAGGTGAATTCTGAAACCTATATCACAACCTAATGAGTAATTTGTAGCCAAAGTAAATATAACATGCCTGAACATGTTTAAATATACAATATCATGCATATTATAGCGCTGTACCGAATGTAATGCAAAAGTGGCATAACTTTTTTATTAACTTACATAGGTTGTTAAATTTCACATGTTGGTAGAGTAACTCTTCCTCTATAGTAACTCTTCTTCTTTTTCATTGCAGATAAATAACGGTTTCAAAGCAGAAGCAAAATGCTGTCATCATAGGAGTGTGCACAGGGTGTGTCGGATATGCCTGGGCACACCCTAATCTGGAGCTCTACCCAACGATTTCAGGCAGCAAGCAGGTGACCAATAGACTGTGCAATCTTTCCTCGCCGACCCCTGGAACCTGGACTGGAGGGGTGGCAGGGGCAGCAGCTACTGACAATTTTCCGCATTTTCTTCCTGCAGCAGCTGAAAGTAGGCTTCTCCTTTTCCTCTTGCCAGCATTAAGCTGTCACAGGAGGAAAATACAGGGGATTGGTACCAGTATATGCCCCCCCACCACCCTTCCTGTTCCTCTTCTTTCTGCTGCCCGGCCCCCCTGTGTGCTCCCCTGATCACCTTTCTGCAGCGATACCAGCTTCCCCTCTACCGCCGGCTGCTGCGGGGATCATTTCAGGATGAAGAGTGGGGAAGGGGCTTGTAAATATGTAATTTACTGACCCCTTCCTTTTCTAAATGAACACAGTGTAAAGTACCTGTGGTAGATAGTGTCCTAAGTGGAGCTTGTATGCTGAGAATTCAGACGAAAACGTAGTCAGGCAGGTCCAGTCGGCAACAGATCAGGCAAAACGGTGCAAAATTTTAATCCAAAGGATGGTCAGGCAGGCGGAGGTCATACACGAGCTGGCGGTGAAGTACTAAATCAGCAGGCTGGAGAATGGTTAGGAATTCACGCAGAGGTTCAATACACGGTAGTCAAATTCAAAAAGCTAGGGAGTTAGTCCAAACAAATGGGCACTGAGTAAGAGGAAGTGCTGCTATTTATGGACTGTTTGATTGTACATTGTCCACAGCTGGCAGCAGGTGGGGCCAGTGAGTCCAAGGCAATGCATCAAGCTGGAAGAACATTGCAATAACTCCAGGGATCCTCTGTGGCACAACAGGTAAGACTGCAGCTGTGGGACCAAGAACATCCCGGTTCAAAGACACCCAGGTACATGACAGGGAACCCTCCCCAGTGAACCCCCCCGGGGGCCTAGCGGGGAAAGGAGGCATGGATGTCTTGAATAAAAGCAGGGGCATACAAACCATTGGCTGGAACCCAGGAACAGTCTGTGATGTGATATCCCTTCCAATTAACCAGATACCGTAGGCCACAACCCTGCCTTCTAAAGTCCAGAATTTTAGAGACTTCAAACTCATGTTGTCCATCAACAAGAACAGGAGGAGGTAGCTGTTGAGTTCTGGAGTAGCGATTGAAAATGGCCTTTTTGAGGGAAGAAACGTGGAATACGGGATGTATCCTAGAGAGAGGAGGGCAATTTTAACCTATAGGAGACTGGCCCGAATAATTCTGTAAGAACCGATGAATCGAGGACCCAATTTGGTAAAAGGTTAATTTATTCAAAAAAGGAAAGGGAAAAGATGGGACTATAGTGGTGCTTAATCACATAATAATGGAAATCCAACAACAGTAGGTAAAAGGTATATATGATTTATCTTTAATTATACAAAAAGTTAAAAATGAGTAACAAATCGCAGAATGACGTTTGATATGGGATAAATCCAAGGTTGGTGGTTATATGTGGAGGTTTTCTGAAGGTTGAGTGATCATACGTTATTCCGACATGTTTCGCCTCTAGGCTTCATCAGGGGATGTATGTGTCAACCATAGATGAACAAAACCACTATACAGACATAAAGAATAGAGACAAAGACAAAAATAAATCAACAACATATTGATATAGCAGGAATACCCTTGTTGACGAATCCACCAAGAAGCAGGGGGACTTACCGCCAGGAACCCTATCCCCCCCATATATAGAAGGAAACACTTGGGGGGTGAAGAGGAGAGGGGGAGGCAACCACAGCAAGAAAGCGCCACAAGCCAAGGGCACTTAAGCAGCCATAGTGAGTACTCAAACGATGTGGCTATCAGAAAGAGAAGAAAAGAATCAATAATTGGAACCTATAAAGTACTGTCACAGAAAATGTAATTACCGTATATACTCGAGTATAAGCCAAGTTTTTCAGCACATTTTTTTTGTGCTGAAAATGCCCCCCTCGGCTTATACTCGAGTCACCTTTTTGCGACTAATCTCCCGGATTTTGGGGACCCGATACCAGCTGGCCGTAGGTCCCCTGGACCCCAATCTTGGCACACATGTAGCCCCACTCTTCCTCTACAAGTGTGCAAAGTTTGTTGTCCGTGGGACTTAGTCAGGGAGCACCGATTTTTCAAAGGCGGGCACCTCTTCTATAGACTCCAATGTTAAATAGTAATTTCTTCATTGACTTTGGGGACCCGGTACCGATCGGTCGTAGGTCCCTGGACCCGAAACTTGGCACACATGTAACCCCATGTCTCAACTATAAGTGTGCAAAGTGTGTTGTCTGGGAGACCTATGGCCGGGGAGCAACGATTTTTCAAATCCAGGCACCCCTTCCATAGACTCCCATGTTAAAAGTCAGTCTAGTCATGGGCACAGTGAGGCATGGGCACAGTGAGGCATGGGCACAGTGAGGCATGCACATGGACACAGTGAGGCACAGTGAGGCATGCAGATGGACACCCTAGGCTTATACTCGAGTCAATACGTTTTCCCAGTTTTTTTGTGGGTAAAATTAGGTGCCTCGGCTTATATTCGGATCGGCTTATACTCAAGTATATACAGTAATTTAGGCAAAAATAGCAACCAAGAAAAATGTTGCATAGGGAGTAAACCTCATTAAAATCAAACAATTCCTAATAAGAGTACTTACTTAAAATATATAGGTTGGTAAAAGGTTGTTTCAGTCTCACATATTTGGTTGATAGCCAAACTCTGTCCCCCACCACAGATGGAGGTATATGGCATCTTCGTTTGTTGGAGAAAAGCGCATACTTGCCTGCGGACTTCCGTAGTGATAAGCAAATAATTTTCCAGTGTAGCAAAATATTTTCCACCACTTGACCTGCTGTTGGTACACCAGAAGAAGGCTGCAGTAGGGGAAAAGTCTGAGGGTGATAGCCTAGGGCTGCGTAGAATGGTGTGGTATGAAGAGCACTGTGCCAACGGGAGTTATTGGCGAATTTAGCCAAAGGTAAATACTCAGACCAGTTGGAGTGTAATGCATTGACATAATGTCAAAGATAGGTTTCCAGGGTCTGGTTCATGCGTTTGGTTTGACCATCTGTTTGAGGGTGATGTG
Source organism: Rana muscosa (assembly GCA_029206835.1). Classification (NCBI taxonomy): domain Eukaryota; kingdom Metazoa; phylum Chordata; class Amphibia; order Anura; family Ranidae; genus Rana; species Rana muscosa. The sequence continues at coordinate 256,469,047 of CM055122.1, read as the reverse complement.
AGGTAGAGAGTGGGAGCGTTACTCCCAGTTGCAGGAAGTGGTTGTGACAGTCCAGTAGACAATGTGTGGGGTACTTTATTAGCAGCACAAGTTGGACAGGCAGCCACATAGTCAGTAACATTTTTTTTCATATGAGGCCACCAGACATGACCTTGCAAGGTCTTAAGAGTGATGGTGACAACAGGATGACCGGATAACACACCATCATGTGCTCAGAGGAGTACAGGTTTTCTGAGGCTAGGGGCTACGAACAGGCAACCTGGTGGTATCTTCAAGCCTTGAGGAACACAATTTTGGGTTTCTTGTATCTGTTGGTAAAGAGCCGTAGAGATCTGTGTGACAATTTTGTGAGGTGGGATTATATACTGTTCGGTAGGTCACTCTTCTTCAGAAGTAGTGAACTGTCTGGAAAGAGCATCAGCTTTCTTGTTCTTATGCCCAGGGACATAAGAAAAAAATGTATTAAAACGGGAGAAAAACAGAGCCCATTGAGCTTGACGTGAATTCAAACGTTTAGCAGTCTGAAGATACAGCAGGTTTTTATGGTCAGTCAGGATAGAAAAAGGCTTGGGAGCCCATTCAGACAATGCCAATTTGATGGCCAGTAATTCTTGATTCCCAACATCATAATTCATCTCCGCTGTAGAAAACTTTCTAGAGAAAAACGTCACTAGATAGATTCTACCAGACTTAGGCTGTCTCTGGGACAGCACGGCACCTGCTCCTACCTCGGAGGCATCAACCTCAACAATGCACTGGAGATCGGGATTTGGATGCTGAAGAACTGGAGCCTTGCTGAACATGTCTTTTAATTGCTGGGAAGCTGATTCTGCTTCTGAGGGCCACACCTTGCAATTTGTGCCTTTCTCAGTTATAGCAGTAAGGGGGGCAGCAATGAAGGCAAAACCTTTGAAGCGTCTGTAAGTTGCGAACCCTAGAATGCTTTGGAGCCCTTTTAGAGTGGTCGGTTGGGGCCATTGCAAGACAGCAGAAAGTTTTTGAGGGTCCATTTGGAAACCGACAGCACTTATGATGTATCCAAGGAAAGGCTTTGATGAAAACTGCTTTTCTCAATCTTCACGTAAAGGTGGTTTTCTCTCAGTCATTGTAATACCTGCTTTACATGTGAGATGTGCTCTAGATGAGTCTTGGAAAAGATTAAAATGTTGTCCAAGTGGATGATCAAAAAACTGTTGCTGAAATCATGAAAAATGTCATTCATAAAACAGCAGGGGCATTACACAGTCCAAATGGCACAACCAGATACTCAAAATATCCATTGCGGGTGTTGAATGCTGTCTTCCACTCGTCTCCCTCTCTAATTCAAATGAGATTATAAGCCCCCTGGAGGTCCAGGTTAGAGAAGATAACAGTTCCCTTAAGTATGTCAAACAGGCAAAGGGTAGGAGTCTTTTACGGTGATTTGATTTAACCCTCGGTCTATGCATGGTCGAAGACCCCCATCTTTTTTTTTCAACAAAGAAAAAAGCTGCCCCTACTGGAGAAGAAGAGGGTCGGATAAAACCTCTTTCCAAGTTGTCTTTTACGTATTCCTCAGGGGATAGGTCATTGCAGTACCCTGCGGCCCGAGCCCACCCTTTTTTGAAGCCTATTAGAGCCTCTGGCTCTAAACACATGCTTAAAAAAAAAAGCCCCATTGGAATACATGCGTCCGGCTCCCCACATGTATATTAGTGGGCTGGACGCATGGATAGGGCCGCCACTGGTGATTACTATGCTTCAGTTTGTGAATGAGCAATAAACTGCTCAGCACAGAGCACATGCCATTCGTTCTATTTAGGAGCTGATATTTCACCAAAGCCCTTCAACAGGGCTCCTAAAAAATAGTAAAAGGTAATTTAAGAAAAGTAAATTTTATTACATTTTAAAATGTTTACAATTATTTATGATGGTGTATAAATATATATATTTACACATACACACACACACACACACACACACGTGTTTGAGCTTTAGGATGCACACCCTAGTGCAATAGGCTGCGTATTCCTATGTCTGTCATTGAGATTTTGATGAAGGAGGGGAGCAGGCTGTCCGACATCCATAGAAGGCCACAGAATGTTTATAGAGATGACACCTTTGACAAGATTCACCAATGATAAGACGTTGCTCTTGTCAATGGTGTCCTCTGTGAATGCCAAACAGCCTGCACTAGGGTGACCACATTTCCAAACTACCATCCAGGGACACCCCCCCCCCCCCCCTTCCCAAAAATCAGCTTGTGCTGTAACGAATCACAGCACAGTGATTGGACACAAGAGGCGGGATTTATGATTTCTCCAATCACAAGCAGGGGGCGGGGATTGTGCTCCTCTAGGCATTCCCGGCCAGAGCAAGTACTGTCAGTAAGTAAAGCAGTGATGTGGCGGCCTTTTTTGGGGGCATCAGATTGGCCCGGGGGTAGCTGTGTCAGTTTCATTCCGGGACACTGTATTGTCCTGGAATGAAAGTGGCCGGGACAGACCTGCAAAATGCGGGACTGTCCCGGGCAATCCGGGACACGTGGTCACCCTAGCCTGCACCCCTCCTTCATAAAAAAACTACACCCCTCCTTCACCAAAAACTCAATGATGGCATGTTGCTTTTGCTTGGAATTAATTTACCTGCAATGAAAAAGCAGAGGAAATACTATAATAAAAGAGTTACTCTACCAACATGTGAAATTTGAGTGAGCTACAGATGCAAGTTAAGAAATAAAGTTATGCCCACTTTTGCATTACTTTCGGTACAGATTTCTTATTTTTGGAGAAGATAACACAGGTGTGATGTGGCAGATTCAGTGCTTTGTTGTAATGGCAGGCAGCCTGGGCCCCTTGGAATCGATAGACAGGGATAGGCAAGCCAATCCATTTAGGTGGATGTCTTGCACAGGTCAGAAGATTTTTTTGTGTTTTTTTTGTGTTTTTTTTTTTTTTTTTTTTTTTTTTTTAAAAGGCTGATTTTTATTTTTTGGATCCTGTGCACTACACTGATACTATTATTTATATTATTAAAATACAGAATTTATATAGCGCCATATATTTGCGTAGTGCTTTACAAAATAAAGGGAGACAGTTACAATACAAATTAATGCAGGAGAATTAGAGGGCCCTGCTCATGAGTGGCTACAATTTAAAACTAACTTTCATCAATTGCCAATGTTTAACCACTTCAACCCCGGGCTTTTTATACCACTTCAATACCGGGCCTATTCTGGCACTTCTCTCCTACATGTACAAATCATCATTCTTTTACTAGAAAATTACTCAGAACCCCGAAACATTATATATGTTTTTTTTTTTAGCAGACACCCTAGGTAATGACGGTCGTTGCAACTTTTTATCTTGCACGGTATTTGCGCAATAATTTTTCAAACGCCTTTTTTGGGGGAAAAAAATGGTTTCATGAATTAAAAAATAACAAAACAGTAAAGTTAGCCCAATTTTTTGTAAAATATGAAAGCTTATGTTACGCCGAGTAAAAAGATACCTAACATGTCACGATTTAAAATTGCGCACACTCATGGAATGGCGCCAAACTTCGGTACTTAAAAATCTCCATAGGCGACGCTTTGAAAATTTACCAGGTTAGATTTACAGAGGAGGTCTAGTGCTAGAATTGTTGCACGCGCTCTAACGCACGTGGCGATACCTCACATGTGTGGTTTGAACGGTGTTTACATATGCAGGCGGGACTTGCGTGTGTGTTCGCTTATAATCGCGAGCTATTGGGGACGGGCGTTTTAAAAAATATATTTTTTTTTTACACTTTTTTTTTTTTTTATCACTTTTATTCCTATTACAAGGAATGTAAACATCCCTTGTAATAGGAATGTGTGTGACAGGTCCTCTTTATGGAGAGATGCAGGGTCAATAAGACCCCACATCTCTCCTCCAGGCTGAATTTTTTTTCACCGATCTCATACTTACTAGCCGCAATGGCGGCTTTGTTTACATTTGAGGACCCGGGCGTGACGTCATCACATCGCGCCCGGGCCTCCGACGATCATAGAGATGACTGGTGACCATCTGGTCACCAGTCATCTCTATGCTCATCATGTGACCCACCACCGGCGCCGACGATTCTCTCCGGGTCCCCGATCGCACGGGAGAGCCCGGAGAAGCACCAGATGGCGGCGGGAGGAGGGGGCTGTCCCCTCCCGCCGCCTATAAGAACGATCAAGCGGCGGAACCGCCACTATGATCGTTCTTATTGTGCGCAGGATCGCCAGCTGAAAAAAAGGATATCTGAATGATGCCTCTAGCTGCAGGCATCATTCAGATATCCCCCCTCAAACCCAGGATGTCATATGACGTCCACCCGGAGGGAGAGAGGGTTCCTGCCGGCGTCATTTTGCTATGGCCCAGTATGGAAGGGGTTAAAGGAGAGCTCAAAAAATGTCACCTCCTAAATGGAAGTGTGCTAAAGCTGGCCATTGATGGTTCGAATTTCAAATGAAAATTCTTAGCAAAAAAGGTTCTAAGAAAGTTTGTTAATTTTTCTAATTATTAGTGGGTCAAATCAACATTCATTTTCGAGTGCAGTAATGAGAAAATATGAAGGAGCTGGATGGAAAAAATTTCTTGAATGCATTTCTAACAGTGTATGTGCTTTTTTTTCTTGGTAAAATACATTCATTCCAAAATCAAATGTTTAAAGCAAACAAAATCTTTAGAATGACATTTGAATTTTTGTACAAATGTACTAAGAATTTTCACTCAAATATAACATTTTAATAAAACATACAAAGAATTTTCACTCAAAATTGTATCCATCTATGGCCAGCTTTACTACTGCTTTCATACCTTTTTTGACTATGGGATCATGGATTTCCCTGATAGCAAATTATCATTGTTAGGAGTGTTTACTTTCAATTACAAAAATGCCATAATTATACATTTTGTGGCGTCCAAAGGTCCCTTTTATCAGTTCTCTGGAGCATTAGTGGTAGGGTAACCAAAGAACATAAACCCAAGGTAAGTATAGTAGCAAGTCCTAGTTGCAATCTGGGAACACCCAAGAGGATAGTATGTGACCGGTCAAATAATATTAATGCATTAAAGTGTCTGTTCACCAACGCCAGAAGTCTGCCAAGCAAAATAGGTGAGTTGGAAGCTCTGATGCATGAGGAGAGCTATGATGTAATCGGTATTGCTGAAACTTGGCTTCATTCCTCACACGACTGGGCTATTTAATATTCCTGGCTATGCACTCTTTCGGAAAGACAGGGTAAAAAGGAAGGGTGGAGGGGTCTGTCTCTATGTGAGAAGTGATCTCAAAGCGAGTGTGAAAGAGGACCTGGTGGATGGAGAGTGTGATGAGTCTGAAGCATTATGGGTGGAACTGCATACAGATGTGCGTAGTTCAAAGTTAATCATTGGAGTTTGTTATAGACAACCCAATGTTAATGAGGAGTTAGAGACTCAGCTCCTTGCACAGATGGAAAGGGCTGCAAGGGCTGGGACGGTGATAATAATGGGGGATTTTAACTACCCAGAAATTGACTGGAGTAATGGAACTGCTGGGACAGTTAAAGGGCAAAAATTTATAAACCTATTGCAGGACAATTTTATGGTCCAGTTTATTGAGGCCCCAACTAGGAATGATGCTCTGTTGGACCTGGTAATCTCAAACCATGCAGAGCACATTACTAATGTTCAGATAAAGGAACACCTGGGTAGCAGTGACCATAACATGATTTCATTTGATGTTAGTTGTAAGCAAAAATCACATACAGGAAAGATAAAAACACTTAATTTCAAGAGAGCAAATTTTCCAAGGATGAGTGCTGCTCTCCAGGACTTAGACTGGGAAGGAATATTGGCATCAATGGGCACAGAACAGAAATGGGAATTCTTCAAAAAGACTGTTTGTGAACTCACTGCAAAGTATATTCCCATGGGCAATAAGTTTAAAAGGCTAAAAATAAAACCTATGTGGCTCACTGCCAAAGTTAAAAAAGCTATAAACTATAAGAAAAGAGCTTTTAAAAAATATAAAAATGAGGGAACACTAGTGTCATTTAAATGTTACAAAGAATATAACAGGATATGTAAAAAGGAAATCAAGGATGCAAAAATTCAAAATGAACGACAGATTGCAAAAGATAGTAGGACAAACCCCAAAAAATTCTTCAAATATATTAATAGTAAAAAGGTCAAGTCTGAGCATGTAGGCCCTTTACAAAATAATCTAGAGTGGGTGACTGGGGACAAAGAGAAGGCTAATTTATTAAATACTTTCTTCAGTTCTGTGTATACAAAGGAGCATGGGGGAGCTCATGTCCAAAATGGGGGTGGTAGTGACACAGCCCCAAATCCACAATGGCTCAAAAGTGATATGGTCCAGAAATATTTAGATGGAATAAAGGTGGATAAAGCACCTGGACCAGATGGCATACACCCACGGATCCTAAAAGAATTGAGCTCTGTAATTTCAAAGCCATTGTATTTAATTTTTAGGGACTCATTATTGACAGGAATAGTACCACTGGATTGGCGCAGGGCCAATGTGGTGCCTATATTTAAAAAGGGAATTAAGTGTTTACCAAGTAACTATAGACCTGTTAGTTTAACTTCCATAGTTGGGAAGATACTGGAGAGATTAATAAAAGACCACATAGATGAGTTCTTGCTGGAAAAAAACTATTTAAGCAACAGACAGCATGGATTCATGAAAGACAGAAGTTGTCAAACAAACCTGATTTCTTTTTATGAAGAGGTAAGTAAGACCTTGGACAGAGGGGTGGCAGTGGACGTGGTATACTTGGATTTTGCAAAAGCGTTCGATACAGTTCCCCACACACGGCTCATGTGTAAGGTAAAGTCTACAGGATTGGAAATATCAGTTTGTAAATGGATAGAAAACTGGCTAAAAGACAGAATTCAGAGAGTAGTGGTTAATGATTCTTACTCTGAATGGTCCAAGGTTATCAGTGGTGTACCCCAAGGTTCAGTGCTGGGACCCTTACTTTTTAATATGTTTATAAATGATATTGGGTCTGAGATCAAAAGTAACATTTCTGTCTTTGCAGATGACACCAAGCTATGCAGTGGAATAACGTCCTTACAGGATGTCGCCAATTTACAAGCTGACCTCAATGCTCTGTCTAATTGGGCGACTATGTGGCAGATGAGGTTTAATGTTGATAAATGTAAAGTTATGCACTTGGGGGCTAATAATATGAATGCATCATACATACTAGGGGGAGTACAACTGGGGGGATCCGTAGTGGAGAAGGATCTGGGGGTTTGGGTAGATCATAAGCTCAATAATGGCATGCAATGCCAAGCTGTGGTTTCCAAAGCGAGCAAAGTCCTTTCTTGTATTAAGAGAGGTATGGTCTCCAGAGAGAGAGATATCATTTTGCCCCTGTTCAAATCATTAGTAAGACCTCATCTGGAATATGCAGTTCAGTTTTTGGGCCCCAGTTCTCAAAAAGGATATTGGGGAACTGGAGAAAGTGCAGAGAAGGGCAACCAAACTGATAAGAGGCATGGAGGAGCTCAGCTATGAGGAGAGATTAAAGGAACTGAATTTATTCTCTCTTGAGAAGAGGAGATTAAGGGGGGATATGATCAACATGTACAAATATATAAGGGGTCCATATAGTGAACTTGGTGTTCAGTTATTCACTTTACGGTCAACACAAAGGACAAGGGGGCACTCTTTGCGTCTAGAGGAAAAGAGATTTCACCTCCAAATACGGAAAGGTTTTTTCACAGTAAGAGCTGTGAAAATGTGGAATAGACTCCCTGCAGAGGTGGTTCTGGCCAGCTCAGTAGATTGCTTTAGGAAGGGCCTGGATTCTTTCTTAAATGTACATAATATAACTGGGTACTGACATTTATAGGTAAAGTTGATCCAGGGAATATCCGATTGCCTCTCGGGGGATCAGGAAGGAATTTTTTCCCCTGCTGTAGCAAATTGGATCACGCTCTTCTGGGTTTTTTTTGCCTTCCTCTGGATCAACTGTGGGTATAGAATTGGGTATATGGGATTGTACGATATATGTTTGTTTTATTTTTTTTATTTTATTTTTTTACGGTTGAACTGGATGGACTTGTGTCTTTTTTCAACCTGACTAACTATGTAACTATGTTCTCACTCAGGACAAGTAAGTAGCGGAGAAGTGACATTGAATATATATGGTATGGGTTTATCAAATTATATAATTCTTCTCTGCTGGACGTGGGATTTTAATATAAACTTATGAACCAGATTTCTATGTTGCATTAATATTATGTTAGTGTTTTTTTTTTTATTAATTATGGATTTAAAACCACTTTAACCTAACAACCTGCAAGACAAAGCCATAATGAGCTAGTATGACTAGCATACTAGCTCATTATGCAGTACTTACCTTAGAACGAAGCCCCCGAAGCTGTACACGTCTTTCCCTCTGGCCGCAGTCATCTCGCCGGAAAGTTACTTCCCGGGTATCGCCGCTCCAGCGCTGTGATTGGCCGGATCGGCGAAGACGTCACTCCGCGCATGAATGGGCTTTTCACTGCGCCGTTGTCTACGGCGTGCATGCACCGTAGACAACGGTGTATACCTTTCGGCAAATATCTCCTAAACCGTGTAGGTTTAGGAGATATTGCAAACACCTACAGGTAAGCCTTAATCTAGGCTTACCTGTAGGTGTAACTTGCAAAGGAGGGTATACAACCACTTTAATTATGTGCAATCATTTTTACTGTAATATTTAGGGGAAGTGGTGCAATTTGCATTTTTGTAGTTTGACTCTTCTGCTATTCAGTCGGTTTTATTTATTCAATGCAAAGTTTAATAGTATCGTTAGGTTTATTACAGTTCAGTATTTATTTTAGCTTTTAATTTGTTTTAATTCAATTTGTGTTTATTGTATATAAAAATGTGTTTGATATTGGTGATTTTGTGTATATTGTAATTTTGTTTTGTCTTTGTTAAATATAACTTTATGCTAATAATTTCCCTCTGGGATTAATAAAGATTCTGAATCTGAATATCTCTGCTTAACACCGTCCCATCTGGCCTATAGCAGAATAATGTCTGGGCGGGGGTTTCATTGTCCTGGCTGGACGTCATATGACGTCCTTCACAATTAACCGCTGTGCGCACAGCGAGGCGATCGTTGGTGCAGTGTGTCGCCCAGACACCCCACATCTCCAATCACGGTAAAGAGCCTATGGAGTAGGCTCTTTACCACGTGATCTGCTGTGTCCAATCTGTGCCGCCTACCAGTGCCCATTAGTGCCACCTACCAGTGCTGCATATCAGTGCAACCTACCAGTGCCAATCAGTGCCCATCAGTGCTGCATATCAGTGCATCCTACCAGTGCCCATCAGTGCTGCATATCAGTGCAACCTATCAGTGCTGCATATCAGTGCCACCTCATAAGTGCTCATTCGTGCAGCCTATCAGTGCCTGGCAGTTCAGCCTTATCAATGCACATCAGTTAAGGAAAAAAAGAATAAAAGAAAAAAAATTGTAACAGAAACTAAGATTTTTTTGTTTTTTTTCTAACTTTTAGGACTTTTTAAAAATGTTTAGCAAAAAATAAACTCAGTGGTGATTAAATACAGCCAAAATAAAGCTATATGAGTAAAAAAAAAGCTATAACAGGTTTGTTTGGATACAGTATTGTATGACCACGCAATTGTCATTGTGAAACAGCGCTGAAAGCTAAAAATTGGCATGGGCAGGAAGGGGGTAAGAGCCCAGTATTGAAGTGGTTAAAGCAGCAATAAACCCAAAACTAAGAATGTAATATATCACAGCTTACCAATCATGAGATGTGGTGGCTGTATTCGTTTTCTTTTTTTTTTTTCTTGCTCTGTTTTCACATGGTGATCTGGCCAGTAACACACCTTTTGTGTTGGTGAGACACAACTCTGGTGGAATGAGCATAAGAGGCACAGCAAACAGCAGCACTGTCAGTCTTGGGGGAGTGTCAAATGTATTACCAGATTTAGAACCACTAACAAATTGAAGCAAAATTCCACCTAACACTAATGCCGCGTACACACTGTCGGAATTTCCGAGGAAAAAAGTCAGACGGAATCTTTTCATCGGATATTCTGACCGTGTGTGTGACCCATTGGACTTTTTCCATTGGAAATTCCGACGGAGTTAGAAAGAGAACATGTTCTCTTGGAAATTTTGTTCGTCTGTAGGGAACTCCGGCGGAGAGAAAACCACGCATGCTCAGAATCAAGTCGACGCATGCTCGGAAGCATTGAACTTAATTTTTCTCAGCTCGTCGTAGTGTTGTACATCACCGCGTTCTTGGCGGTCGGAATTTGGTGTGACAGTGTGTATGCAAGACAGCTTGAACGGAATTCCATCTGAAAAATCCGTCAGAGTTTATCCCGTCGGAAAAAACGGTCGTGTGTACGCGGCATAACATCAGTTACAGCAAACAGATTTTGTTCCCTTTGGGATAAAGGTTTTGCATGAATAAATAAGAGCTGATCATTTTAACCACCCCTGCCAGTGTCTTATTCATTTTAAACTGATACATTCTTCTGGAGAGTGTGAGCTTTTGAAAAGCAACAGACTTGCTGGCAAGTTCACCAGATGAAAATAGAAGAAAGAAAGCCCAGAAAAGAAAAGGAATACAGCCATCACATCCAAGAATTGGTAAGCTGCGATATAAAAAAAATTTACTTTTCGGTTTAATCTTGCTTTAATATGACTCAGTTGTTAGATTAAATAACTGAAAATAAATGCTTCACATAAAATAAAATGGATAATACCTACCTGTCTGACCCCCAGCACTGCAAATTCTCACTCACTTGAAGAGCTAAGGAAAGAACCCCCTGGGAATGTCAGATCCCCATTCCCCTCCTGGGCTTTGTGGTTCAGCCTGCAGGCCCATACATCTTTTAGCCACAAAAGTGACAGATGCATCCAGGTAAACAAGGGTTTTGATCATTTCACAGTTCGGATGTGGTGGGTTGTCTTTCTTTTTATTTTAGACAGCTGGTTAAAAGTTTTTGAAAATGATATGTATTTGGCCAGCATTAGACCTTTGTGACCAGAGCAGCTTTATTCTGTAAAGGGTTGTTTTATTATTTACTTATTGCATGGCGTACCAACCCATTCTCTGCCTCCTAATTTTTATGAAATGCACAATTATTTTTTCCTACAGGAACCTGCAAACCATTGCAGTGGATCGCAATGTCAGGTTACTGCAGGCACAACCACTCTGATTTTAAAAGTGACAGCAGCTGTGGGGTAAAGGAACCTCCACCCAGGAATTATCAGCTTCCTGTCATTTAACCGCTTAAGTACCGCCTCCTGTATATATACGTCGGCAGAATGGCACGAACAGGCACAAGTACGTACAGGTACGTCCTCTTTAAGATGCCGCTGTGTGGTCGCGCACGCGACTCCGGCGGCGCGCTCGCGACCCTGCCGCTTACTCTGCGAGCCCGACTGTGGGTTCCGCGGACTCAATCGCCGCGGGGACACCCGCGATCGTCTCACGGAGAGATAGAGCGGGGAGATGCTTATGTAAACAAGCATCTCCCCGCTCTGCCTAGTGACAATGACAGTGATCACCACTTCCTGTAATCGGAAGCGGTGATCACTGTCTTGTCACACACAGCCCATCCCCCCCTACAGTTAGAAGCACTCATCAGGGCACACTTAACCCCGACAACGCGGCACCTAGTGGTTAACCCCTTCACTGCCAGTGTAATTTTCACAGTAATCGGTGCATTTTTATAGCACTGATCGCTGTAAAAATTACAATGGTCCCAAAAATGTGTCAAAAGTGTCTGATGTGTCCGCCATAATGTCGCCGTCACGATAAAAATCGCTGATCGCCGCCATTACTAGTAAAAAATATTAATAAAAATGCCATAAACTACCCCCTATTTTGTAGACACTATAACTTTTGCGCAAACCAATCAACGCTTATTGAGTTTTTTACCAAAAATATGTAGAAGAATACGTATCGGCCTAAACTGGGGAAAAAAAACATTTTTATAGATTTTTTGGAGATATTTATTATAGCAAAAATATTGAATTTCTTTCAAAATTGTCGCTCTATTTTTGTTTATAGCGCAAAAAATAAAAACTGCAGAGGTAATCAAATACCACCAAAAGAAAGCTCTATTTGTGGGGAAAAAAAGACTGTCAATTTTGTTTGGGAGCCACATCGCACGACCGCGGAATTGTCAGTTAAAACGACGCAGTGCCGAATCGCAAAAAGTGGCCTGGTCTTAGGGTTGCCACCTGTACAGGATTCACCCGGACAGTTCGGGTTTGGAATCATGTGTTCGGGTTTCAGACTGCCTGAAACCCGGACACATTATTTAGACTGGACTGTGGCTTCCCAGCAGGGTTGCTGGCTGCAGGTGTCTAAGCTGAGAGTGTCTGTTACACTCTTTCACACTGCTCAAAGCCAGCACTAACAAATCCCACCCCTCCCCCCCCAAACACACACACACACACACACACACACGGGAGAGGAGAGAGGGCTCAATCTGCACCTCTTCCTCCCGCCACCCTGTGTCTGCCCACACTTCAATCCCTGGCACTGTGCCTCAGAAAAGGAAAGTTGGGGCCGGAAATTTGAAGTCCAGCAGCCTCTGATACATCTGGATGCTGACTGCCAAAGGGTGAATGAGCTCACCATTCATCCCTGTCTGTGGCTGAAGTCCCCCCCCCCCCCCCCTTCTCTCTCCTGCTTCTGAGTGATTACACTAAGGTAAATCAGGGTTCTCAGAGAACCCCTTACATCAGAGTTTCTCTTTATACCAGAGGCCGATGTATTCCCCCTTACATCAGAGTCCTCTCTGTACATCAGAGTTCAGTGTTCCCCCTTACATCAGAGTCCTCTCTGTACATCAGAGTTCAGTGTTCCCCCTTAAATCAGGGTTCCCAGAGCATCCCTAATGTTAGAGTCCCCAGAGTTCTCCCTTACATCAGAGTCTGCAGAGTCCCCCCTTACAGTGTGAGGAAACTGTGCGAGTTCAGATGTAAAAGGGGAACTCCTGTGGATTCAGATATAAAAGGGGAACTCTTGTTAATAACTTCATATGATTAGAATTTTTTTTTTAATTTGATTTAATAGCAAAATATATGAATAGTTTATACTATAAAAAAAATTGCTGTGCACCGCTAAAGTGTTCGGGTTTGACTTGAAGAAAAGGTGGCAACCCTACCTGGTCTTTGACCAGCAAAATGGTCCGGGGCTGAAGTGGTTAATAAAACATGATTTCATGAGTTTAGAAATGCATGCTCATTCTCCGTAGGTGATCATTAAAAGAAAAAAAATAAGTTTCATAGATGTTGAAAGTGATCTTTTTCATGAGACTGATCACTGTGATTCTATTATCAGCTCATCACTGTGGCAGGATGTCAGAACAGGTGTTGCCTAAATCTTGAACAAATTGTGCAGGCAGATGTAAAAGAAAACAGGATAGGAACAGAAACCACACTTTAAAAAAAATAAGTTAGTCATATTTATGATTCAGACCTTACTTTTGTGGTTTAATGCAATTGATAGCTGTAATTGTGTCTGTTGTCTCTGAATGCAGCACAAATAGTGACTTGTAGCCTATATAGCTGAAGAGCGCTGCTGTTGGAAAGCAGACGTTGTTTCTCTTTGGTTAAACCAAAGTTCCCCCTTTGCACATGTTCCACTACTAAAATATGTGTGAATGTTTCAGTTTGTTAAAAATAATTATGTTTCGCTTTTCATTTCCATAATTCTTTACTTCGCTATAGGCCCACCCTTTTTTTTAAATCAAACGATGTCTATTGCTATGGGTGTTCTGCACCAAATAAAAAAACAAAGGCGTTGGATTCGCCCTTTTCTGACCATAACTGTCACTCAGGCACACTATAGCTCGCCAGCAGTGATCTCCTTCTGCTGGTATACCTGGCTCCATCACCTAAGCCAGTGGTTCTCAACCTCAGTCCTCAAGTACCCCCCAACGGGCCATGTTTTCAAGTTTTCCTTTACTTTGCACAGCTGCTTTAACCACTTGTCTACGAGAAAAAAGAAAAAAGAAGGGTCTGTTGTCACCAGTGACACACCTCCATCCCTGAATTTCATGAAAAAAAGAGAGATTCGCCCTTGGGACTTTGAGTGAGGTGAGCACTGTTAGGCCAATAAAAAAAAATCGCAAGAATAATTGCAGTGTATATTTATTCAGGTAAAAAGCAGTACATACATTAATGTCATGAACATGGGCCAATTCATACAAAATACAAGACCAATATAAATTAGGTAAAATGATATTACGAGTATCTGACAGTAATTATGTAAACACATAGGCATCAAAAGTAACCCGACGCGTTTCGCGAGGCTTGGCTCGCTCTTCAGGGGTGGATGCACGTAGTGTACCTAAAATGAGAGTGATATAGTATAAAGCATGATATGAAGGCACAGGGGGGGGGCCTTGAATATGGAAAACCCCATACTCACCACTGGACATTGCCAAAAGACAGCGGGGGTGAAGCTCAAACGGCGGCAGCGACTGTCTCACCAGGGAGCTGAGGAGGCGGAGCCAAACAAAGCTCCAAATCGGAGTCAAACGGAAGGAAGGCCAGCATGGATGGAATAGGTGTAACCCCAAGAGTGTCAGTGAATCCAAGAGGAATGTTGGCTCTAAATATAAATATGTATATTGAATAATTAAAATATGGGAGTATACGAGTATATGGTAACATATGTGTCTTTGCATGTATAAAAGACATGAGCCAAGAATGGTTAGAGTATGGAGACTGAGGGGGAGAGTGAAAAAATACCAGATTGACTAGTATGATTAAGAAAAGATCAGAGAGGAAAGTAATAAGTGAAAGAGAGTGTGAATGGAATGAAATACAGGTGTGTAATGAGGACTGTGATGAGAAAACAAGTTGCATGTAAATGCTTGCAGCGAGTAATATATAAACATATAAAAGTATACCTTGGTGAAGTAGGTCTAAGAGTAGTAAATTCCAAGGGAAGGACCTGCACTTGTGTGTCTGTCCTCAGTGAAAGAAAGCAAACAATGAGATCCATGCTGTGCAAACCTCCAATATATACCCCTGAAGGGGCCCGAGAGGCTCCGCCCCCAACACCATGTGCAAATGACCAGCAAACGAGTGCCTAAACCCACCAACCATCAAAAAGGCGGTGTGTGAGCCAAGACACTCCCAGGACCATCTTGATGGTAGTAATGCCTGCAGCCACAGCGATGCTGCAAAATCGCAGACATCGCGCGGCCGACGCATTAACATGGTGCCGATGTGCAAGTGGCCCCGTCCGCTCAAAAAGGGCAGGCGGGGACAGCAGGGGACAAAGGTCCCCCTTGTAATGCACATCGCAGCTCCCAGGGAGAAATGAAGTAGCACCGCCGCCAACAGAGAACACCACACCAGCTGGATTGGGATAAAAGTCCAATGCGAGATGTTATTGGATATGTTGGAATAACAAATGGCTAGTGCATGATAAAAATGTAAAATCCATACATATATGTATGTTTTTGTTTTTATTGGCGAGTGTGACCGCAGACCAGTTTTGGGCTATTGGGTGTCTTCCACCCGGGTATCTTTGAGAAAAAAGAAAAAAGAAGGGTCTGTTGTCACCAGTGACACACCTCCATCCCTGAATTTCATGAAAAAAAGAGAGATTCGCCCTTGGGACTTTGAGTGAGGTGAGCACTGTTAGGCCAATAAAAAAAAATCGCAAGAATAATTGCAGTGTATATTTATTCAGGTAAAAAGCAGTACATACATTAATGTCATGAACATGGGCCAATTCATACAAAATACAAGACCAATATAAATTAGGTAAAATGATATTACGAGTATCTGACAGTAATTATGTAAACACATAGGCATCAAAAGTAACCCGACGCGTTTCGCGAGGCTTGGCTCGCTCTTCAGGGGTGGATGCACGTAGTGTACCTAAAATGAGAGTGATATAGTATAAAGCATGATATGAAGGCACATATATGAATATTTTTTTTTTTAACCACTTGTCTACCGCCCACCGTCAAATGACGGCAGGAGGAAGACTCTCTCGTTCTGACAGGACGTCATATGACGTCCTGCCTTTAAAAGGAGATAGGGGGCGCGTGCGCTCCCGCCGCGTTGCTGGGGACCCGATGCGCGTGCCCGGCGGCCGCAATGGCCACCGGGCACCCGTGATTGCCCAGTAACCGAGCAGGAAAGTGGATCTGTGTGTGTAAACACAGAGATCCAAGTCCTGTCAGGGAGGGGAGACCGATGGTGTGTCCCTTGTACATAGGGACAACCATCGGTCACCTCCCCCAGTCAGTCCCCTCTCCCCACAGTTAGAACACATCTAGGAAACACATTTAACCCCTTCCTCGCCCCCTAGTGTTAACCCTGCCAGTCACATTTATACAGTAATCAATGCATTTTTTTAGCAGGGATCACTGTATAAATGTGAATGGTCCCAAAAATGTGTCAAAAGTGTCCGATATGTCCGCCGCAATATTGCAGTCACAATAAAAATCGCAGATCGCCGCCATTACTAGTAAAAAAAAAAAATGCTATAAATCTATCCCCTATTTTGTAGACGCTATAACTTTTACGCAAACCAATCAATATACGCTTATTGCGATTTTTTTTATTTTTTTTTATTTTACCAAAAATATGTAGAAGAATATGTATCGGCCTAAACTGAGGAAAATTTTAATAAAAAAAAATGGATATTTATTATAGCAAAAAGTTAAAAATATTGTGTTTTTTTTTTCAAACTGGACGCTCTTCTTTTGTTTATAGCGCAAAAAAAAAAAAACGCAGAGGTGATGAAATACCACCAAAAGAAAGCTCTATTTGTGGGAAAAAAAGGACCCAAATTTTGTTTGGGAGCCACGTCGCACGACCGCGCAATTGTCATTCAAAATGTGACAGTGCTGAAAGCTGAAAAATGGCTTGGGCAGGAAGGGGGTTTTCGTGCCCGGTAGGGAAGTGGTTAAATCAATATCAATGACATGGTATTGACAAGAGCTATTTTATCTAAGGGAAGTTCCCAAAACTTGGCACATTGGGGGTACTTGAGGACTGAGATTTAGAACCACTGACCTAGGCTATTCAGGGCAAAGTGACTGAGTCTGTTTAGCCGCTTGCCGACCGTATACTGTATATTTATACAGCGGCAAAGCGGCTCTTCTACGCAGGATCACATACCTAGTACATGATCCTACACTTCCGGGTCTGGGGCGCGCACGTGTGGCCCACTCCTGCTGCCTATAAGCGGGTCCGGCAGACTCGATTTATGCAAGGACCCGCCGGTTGTTCAGGACACAAACAGAAAGGTGTTCTGCCTATGTAAACAAGGCAGACTGAAGTTTTGTCAGTAGGGAAGGTATTGATCCTGTGTTTCTGCAAAGCAGAAACACGGATCAATGCCTTCCCCTAGTAAAAGCACCTTCCACACAGTAACAAAGCACTAGCTAGGCACACAGTTAACCCTTGGTCTCCCCTGATGTTAACCCCCTTCCCAGCCAGTGTCATTAGTACAGTGACAGTGCATATTTTTAGCACTGATTACTATATTAGTGTCACTGGTTCCCAAAAAAGTGTCAAAAGTGTCACAGTCCCGCAATCACAATCACAGTCACTGAAGTTTATATACTGTTTTTGTGCTCGTTTGCAAAATTAAAATGGGCCGGTCTGGATGAAGTCCAGGGCCAAATTTTTGTCTCAGTCCAGCCCTGGTATAAGACAACCATTAAATGTCACAATCGAAGTAAAAATTAAGTGCAAGTACCTACAGTGGGGCAAAAAAGTATTTAGTCAGCCACCAATTGTGCAAGTTCTCCCACTTAAAAAGATGAGAGAGGCCTGTAATTGTCATCATAGGTATACCTCAACTATGAGAGACAAAATGTGGAAACAAATCCAGACAATCACATTGTCTGATTTGGAAATAATTTTTTTTGCAAATTATGGTGGAAAATAAGTATTTGGTCACCTACAAACAAGCAAGATTCTGTCTCTCACAGACCTGTATCTTCTTCTTTAAGAGGCTCCTCTGTCCTCCACTCATTACCTGTATTAATGGCACCTGTTTGAACTTGTTATCAGTATAAAAGACACCTGTCCACAACCTCAAACAGTCACACTCCAAACTCCACTATGGTGAAGACCAAAGAGCTGTCGAAGGACACCAGAAACAAAATGTAGACCTGCACCAGGCTGGGAAGACTGAATCTGCAATAGGCAAGCAGCTTGGTGTGAATAAATCAACTGTAAGAGCAATAATTGGAAAATGGAAGACATACAAGACCACTGATTATCTCCCTCGATCTGGGGCTCCACACAAGATCTCACCCCGTGGGGTCAAAATGATCACAAGAAAGGTAAGCAAAAATCCCAGAACCACACGGGGGGACCTAGTGAATGACCTGCAGAGAGCTGGGACCAACGTAACAAAGGCTACCATCAGTAACACACTACGCCGCCAGGGACTCAGATCCTGCAGTGCCAGATGTGTCCCCCTGCTTAAGCCAGTACATGTCCGGGCCCGTCTGAGGTTTGCTAGAGAGCATTCGGATGATCCAGAAGAGGATTTGGAGAATGTCATATGGTCAGATGAAACCAAATTAGAACTGTTTGGTAGAAACACAACTCGTCGTATTTGGAGGAGAGAGAATGCTGAGTTGCAACCAAAGAACACCATACCTACTGTGAAGCATGGGGGTGGCAACATCATGCTTTGGGTCTGTTTCTCTGCAAAGGTAACAGGACGACTGATTCGTGTACATGAAAGAATGAATGGGGCCATGTATCGTGAGATTTTGAGTGCAAACCTCCTCCCATCAGCAAGGGCATTGAAGATGAAACGTGGCTGGGTCTTTCAGCATGACAATGATCCCAAACACACCGCCCGGGCAACGAAGGAGTGGCTTCGTAAGAAGCATTTCAAGGTCCTGGAGTGGCCTAGCCAGTCTCCAGATCTCAACCCCATAGAAAACCTTTGGAGGGAGTTGAAAGTCCGTGTTGCCCAGTGACAGCCCCAAAACATCACTGCTCTAGAGGAGATCTGCATGGAGGAATGGGCCAACATACCAGCAACAGTGTGTGACAACCTTGTGAAGACTTACAGAAAACGTTTGACCTCTGTCATTGCCAACAAAGGATATATAACAGAGTATTGAGATGAACTTTTGATATTGACCAAATACTTATTTTCCACCATAATTTGCAAAAAAAATTATTTCTAAATCAGACAATGTGATTGTCTGGATTTGTTTCCACATTTTGTCTCTCATAGTTGAGGTTTACCTATGATGACAATTACAGGCCTCTCATCTTTTTAAGTGGGAGAACTTGCACAATTGGTGGCTGACTAAATACTTTTTTGCCCCACTGTATATTAAATTCAATTGCAGCATAAGCTTCAGGTCATAATACTCACATGCTATATCTAGAAACAGAGTTTATTTGCTTATTTGTCATGGAGGATGATGTGAGTCATTTATTATTATGCACTTGTGGAAACTAATTAATTTTTATTTACTGCAACCACATTTGTCATTACAGAGGCCTTGTATTTAAAAAAATATATATTAGGTAAACAATTAAAGCAATAATTTGATTGATCATTAACAACCTTTAAAAATAGACAATCGGCAACCAAATATTACCTTGAAGTTTGGAATATGTAGAATTAACTAAAATATATAAATAAACTTTGAATTGCAAACGCTCAATAATGGAGCTCACCTTGAAAGAAGCTTGTTTTTAAATTGCTTTATACACATATTTTATTATAATTAACACTACAAATTATTCAAGTAAATTCGACGCTTGCATTTGCCTGTCTTTGCTAAGTAACAAAGAGGGAGTTTTATAAATGGCTTTTGTGCTGTCTATAGCTATCTGATATCATTTAACCCTATTTTTTTTGTGTGCTCTCTACTAAAGAATGACATCTGACATCTGATTGGCAGCAATTAAAATTTTTGTTCAGCATTCTGCAGATTTCGTCCTTCAACAAATAAAGCTTCTTGTTTTTATTTTATTTTTCCACCGTTCATGGTTTCAGCAGTGAAATCTGTGACACATTTCTTATATAAGAAGACATTCTGTGTAAACTCACTATGTAGCTTTGTAAAATAATATATTAAAATAGTACTTTTTTATATTTTATCAATATGCTTTATTCACAATAAAGTTAAGGTTTTAATTTTATAGTATTAGTGAAATATACTATAAAACATACTTACAACTTGTTTGTTGTAAATCTCAAACATGTAAAACATTGTTCTTGTTTATTCAACCTTAACCATGCATTCCTAAATTATATGCAACATACAGTATAAATATGTGTGCATATTTTGGGAAAGAATATGTAAAAAGGTTACAATAGAAATGAAAGATTTTTTTTTATTTCTATTCAGGACAAGTTAAAGCGGAGGTCCACCCTAAAAAAAAAAAAAAGAAAAAAAAAATGACATAAAAATGCTCCAAAAACAAACCCCCAAAAAATTGAAAAAAAAATATATTTTTTTTTACTTACCAGAAATGTCTGCAGATCTTCCTAGTCCGCGGCTGGTCTTCATTCTTGTCCTCCTCGCGTTTTCTTCTGGGGAATGGGGCATGCTGTCTTCTGCAAACTGTGTGTATCCCAGAGTACAGCCGCCCATTCATAAAGCGCCGCGCGCCTCGCGCATGCGCAGTAGGAAACGGGCAGTGAAGCCGCAAGGCTCCACTGCCTGTTTCCCTTAGTGAGGATGGCGGCGCCGGGACCTGCCACGATCGAGGGATCGGCCTCGGGGGGGGGGGGGGGGCGACAGTGACCTTATCAAACAGTGTTTGTAGCTGCTGACTTTTAAAAAAGAAAATTGCGGCTGGAACACCGCTTTAAGTGTCCACATTTTTTTATATATATATATATATATATATATATATATATATCTATAATGGGGAAAATATATATGTTGTACTTTTGACTCATTTTCCTTAACATATTTATTTATATATGGAGGATAAGCTGATAAACTGCAGTTCATTGGCGTTTTTTTAAAAAGCCCATTAACTGCACTCTATGTTAGCCTATGTGTTCATGTACACATAAAGTTTTTTAGCTTTAATGAGCAGTGGAGTTAATGGGCTTTTTTCTGAACGCAAGAAATTCGCGTTCAAAGTGCTGTTTTTCGGCAGAAAAAAAACGAAAAACGCTCATGAACGCTGGCCGCGAGCGTTTTTTTTTGCGTTTTTTGTTCCATTGAAAATTATTTTTTTTTTTTTTAAAACTGAAAAAACGCTACACTGAAAAACGCTAATAAAAGCTAGTAAAAAACCCCTGATAAAAGCTAGCTTTTTCTGCTGCTTTAAAAACTACCGTTTTTGAGCTTCTGTGTACATAAGGCTCCATGTACACAGAAGCTCAAAAACTGTCGTTTTTAAAGCGGCAGAAAAAGCTAGCTTTTATCAGCGTTTTTTTACTAGCTTTTATTAGCGTTTTTCAGTGTAGCGTTTTTTCGAAAAAAAAATAAAAAAATATATATATATTTTTCAATGGACCAAAAAACGCTCGCGGCCAGCGTTTATGAGCGTTTTTCGTTTTTTTTCTGCCGAAAAACTGCACTTTGAACGCGAATTTCTTGCGTTCAGAAAAAAGCCCATTAACTCCACTGCTCATTAAAGCTAAAAAACGTTATGTGTACATGAACACATAGGCTAACATAGAGTGCAGTTAATGGGCTTTTTAACCACTTGCCGCCCGCCCTATAGCGGATTGACGGCGGCAAAGTGGTTTCAAAATCCTGACTGGACGTCATATGACGTCCTCAGGATTTTGAGCCGCTGCGCGCCCCCAGTCTGACACCCCGCAACACCGATCTAGGTAAAGAGTCTCAGACAGAGACTCTTTACCACGTGATCAGCCGTGTCCAATCACGGCTGATCACAGTGTAAACAGGAAAAGCCAGTCATCGGCTTTTCCTCACTCGCGTCTCTCAGACGCGAGTAGAGGAGAGCTGATCGGCTGCTCCTCTGACAGGGGGGTTTGTGCTGATAGATTATCAGCGCAGCCCCCCCGAGGATGCCCACACTGGACCACCAGGGATGCCACCAGATCACCAGGGATGCCAGCACCAGGTATGCCACCCTAGACCACCAGGGATGCCAGTTAGTGCCCCCTAATGGATGCCAATCAGTGCCCACAATGGATGCCAATCAGTGCCCACAATGGGCATCACTGATTGGCAGGCATTATTGCTTGGCACTGATAGGCGGCACTGATGTACTGTAATGGATGCCAATCAGTGCCCACCCGTGCCACCTATCAGTGCCCATCCATGCCCATCCGTGCCGCCTATCAGTGCCCATTCGTGCTGCCTATCAGTGCCCATTCGTGCTGCCTATCAGTGCCCATCTGTGCAGCCTATCAGTGTCCATCCGTGCCACCTATCCATGCCACCTATCCGTGCCCATCTGTGCCGCCTATCCGTGCCACCTATCTGTGCCCATCCATGCCGCCTATCGGTGCCACCTATCAGTGCCGCATATTAGTGCCCATCATCAATGCCACCTCATCAGTGCCACCTCATCGGTGCCCGTCAGTGCAGCCCCATCAGTGAAGGAGAAAACGTACTTATTTTAAAAGTTTTGTAACTGAAACAAAAAATTTTTTTTTTTCAAAATTTTCAGTCATTTTTATTTTTTTTAGCAGAAAATAAAAATCCCAGAGGTGATCAAATAGCACCAAAAGAAAGCTCTATTTGTGGGGGAAAAATGATAAAAATTTAGTTTGGGTACAGTGTAGCATGACCGCGCAATTGTCATTCAAAGTGCAACAGCGCAGAAAGCTGAAAATTGGTCTGGGCAGGAAGGTGTATAAGTGCCCAGTATGGAAGTGGTTAAAAAAACGCCAATAAACTGCAGTTTATCAGCTTCTGTGTACATGGAGCCTTAGGATATACAATGGAACAGAAAGTAGTACACTGTATATGTATAAGTAGAATGTCTATGAAGTACATTTTGTGAATGAATGTGTTTGTAAAAGTATGTAAAATTTTCTAAATAAAGATTACACGATTTAAAAGGAAGATGGAAGATGAATTTTAAATACTTTTTATAAATGTTTTTTTTTTGTTTTAATATACCTTTTATATATTTCACCCCCCAAAAAACTACAAGCAAATAAAAATATGGGGGTATTCTTGACATCATGCATCTTGCAACATATGTAAAAGCTTTTTTTCATTTCAATGTAATTAGAATATGCCAGTCTATCCCCCCTCTATTATTTTATACAGTGGTGGCTTTGTGTAACCTGTCTATCCATGCAGAAAATAGCTGCCCACTGGTGGATCTGGGTTTAAACAGCTGACATCTGCTTAGTTTCTCCACCCCCTAGTAGAATAACAAGCTTTCGCAGCCTAATCTACCCCAAATGTGTGTATGTAAAAGAGGTCCTAACCATTGACCGGAGTCCCTTTCAGTCAAGGATTGGTCCACATGGCTTCAGGAGCTAAGGAGGCTGATTTGAATTGCAGATCTCCAGACAGCACAGTCCAGCTTGCCCTTTCTCCTTTAATGTGTGTGTCATAGTGAAAAATGGCTCTTATAAGGGTCAGTCACCCATACTTACTTAATTACCTCTTGTTGGACCTGCAGAGCTGTCACAAGCTGTGGTGGATGCAGGAGCTGTTCCCCTGCTAGTGCTGTGTATCCAGGAGCCAGAAATTGCTCTGAAAAGGATTGCTGCTTCAGCCCTGAGTGATCTATCGAAGCATTCTCCGGAGCTGGCTCAGACCGTGGTGGATGCGGGAGCTATCGCCCACTTAGCCCAGATGATTCTAAATCCGGATGCCAAACTCAAGGTACTACTTTCAATTACTGTTTGACCCATCTCTGTTTCTGCTCTGTGCTCCTGAAAATGCAGCTGTTAAATATTTATTACATGTAGAATTATTTTGCTTGCCATTCTTTTTCTAAGGATCTCACCAATCTTTAAAAAAAAAAAAAGAACATCAGTTACATGTGAAGCAATAACACAGAGCTGCAGAGCCCTCTTTCCCAACCAGTAGGGGTTCTCCTGATGGTTTAATGGGTACATTTGAACATTTCATAGGGTACTTTTAACCAGTTCAGAGATCCTTTTGGTAGGATAAGCCCAGGTTCACACTGCTCCGACATGAAAGTCGCGTGACTTCTGATCCAACTTTGCCCTGCAACTTTAGTCCAACTTTGATCCAACCTAATGTGACTTTTTAGACTCTATGGCAATGAAGTTGTATCAAAAAAGTCATACCAAAGTAGTGCAGGAACCTTTTCTTAGGTCGGAGCGACTTATAAGATGGCTCTCATATGCCGCGTACACACCACCATTTTTAATGTCATTGGAAAAAACAGTGTTTTTCTCGACGTGATTCTTCTCAAGCCTGCCTTGCCTACACTCTATGGTGGAAAAAAATGCTCGATTAAAGCGCGGTGACGTACAACACGTACGACGGCACTATAAAGGGGAAGTTCCATTTGGATGGCGCCACCCTTTGGGCTGCTTTTGCGGATCCTCGTGTTAGTAAAGTTTTGTTGAGAGACGATTCGCACTTTTCAGCCTTGTGCTTTTCAGTCCATTACAGCGTGACGAATGTGCTATCTCCAATACGAACGCTAGTTTTACCAGAACGAGCGCTCCCGTCTCATAACTTGCTTCTGAGCATGCGCATTTTTTTCACGTTGTTGAAGCGTACACACGGCCGTTTTTCATGATGAGAAAAACGATGACTTGAAAAACGACGAGAAAAATTTGAGAATGTTCCAAATTTTTAATGGTCATGCTCTGGAGCCCACACACGATCGTTTTTAATGACCAAATAAAAAAATTCAATTTTTCTCGTCATGAAAAAACGGTCGTGTGTACGCGACATTAGAGAAACATTTAATTTGATATGTCCTGCGACTTGTGCTCTCACAAGTCCGATCCCATGTTGCTCCAGTCTGAACTGGGCCTTAGGGGTAATTCAGCTTCATACAACAGTTTTACATTTTATAAAATAATAAATCATATGGAAATTGTTTCTGTTTTGTATTGATTTTAAAACAAACATTCAAACACAGTTAGGGATACTGATAATCAATGTTCACATGTCAGGGAATGTATTACAAAAGTTGATGTATAACGTTCCTAGTAAACATGGGTTTATATGAAGAGAAAAATTATTTAATAAAAATTCAAGTTGAAGTTTAGCTTTAAAAAATCCTTACAGCTTAATCACACCTCTTACCTTTTAACCACTTGACCACTGGGCACTTAAACCCCCTTAATAACCAGACCAATTTTCAGCTTTCGGTGCTCTCACATTTTGAATGACAATTACTCAGTCATACAACACTGTACCCATATGAATTTTTTGTCCTTTTTTTCACACAAATAGAGCTTTCTTTTGGTGGTATTTAATCACTGTTGGGTTTTTTATTTTTTGCGCTATAAGAGAAAAAAGACTGAAAATTTTGTAAAAAAATGATTTTTTTTTTTCGTTTCTGTTATAAAATTTTGCAAATTACTATTTTTTCTTCATAAATTTTGGCCAAAATTTATACTGCTACATATCTTTGGTAAAAATAAGTACAAATTGGTGGATATTATTTGGTCTTTGTGAAAGTTATAGAGTCCACAAGCTATGGTGCCAATATCTGAAAATTGATCACACCTGAAGTACTGACGGCCGATCTCATTTCTTGAGACCCTAACATGCCAGAAAAGTACAAATACCCCCCAAATGACCCCTTTTTGGAAAGAAGACATTCCAAGGTATTCAGAAAGAGGCATTGTGAGTTTTTTGAAGTTGTCATTTTTTCCCACAATTCTTTGCAAAATCAAGATTTTTTTTTCTCTTTTTTTTTTTTTCACAAAATTGTCATATTAGCAGGTTATTTCTCACACACAGCATATGCATTCCACAAATTACACCCCAAAACACATTCTGCTATTCCTCCCGAGTATGGCGATACCACATGTGTGAGACTTTTACACAGCGTGGCCACATACAGAGGCCTAACATGCAGGGAGCATCATTCATCAGGCGTTCTGGAGCACCCAGGCCAATTCTGACATTTCTCTCCTACATGTAAAAATCATCATTTATTTGCTAGAAAATTACATAGAACCCCAAAACATTATATATGTTTTTTTAGCAAAGACCTTAGAGAATATAATGGTGGTTGTTGCAACTTTTTATCTTGCACGATATTTGCGCAGCAATTTTTTTAACGCGTTTTTTACGGAAAAAAAATGTTTTGTGCTTAAAAAAAAAAAAACAGTAAAGTTAGCCCAATGTTTTTGCATAATGTGAAAGATGAAGTTATGCCGAGTAAATATATACCTAACATGTCACCCTTGAAAATTGCACACACTCGTGGAATGGCGCCAAACTTCGCTACTTAAAAAAATCCCCATAGGCGACGCTTTAAATATTTTTACTGGTTCCATGATTTTAGTTACAGAGGAGGTCTAGGGCCAGAATGATTGCTCTCGCTCTAACGTTCGCAGAGATACCTCACATGTGTGGTTTGAAAACCGTTTTCATATGTGGGCGGGACTTACGTATGCGTTCGCTTCTGTATGCAAGCTCACAGGGACAGGGGCGCTTTAAAAAAAATATATATTTTTTTATTGTTCATTTTACTTTATTTATTTTAGTTTGACATGTTTTTCCGCCCCAAAAATTTTTTTGATCACTTTTATACCTATTACAAGGAACGTAAACATCCCTTGTAATAGGAATATGGCATGACAGGTCCTCTTTACAGTGAGATATGGGGTCAATAAGACCCCACATCTCACCTCTAGGCTGGGAAGCCTGAAAAAAAAACAAAAAAAAAACAATCCTGGCTTTGATCGTAGCGGTGAGTCGGTAGAAGCACCGGAGGGCAGCGGGAGGGGGGGACATCCCCTCTCGCCTCCCGTAAGAATGATCAAGCAGCAGAACAGCCGCTATGATTGTTCTTATGGTGTAGGGAATCGCCGGCTGAAAAAGCTGATATCTGAATGATGCCTGTAGCTGCACACATCATTCAGATATCCCCGTACAAAGTCAAGGACGTCATATGACGGCCGGCGGGCGGGAAGTGGGCATTGCGGAGTATTGCCGGGCATTGCGGAGTATTGCGGACTATGGCAGGGTATTGCGGAGTATGGCAGGGTATTTTGCAGGGTATTGCAGAGTATTGCGCAGGGTATTGCAGAGTATTGCGCAGGGTATTGCAGAGTATTGCGCAGGGTATTGCAGAGTATTGCGCAGGGTATTGCAGAGTATTGCGCAGGGTATTGCAGAGTATTGCACCAGGGTATTGCAGGGTATTCTGCAGAGTATTGGCAGGGTGTATTGCAGAGTATTGGCAGGGTATTGCACCAGGGATGGCTGAGCAGGGATGGATGGATGGCTGGATCTGTGACTGCAATTGTCACAGATCCAGCCCACAGAGCTGCTGCTGCCATCCGCTCCCTCCCCTCTCCTCTCACACTGTACCGATCGGTACAGAGAGGGGAGGGAGGAACCGGCGTCATCAAATGACGCCGGTCTGTTTACAAGTGATTGCTCCGTCATTTGACGGAGCGATCACGTGGTAAACAGCCGCTATCGGTGGCGATTTACCGCGATTCGTGATCCGCCAGGTCCTCTGGACCCGGCGGTCACGGAGTTTCCCGTGTGCGCGCCCTAGGGGGCGCGCTGGAGCGCGATTCTGGGAGGACGTTATATAACGTCCTCCCAGAGTTAAGCAACCACCTTGTCGACGTTATTTGTCGGCAGGTGGTTGTTAAGTGGTTAAAGTGGTTGTAAATCCACTTTTGCCTCGTTTCCACTGAGCGGATCGGTTCGGTACGGTTTGGTACGGTACGCTATTTTGCGTGTTTCCATTATAAAAGCGTGCCATAAAACCGAACCGTACCGCACCATTCTGGGTCCTGCTTCAGATGTGGGGCCATAGAAAATGGAACGGTTCGGTTAGGGCGGAGCTACAATACATTCCACTGATTGGCGGACACGCGAAGCATTTTTTCTAAACCCTGAATGGTCCCTGACGGTCCGACTTGCAGTGGAAACGCTCACCAGAATAGAGCGGACCATTCAAACCGTTCCATTCTGTACCGACCCGAACCGTTCCGTTCAGTGGAAACAAGGCATTAGTGTACTTCTACCTATAGGTAAGCCTAGAGTAAGGCTTACCTATAGGTAGTGGAAATATCTCCTAAACGTGCGCCGTTTAGGAGATATTTCACTTGTAGTCCACCGAAAAACTTCACTGTGCATGCGCGGGGAAGAAACTAAACTAAGTGCCGTTTCTTCCCCAGCCTGTGTCGTGAAGGGTGGCTCCTGTGCGCATGTGCGGGAGTGACGTTACGCGGCTCTGGCGAATCACAGTGCTGGAGTCAGCAGCCTGGAAAGAAGAGGGGACAGAAGATGGACACTGCCTACACAGGGGACATCGCTGGATTCTTTTGCAGGTAAGTGGCACATAATGGGCTCGTATGTGATGCATACAAGCCCATTATGCTTTTCATTTGCAGGCTTTGCAGCGAGCAAAAGAGGAAGTAAAACCCATCAGGGTTTACTTCCTTCTTAATGAAGTATGACTCAGGTTGTACAGACAGCTGGATCCTGAAGAAATCTTCACTGCAAGGATGCCTGTCCTCTTCCTGGTGGGGCAATGGTTAACAGCTTCAGGCAGAACATCAGTACAGATGGTCTGATGGGGACACGCCCCCTTCCTCCTCCATTGAGAAAAATAATTTTATTGATAACACTGCATGTATCGCAATCTATGAATGGGGGAGAGAATCCTGTGACTGATCAAACTGTCCCTCATTCACAGGTCACATTACAAGCAGTTGAAGAGGACAGGTATCTCTGCAGTGAAGGTTCCCCCAGGATGCAGCTGACTAATATAATATTATGAACAGCGACGAGATGAGAATACTGTGTTATAAATGGACAGCACATTAAAATAAAGTAAACAAAAAAGTGAAAAAATAATAATATATAAAAAGTCCAATCATGTGGATGGAAATCAACAATAAAAAAATGGAGTGAAAAATATAGATTTAAATGCACAGTCCCATGATAGGATCAGCAATATAAACTTATAGGTGAAAACACAATAGTTTAGTGCAAAGATGTGCACAAAACCTTGGTGGTGACTTGAAAAGTGAAGAGGTGATCCAGTACAGTGCTCCAAAATCTTCCACAGTACCCCTGTGAAATGGACACTCACCAGAGAAGCTGGCTGCCGTTACAGCAGCAAACAAGCACTCAGTGAAGATCCGCCATCTGTTGTGGGGAAGGCTGTTCGTCAACTCGCACCATCCATATGTAGCTGTAGTAAATAAAGCTCACCGGGAGCCAGATGAAGTCTCCATAGTGTAGTACTTATTGGAATTGTAAGTTAAAAGGAAAAATAAAATGAATCATAAAAACATATGACAATGGGTGTCACTGCCGACCCGGTATCAGACAGTGGCCTGACGTCAGCACTAGTGTCTGCTCCCCTAGACTTTTCATTCAATAGGACCCTTGATAACGTCCTATTGGACAAAAAGCTTTGGGGAGCAGACACTAGTGCTGACGTCAGGCCACTGTCTGATACCTGTCCAATACTGGGTCGGCAGTGACACCCATTGTCATATGTTTTTATGATTCATTTTATTTTGGCTTTTAACCCAGCATAGGATAAAACTATTTAGTCTCAGGGAGTGTAAGAGACACGGGCCACACAGTGAGATTGGAGGAGAAGCGGTTTAACCTAAAGCTGCATAGGGGTTTTATTTCACTGTCAGGGCAATAAGGCTGTGGAACAGTCTTCCACGATTGGTGGCGGCAGCGGGGAGTATGAATATTTTTAAAAGACTCTTGGATGTGCATCATAACCTCCCTGGCGGTATGATTATGTCTGATTTTTGAATGTCAAAGCGGTACATTGTTTTGCATGGAAATTTGGCATTTTATATTGTAGGCCTGTAATTCTTAGGAATAACTCACTTGAATCCGTCCAAACAAGAGTCTAGTAGACATCCCGGGTATGATAAAGTTTGAAACACGAAATCATAAATTATAATATAATAAATAACTATAAATAAATATAAAAATAATAATATAATACATTTTATTCAATAATGTAATCAAATCAAAAACACTGAAATTTGCTCAGTCGCAGAATCGTCGCTGACGTCTTATTCAGTGTCTGATAATGAATTTTCCCACGATTTACTATCGCTCAATACTGCAAGTGATTCTAATTCACTATCGCTGTTTTCTAGCTGGTCTAAAACCCCTTTTGACGTAAAGGGACACTTTTTGGTTTCCATGGACTTTCTCAAGTTTCCAGGCAGAAAGAACAGTACAGTGGAACCTTGGATTACGAGCATAATCCCTTCCAGGAGAATGCTCGTAATCCAAAGTACTTGCATATCAAAGCGAGTTTCCCCATTGAAGTCAATGGAAACTAAAATAATTTGTTCCGCATTGACTTCAATGGCATGCAATACTGCATGTGGCCAGAGGCGGGAGGCGCTGGAGAGCCTCGGAAACTGCTGAAAAGGCCAGAGGACACCTCGGCTGACCTTGGCAAACCTCGGAAAGACTTAGTTCCCGAGATTTGCCGAGGTCAACCGTGCTGTCCTCTGGCTTTTCCGGCTGCGATCAGCGACGTTTAGCTCTGCTCGGCTCCGACGCCCCCACCTCAGGCCAAACGCGGTACTGCACACCACTTTGGCCTGAATCGTGCTTGTTTTGCGAGACAACACTCGCAAACCAAGTTATGATTTTTAAAAATACAGTGCTCGTATTGCGAAACGCGTTACTTGCAATCCGAGGTTCCACTGTATATATAATATAAAAGTGCAGGCAGCGCAAATAGACAAAGCACTAGGAACAAAACTGATGTGAAATGATTTGATACAGTAATGTAATATACAGATTACAGTGTATTATGTGTGTTATGTGTTTTGTAGTTTTTTGAATTTGCCACCAGGCTCCACCCCCATGCGTCGTGACGCTCGCAGGGAACGGAGCACAGAACAGTAATACATTGGGCGGAAGATCCAGCGGAGGACACAGCGGGAGGACATCACAGGATACTGCGATGCAATCCGGAGTGTGGCTCGGGGTTACCTTTTTTCGGTAATGAAAATTAACCCCGAGCCCTTCGTACATTTACTGTGTACAGGTAAATTCCCTTTATGTGATTCTGCAAATCCGGCGATGTGTGACAAGGGAAGGCTGTGATCCTACATTTCTGCTAAACAGGAACACGAATCTCTGTCTTCCCACAGTACAATCATCCCCCACACAGTTAGCAAGCACTTTCTAGGAAAACACTTTTATCCCTTTATTGCCCCTGATGTTAACTCCTTCCCTGCCAGTGTCATTAGTACAGTGACAGTGCATATTTTTTAGCACCGATCACTGTATTAGTGTCACTGGTCCCCAAAAAGTGTTAAAAGTGTCAGTTAGGTGTCTGATTTGACCGCTGCAATATGGCAGTCCCGCTTTAAGTCGCTGATCACCGCGATCACTAGCAAAAAAAAAAAAAAAATCCATAAATATATTCCATAGTTTGTAGATACTATAACTTTTGCGCAAATATGCTTATTGGGATTTTTTTTTTTTACAAAAAATATGTAGCAGAATACATATTGGCCTAAATTGATGAAGAAATTTGATATTTTAAATTTTTTTTATTGGATATGTTTTATAGCAGAAAGTAAAAAATAAATAAAAATTTCAAAACCGCAGAGGTCATTAAATATCACCAAAAGAAAGCTCTAGTTGTGGGAAAAAAGGATATCATTTTTTTTTTGGGGTACAGTGTTGCACGACCGTGCAATTGACAGTTAAAATAATACCAAAAAATGGCCTGGTCATGAAGGAGGGGTAAACCTTGCGGAGCTGAAGTGGTTAATGGTTTAGATACCTTGTTAGTAGGGTTTCACCGATACCAATACCGGTATCAGTATCGGTGCCGATACCGAGTATTCTCACGAGTGCTCGTGAAAATACTCTGATATCCAAAACCGATACCTTTGCAGTGCGATTTAAAGCAGAGGTCCACCCAGATATTTTTTTTTTTTAAAGTCAGCAGCTACTAACAGTGTGGCTGCTGACTTTTAATAAGGACACTTACCTGTCCTATTCACCTGCGATGTCGGGCCCCCGACGGCGGTCGATCACTGCTGGCAGGTAACGGCTCCTCCATCCTGACTAAGGGAAACAGGCAGTGAAGCCTTACGGCTTCACTGCCCGTTTCCTACTGCGCATGCGCCACTCGCACGGCACTTTGTGATTGGGCGGCTTGCCTCCTGGGATACACACAGTTCCCAGAAGGCAGCGCGCCCCATTCACAAGAAGAGGAAATGGAAGTTCTCAATCCAAGGATAAGGAAGAGGCACATAAGAGGCAGATTAGGGGACTTCCGCATAGCAACGGTCATTTCGGGTGAGTATAAATATATATATTTTTTTTCTATTCATTTTTTCTTTTCTTTTTTTTAAGAATTTTAGTGTAAATTTTTTTTTCAGGGTGGACCTCCGCTTTAAGCCCATACTAAATGAATGGGCTCAAATCGCACTGCAATGAATCGCATGCGATTTGAACAGGAGTGCGGTGCGATTCCTGTCCGAATCCCATGTGGTTTTCCGCACCGTTCCTGTGTAAACCCAGGCTTGTCATAGTGACTTCAAATCGCATGCAAAGATATCAGTACTCAGTATCGGCGAGTACTTGACCAAATGTATCAGTACTCATATTCGCGGGTAAAAAATTGGTATCGGTGCAACCCTACAGCCTCATACACACGATCGGACTATGGATTTTTGTCCAAAGGGCGTTGTGCGTGAAATTGTTCTGCATACAGACGGCAGAACATTTTCAGCCAACATACACCAAGCCACATGGTTTTTCAGCTCTTTACTGCCACCCTTTGGGCAACTTCTGCTATTGTTGTCTGATATTTAGCATTGGTTCGGAGAATGCGTGTTTGTACTTTGGATTTTAGTTGGGCAGACTTGTGTAGACACGATCAGATAAACCAACGTAACACATTTATTGTCAGACAGTTGGTGAGCATGAACAGCCAACATTTGTTGCCGTTAATTCCGCCAACAATTGTCTGATGGAGCATACACACGGTCGGATTATCAGACACAACACGTTCATCAGACAATTATTGTCGTAAAATCCGATTGTGTGTACGGGCCTCACTTGTTAGTATTCAATAAGCTTGAGAACGCTAGGAGTGCTGGGCTGTACACTTACAGCATTCAGTATTATAATATATATTATTACTTACCGTATATACTCGAGTATAAGCCGAGTTTTTCAGCACATTTTTTTGTGCTAAAAATGCCCCCCTTGGCTTATACTCGAGTCACCTTTTTTGTGCCTGATCTCCTGGAATTTGGGGACCCGGTGCCGGCCGTAGGTCCCGTGGACCCCAAACTTGGCACACATGTAGCCCCACTTTTCTTCTACAATTATGCAAAGTTTGTTGTCCGGGGGACTTACGGCTGGGGAGCACCAATTTTCCAAATCCGAGCACTCCTTCCATAGACTCCCATGTTAAATGGTAACTTCTATGGTGATTTTGGGGACTTGGTACCGGCCGGTCGTAGGTCCCCTGGACCCGAAACTTGGCACACATGTAGCGCCAGTTCTCCTCTACAAGTTGTTGTCTGGGGGACCTACGGCCGGGGAGTACCGATTTTTCAAAACCGGGCACCCTTCCATAGACTCCCATGTTAAACGTCAGTCTAGTCATGGGCACAGTGAGGCATGGGCACAGTGAGGCATGGGCACAGTGAGGCATGGGCACAGTGAGGC
Organism: Rana muscosa; assembly: GCA_029206835.1. NCBI lineage: Eukaryota > Metazoa > Chordata > Amphibia > Anura > Ranidae > Rana > Rana muscosa. The sequence goes on along the minus strand of CM055122.1, from coordinate 256,435,261 downwards.
ATGCAGATGGACACCCAAGGCTTATACTCGAGTCAATAAGTTTTCCCAGTTTTTTGTGGTAAAATTAGGTGCCTCGGCTTATATTCGGGTCGGCTTATACTCGAGTATATACAGCATATTGTTTTGTTACAGTTATACAGGGTCTTGAAGTTTTGCCTAGAGCTAAATTAGAATCTTGAATTTTTTCTTGTTGCCAGGCGAAAACTGCAGGCAAACTATAATGCCGAGTCTATGTGAACATTACCTAGTGAATGCCGATATAATGCTGGTGACAGATGGGTAGACATTTCCAGCTGCTTCAATGCACATTTGATAGATATGTGGCTTTGGTGTACAAGACATTTAGTCCTATATACATACAGACAGTGATGTATTCCCGCTGAGAAATCTAAAATATGATTTTTTAATATGTTAAATATCTTTGAAGAGAACGCATTGTTTTTCATGCCTCTTTAGCTGAATGATTTCTGCTCCAGGCTTTCCTAATATTCAGAATGACTTTTAATGAATTCAGCTGAGTTTTCTCACTTGCATAGAAGTGCCCATTTGTTCGTAGATTGCTGATCACACACATCTCCATTTTCCCCAGAGATCGGACTGTTTTCAAACAATAATCCCATACTGTATGATTTGCAGTGTTAATCAGTGCTTGGAAGCAACGAGAACCTGTGAGGCTGGTGTGTACTTCAACACACACACACACACACGTATATAGATGTAGTAGATTATTAAATGTATGATAAATATTCATTTATTATTTACTCAGTAAACAAATATATGACTTAAGGCCTGTACACACGATCGGATATTCCGACAACAATTGTGTGACAGACGTGTTTTGTCAGATAATCCGACCCCCTGTATGCTCCATCAGACAATTGTTGTCGGAATTTCCGACAACAAATGTTGGATGGTCATGCTCTCAAATTGTCCAACAACAAATAGGCTCCGTCGTATTATCCGATCGTGTGTACACAAATCCGTCGGACTAAAATCCAAAGTACAAACACGCATTCTCCGAACCGATGCTAACCATCAGACACCATTAGCAGAAGTTGCCCAAAGGGTGGCACTAAAGAGCTGAAAAAAATGTTGTTTTGTGTATGTTGGCTGAAAAAGTTCTGCCGTCTGTATGCAGAACAAGTTCGGGGCCAACGCCCTTCGGACAAAAATCCACAGATTTGTCCGATGGAAATCCAATCGTGTGTACGAGGCTTTAAAATAGCATTCAGAATTGTTGGAGTTGCGATTTTATGTTTTATATCAGAGCACTGATGGCAATCTAAAAGAGGGTGGATTTACTAAAGGAGTAGACAGCGTTCTCTTTGTAAAGTTTAGCAAATAAACTGAAGCCATGTGCAATCCAATCTTCCGATCATGTGCAAATAAAAATGATGTTTTTTTTTACCACAGACCATTTTTTTAGATATCACACTGCGTTATTTTAACTGACAATTGCGTGGTCATGCAACGCTGTCCATAAATAAAATTGATGTTATCTTCTTCCCACAAATAGAGCTTTCTTTTGGTGGTATTTGATCACCTCTGCCTTTTTTTATTTTTTGTGCTATAAACAAAAAAAGACTGACAATTAAAAAACAAACAAAAAAAAAACAGTATTTACATTTTGCTATAAAACATATTCCATAAAAAACTTGAAGAAATCTAATTTTTTCATAAATTTAGGCCAATATGTATTCTGCTATATATTTTTGGTAAACAAAAAACAAAAAAAAAACAATAAGCACATATTGATTGGTTTGCGCAAAAGTTATAGCGTCTACAAACTATAAGATATTTTTATTTATTTAAATATATTATATATTATTTTTTACTAGTAATGGGGGCGATCAGCGACTTATAGCAGGACTGCAATATTGTGGCGGACATTCTGACAGTAACTGACACTTTTTGGGGACCAGTGACACTAATACAGTGATTAGTGCTAAAAAATATGCACTTGCACTGTACTAATGACACTGGCTGGGAAGGGGTTAACATAAGGGGTGATCAAAGGGTTAACTGTGTGCCTAACCTGTGTTTTACTAAACTATGGGAGGTGCTTTTACTAGGGGAAGACATGAATCCTAGTCCTTGTTTTGCAGAGACATGGGATCCATGCCCTCCCTCCTGTCAGAACAGCAATCTGCCTTGTTTACATAGGCAGACCATCCTTCTGCCTCTCTGCTCCATGATCGGCCGTGGTACCCGCTGCTGGGCTCCCGCTGTGTGTGATCACAGTGGGCGCAAGGTGGCATGCATGCACACCCTTTACCAGTAAGAGCCTGATCACATATATATACGTGATCTGGCGCAGAGGTACTGCTCTGTAGCAGTAAAACTGCTATAGGTCGGAACTTAAGCGGTTAATGTACCTTACATATGGATGGACACAACCTTACCTTATTTACTAACCTAAGTGAACACTATCTACTACTTTTAGTAAATGTACCCTAATGTGTTCAGATTTCCTGCATATTAGTGAAAAAACAATATTTTCACCATAATTGGCAAGGGTTTCTATGGCTCAGTAAATGAAGAAGTGACATCTACAGCAAAACCATCTCCTCTGAAGCTTAGTCAGTACCTGGTGAGCCATGGTGTTACAAAAAGAGCTGAGCCACTGGCCCAATATTGACTGAAAGTCCTTTCATGATTATTAGTAGAATAGCCAGTTCCCAAATATTTCCCTATATTGAAAAACAACTTAATTCACCTATTGTCAGTGGGACCAAAACATTGACTAAAATCCTACAGTACCCATACCCATGACTGCTTTAGAAATGAGGGGGCCCCATGCAGCCTGACAAGGACCCCGCCCCCCTCCCCAACCTGGCAGAAAATGACTAAGGACATAGATTTAGCAGTCATTTTTCTCTGCAGGTTCAGCAGCACAGATGAAGGAATAGGAAGCGCTTTGAGGCTTCCTGCACATTCACAAACTAAAGCATAGTAAAAACAGTTTACTATGCTTCGGCAATCAATGGATACAGGAGTGCTTCATACCGATTACTCACTGTGTTCATTCAAGAAATGAATGGGCCAGTAAATTACATATTTACCTGCCCCTTCCCATGCTCTCCATCCTGAACATCCCTGTGTGTGCCCATAGTAGCTGCCAACGGGAGAGGAGGGAAGCCGTGGGGGGGAAAGGGGCAAACGAGGGGGTCCGTACAGCAGATAGAAGGGGCACATGTGCTAGGACCAATCCCCCTGCAGTGCAGCCAGAGGCAGAAAGAGGAGGAGGAGGAGCTGACAGCGCTGCAGGAGGAGGCCGAAAAAGATTGGTGTCTTCAATAAGACAGTTCAGCCGGCCCTCCTGCTCAGCAGGTGCCTGGGCCCCCTTTTTGAACTAATGGGGCCCGGGCCCAGTACAGGAGGGCTGATTGTACTGCCTTATCAGCGGCCCTGCCCATACCCGTTAGATGAAAACTTGAGCATACCAATGCTCATTTGATTGACATCATATACAATGTATATGTTATTGGAAGGATTGTAGCACTCCCAAAAGAAAGGATGTCCCTCCTCTTAAAGAAGAATTCCAGGTATGTATATTTCATGGAAAGAAAAAACAAAGGCGCTATCCCATAGACCTCTACAATGGTATTTAAACTTAAAAATTGATATGTAAATTATAACACCAGTGAGTAAACCAAAAATTTGATTAACTCTAAATACCTTAGGTTAGTATTTAACACATGTGAAAAATGCCATTGATAAACAGTGATTAACATATAATGAAGAAAAACTTGTGTAAAATCATTAGTGAGCAACAAAGTGTCCAAATAAGAAACAGCAATGAATGTCTGTAATTCAAATTATGATCAAAACACCAGTGCTCTGTGAAGAAATTGTCCATATAGTGACTGCATCCAAAATAAACGTGTAGATCCACCACCATTTAGTAGAAGTTGCCTCTTACCAGCTGGTGTTGATCCCCCATAACAGAGAATCAAAAACCACATGTAACGGGTCCACTCTCCCCACCAATCAGCAGATGCAGATACGTGATATTAGGTAATGCCCAATCAACAGGTCATCAGCAGACATCCAATATGGAAAAGATATGAAACACTCCACATAGTGTATTAACGTTTTAAAACCTTTATTAAAAGTCTAACACATTGCACTTACAATTGGGTTGATAAAAAACAGCCTTTAAATCCGATGTGTCGGCCGGTGCACATACAGATACCCGTCCCTTTGCGATCGTATGGAGCTTGAGGTGACGTCAGCGCGTCGCTCCGCCCTACGTCCGTTTCGTAAAAACTTACTTCTTCCAGGGGCCTGTATATTTCATCCATGTATATTGTATATACATATATATTGATATATATATACATGTATATTGATCCAGCTTGGACCAATATAAATATGCATAAACCATTGAAGAGAAGATTGGTATGGAAAACGTATTCTCTTCAATTTAAATGGGGCGTGGCATTTTTTACTTTCTGGACAATCCACAGCACCACTTTGTGTTGATACATATTTGTTTAATATGCATAAACTATACCTGGCCAATCCCCCTGGAAATCACTGTAGTAGACACTACAACTACAGTGATTGCCGCTTGGTTCTGGGTCCTGCCAGTAGTGTATTTAGGTTTTGTGCTGCCCTAGGCCTGACTAAATTCGTGCACCCCCTAATTTAAGACCCGCCCTGAAATTTTCGAGTGGGGACACTAGTTCTTAGGGCCTGGGGGGGGCAATGGATTCCCTTAATTTGCATTGATTTCCCCTCACTTCCTGTTTGGCTATGGGGCAGGAAGTGAAGGGAAATCTCTACAATGGGACAGGGATGGTAAAAAATAAACTGACAGGGGCTATAACCCTCCCTTACTCTATCCAAAATGAAAAAAAAAGTGTTGCCTATAGTTCTACTTTAAGCACAAATTTCTGATAATTTTATGGAGAGGACTAAGAATATATAACCATGACAATGGTGCAGCAGAAAACATATAGCACAGTGAGGAAGGTTTGTGGTCCAGGCTGATAGGACAGTCAAAATTAGAAGCAGCTTGCGTTACACTAACAGTGTAGCACAAGCCAGCGGGGACTCTTTCCGTGCTGCCCCCCTGCAAAGTGCTGCCCTAGACCTGGGCCTTGTTGGCCTAGGCCAGGATACAGCGTTGGGTCCTGCACAAAGTAGCTCACCTGTCGCATTCTGAACACAGAAGGTCAGCCACTCGGAACAGGTGCCATTAAGAGAATGCTTTGCTTTTTCTGAGATTGGACAAGGTAGAGAGGCAGATGTCTTGCTTTCCACTTCATCCAATCAGAGAATAATTTGCATTCATTCAGAAAATGCAAAGTGTTCTCTGAATGGGTCCTGTATCGAGTGGCCACCCCCTTGTTCACAATGCAGCAGGGCATCGACCTGGTACGGTATATGCATAGTTATATAAATATATATGAGGGGGTCTTAAAAAAAATACTCATATATAATACAGTTTAAAAAAGTTTGGAAACCTTTTGAAGAACCCTCATATATTTTTAGCACTGATCATAGACGGTAAGACAATATGGGAAAACACTATGGGGGGAATTCAGTAAAGCTGCTGCGCCACTTTTCTGGCTCTTGTTAATGTGTTTTTATTGTGCCAAATTCATGAAGCATTTGCAACACTTTTAGTTCTGACAGCAACTCGTGCACCAAATTCAGGTAGTCCTAAAATGCACCACTTTTACATTGTACCGCATTGTATGCACCAAATTAAAAATAAATTGCAGACACTTTGGGGTTTATTTACTAAAGGCAAATGCACCGTGCACTACAAGTGCCTTTGGAAGTGCAGTCGTTGTATATCTTAGGGGGACATGATTAGATGATAAAAATCAGCAAAGCTTCCCCTCATTTTGATCTTCCCCTCAGATCTACAGCGACTGCACTTCCAAGGGCACTTGTAGTGCACATTGGATTTGCCTTTAGTAAATCAACCCCTTTGTATCTTACAAAAGTGGCGCTAATTTAGACCAACTCTCCTTTGGTGTACAGAGATAAACTGGCGCAGACAGATTTTGCAAAAGTATCTCATGTGCTTTCTTAAAGTGGCGCAGCATGCTCCAAATTTATGTACAGGCACCTGAATTTGGCACACACGGCACCACTTTTAGAATGCCTGTGAGATACTTTGGCAAAATCTGACTGCGCCAGTCTTTCAGAATTCCAGAGTCCTAGAGAGGTGACCTTTAAACCTAAATTTTAGGCAGATATAAAATAAATGATATAATATGCAGATGCATTCACTAGTTAGCCAATCATATGGAAATGAAGCACTATTTCTAAGGACATTCTCTAAACAGCCCTGTTGCTGTGGTTGCAAGCAAGCAGGATTGAACTTTTTGGCAGTTTTAGAAAATCATAGCACCTGCAGCTTGAAATTAAATGGAAAACGTAATTACTTGAGCAGCAGTATATATATAAAAAATATTTTTTTTATCAACTTTGGTAAAAGTTCAGCTTTCTTTTAAATACCAGATGTCTTTTCTGACTGTACCACACAGTACGACCTCAGTCACCTCCCTCCATCCCACTAGTCTTCTATTCCTGCTCTGCCTCTGATGGAGCGACACACCTGTGGCTAATACTTGGTCACGTTTATATTCTAAAGCCTCGTACATATGGTCGGACTTCCATCAGACTTTTCCGTGGATTTTTGTCCGAACGGAGTTGGTTGGGAACACCCATAGCATACACACGCTCAGACTTTTCTGCAAACTTTCTTAAAACTTCTTACAACATCGCGTGTTTTTTCTGCTCTTTACTGCCACCCATTGGTCAACTTCTGCTATTGTTGGTTGATTTTAACATTGGTTGTTTTGTCCATCGGACTAAAGTCCGATGGTTATCTGTACACACGGTCGGACTTTGCTCCATCAGGCTTTTGTTGGGCAAAAGTTTGTCCGTTTGCAGACCCAACTTTTGTCTGATGAAATCCAAAACCAAACAAAAAAAGTTTGTCCGATGGAGCGTACACACGGTCGGATTGTTGGTCCAACTTGCTTAAAACGAAGTTTGTTGGGCAAAAGTCCGACCGTGTGTACGGGGCTTTAGTGTTATGTCTCATTATATTGTTTTGATCGGCTGGAGACTGCTGTATATAAGTAAAGAATATAAAAAAAAACACCAGATCTCTGGTACATTCATGGTGCTGCCCTCTAAAAAACTTTGGACAATTAACAAATCGTTTGTAGGTCACAAATATTAATACTGTATTTATGGGTATGTCTTGTTGTATAGGCTAAGATGTGTCTGTATGGAGGGCTATTTGGCTTGTCTGAGCATCCTGCAGTCCTCTGTGGAGGGCTATTATAGCCACCATTCTAAGACAGGTCATTTTTCTCTCTGCCCAGTAAAAAAATGTTTCTTCATTGCTGCCATCCGCTGTGTTTTCCACTTTGCCTCGAGTGCCCACAGAGCTGCATTTCTCATTTCTCATGAACTGTTTGCCTTGGACAGTCGCCTCTGGCTGCTGTGCAGCAATTTCTACCAAGTCACTAAAGGAATGAAAGGAAACCTTTTATGAGAGAGACGTGGAGATTGCCAATGCTGACCTCTTCTTCTGAAAATGCTAGTTGCCTGGCAGTCATATTGACCCTTTTTGCTTTAACACTTTGAGATTCTGACTTGGAATGAGTATGCAGATGTGATCTAATTTTTTCCCCAAATCTCTTGATAGACATGCTTGTTTGTGACTCAGCAAAACAGCCAGGCATTTAGCATTTTCAAAAGGATGCCATTTATGACAGCTCCTATTTTTCAATTAAGGCCTCGTACACACGACCGAGTTTCTCGTCCAAAACCGGCAAGAAATGTGCCGCGAGAGCTTTTTTGTCGAGAAAAACGTTCGTGTGTATGGTTTTACGTCGAGAAATTTGCCGAGAATCTCGACGAGAAAATAGAGAACCTGCTCTCTATTTTCTCGTCAGGATTCCAGATTTCCTCGTCGTGTTTCTCGTCGGGCTGTTTTGTGACGAGAAAATGGTTCGTGTGTATGCTTTTACGACTCTTCCAAAAGCGCGCATGCTCACAAGCAACTATGAGACGGGAGCGCATCTTCTGGTAAAATAAGCCTTCGTAATGCATCGTTTAAATGTTCTGCCTTGAAATCTTCGTTAGAATGTTACATTAATCAAAACGAGTGACCTTCTTTTGCCGCTGATATTCACACAGAGTTATGACTTATTTTTTAACCTTTTTCATGCTGCTCTTAAGAAGATTTATGTGTATTATATTGTGCAAGTTTTTAGGAATAATTTAAATGGTAATATTTTTAAAAATGATGTTAATTATAATTTCGCAATGTTTTGGTAGTGATCTCCCATTTAATTTTGGACTCTATATTAGTTAAATTTCCCACCATGTTTTTTTGATAATCAGATTTAGTTATTCTTTTGGGGGGTTGTTATCTGTCCCTTTTTTTGTCAGTCAAATGTATCTGCTTACTCCAAAGCTAGATTTTTAATTTTTACAAATACACATAGTCAAGTATGAACGTAAACAAAAATCACATTTATTCATGTTTAAAAATAAAATAAAGAGAAGGCAGCGCTGGAGAACCTGCTGCCATTTGTGCATCCCAGGGACCCCAGAGCACACAGCAACCCTGTGTGGACACTAAAATTGGGAGCTTGAGAAGGCCAACATTTCTGAACACAATCTGATGCTGGCCTCCCAGAGGTCAGGAACAGCAGCAGGTGAGATATATGTCCCAAGTCTGTGGTACTACAACAGGCTGCCTTCTGTCCGACCACAATGAAGCAAGGCCATCACTTCCTCTTCTTCCTGGCAACCTTCCCTGCAATCTTCCCTGAAGCCTTCCCTGCAGCCTTCCTTCTTCGTTTGGCTGGAGGCTGGCCCACTGGAGGGGTACTCCTGTCAGGAGGAGGAGGAGGAGATGTAGCAGAAGGGGGTGGGGCAGAAGAAGAAGGTGGAGGTGTAGCAGAAGGGGGTGGGGCAGAAGAAGAAGGTGGAGGTGTAGCAGAAGGGGGTGGGGCAGAAGAAGAAGGTGGAGGTGTAGCAGAAGGGGGTGGGGCAGAAGAAGCAGAAGGGGGTGGGGCAGAAGAAGGGGGAGGTGTAGCAGAAGGGGGTGGGGCAGAAGAAGGGGGAGGTGTAGCAGAAGGGGGTGGGGCAGAAGAAGAAGGGGGAGGTGGAGGTTGAGGTTGGGTCAGTTGTGCCACCTCACATATGGCGGTATTGGGGGTAATTTTCTCCATCACCCCCTTGTTGAGCAAGGTGATGAGCAGGGGCTCGCATAGGAGGCGTTGCTCCATGCTCATCACCTTGAACTTAGCCTCCACTAGGCCGGCAATGGCCTCTTCAGGGGATGTGGGCTCCTGGAGGGTGGCATGGGCCTCATGAATATGGGCCATTGCTGCCTCACTCGTGCTCCTGTCCCTCCTGCCTCTTTTGTGAAGCCGGATGGGAGGCACCTAGGATCTGGTGCTTCTCCTTTGCCCTGCCACCTCCTGTCTGCCACTGGGCCCTGCCACCTCCTGGCTGCCACTGGGCCCTTCCTCCTCCTGCCTGACAGTTTCCAGACCCTCCTCCTGGCTGATTTCATCCTGTGTATGAAAAAGGGACATAGTTTAAGATGTGCAGGAAGTTGAGGTGGAGGAAGGAGAAGTGCAGGAAGGAGAGGTGGATGACGTTGTGGATCTGGTCACCACAACAGGTCAGTATCTGTCACCACAGCTTCAGGTAAGAGATGTAGGCCTGCAGAGTTATAATACCTTTTTGTTTTTTGTTTTTAGGGGATATAAATGTTGTGAAGGACAGTACACGGTTCTCTGCTGACAGTGCCCTCCGCCTCATCCAGCAAGTGATGGAATGTAGCACGGAACTGGACCTTATTAAACAAAGAATCCATGTGATGGAACAAACATTTAAAGACATTCTCGATGTTTTGGGGAGAATTCAATAAGCCATCCAAACACATTTGTTTTTACATGTTTGTTTTTGCAACTTTTCGAATTTTTTTGACAATCAAACCAGCCAAAAATTGAATCTGCACACAGTGTGTCAACATGTGCTATCTGCCATCAGGGGATATCCATGTACGTCTTTTGTGGGTGCAACCCCTTCCTCGTATCTAAAGTCGGTGAACTGAGGAAGGGGTTGTACCCCCAAAACACGTCCATTGATCATCCCTGATGGCAGATAGCACATGTTGACAATAGGGATCAGGATCGTAAACTTCATAGATGTAAAAAATCCCAAATGTGTGCATATTCAATTTTTGCCTGGGCAAGGGGTGGCAGGACCCCATATTAGGACGGGCACATAGAGACATAGTTTGTGTAAGTGAATGTCTCAGATTGCTCAGAGGTATCCAATGTTGTAATTTTTGGAATGCAACTGTTATTTTTGTATTTTCATAAGCAAAAAATTGCTGGGTTGGGGCCAGGCCAACCCAAAAAACCTGAAAAAACTAAAAATGGTGAGAATGTGCACAGAGTAAAATATTTGACCACAAACAACGTGTAGCTTCTTTTTATAATACCCTCTAAGCTTATTTGGTTATTTTGTAAGGTTACATAGTGAAATGGTTGTTATTTACTAAAGTAAAATACACTTGGCACTACAAATGCAAAAAGACAAACTAGGAGACAGGAAAGAACAAATAATTAAAGGTTTAAACAAGCTTTTTATTGGGATCCTTAGACATAGGCTGGCATAGGAATTGCCCCCCTACCCGTGAAATACTCCATGTATTTGTCCCGAACCTCACAGGCATTTTGGGAGGGCAAGCCAGGACAGGCAGATTCCAGGCCCGGCAGGGGATTTGCAGGGGAAAGTCCAGCCTCTGGCAAAACTGAGGCCATATAGGAATTTGACTTTTGGCTCAGAAAGTTGTGTAGCACACAGCAGCATAATACGACATAGTTTATTTTGTAGTCCGCCAAGTGTATTGAAGTCATAAAAAGGCGGAACCGGCTGGCCATTATGCCAAAGGCATTTTCGACAACTCTTCGGCCCCTGGCCAGCAGGTAATTGAACACCCTCTTCTCTGGGGTCAGGGCAGTGTTGCCAACTGTACGTTAATTTACGTACAGCACGTAAATTTAACCCCCTTTTTCGGGTGTGCGTAAAGTCCGTTGTGGGCATCGGCTGCCCATAAAAAAGATGGCCGCGAGCCGACCATGCAACGGCGCATGCGCCGTTGCAAAGCCGGCCGGACTCGGGAAAGCTCGTATGCGTTTGGCCGAGCGGCGCATGCGCAGTAACGTAATGGCGCCGCCCGGCGCCATTTTTGAATAGTCTTTCAGCCAGGACGGGACTCGGGAGTGCTCGCGGGGCGGGCTACAGTGTCTCGCAGTCGCCGGAGGAGAGGACTCGGCCGAGCAGGGGTGAGGAGGAGGAGGGGGGGATATACAGTAAGAGGAGGACTGCGCTGGGAGTGGGAGCCCGGAGGGTGAAGCGGCCATGGCATGCAGGGGAGGGACAGAGACTGATGTGCTCTCTCTGTCCACCATGCACCATCATATAACTTATCCTCCACATCATCAGTATGCTGTGTCCTCCTCCTGTGCCCTTTTCACCTCTCCACATGTCAGAGCTGCCCTGACCTGTGGAGAGGTGAAAGGGGCACAGAAGGAGGACACAGCATACTGATGATGTGGAGGAGAAGTTATATGATGGTGGACAGAGGAGGAGGCCACTGTGAGGGGGTAAGGAGGACCCTATCATGTCCGCAGCCTCTGTCCCCCTCCTGTGCCATGTCCGCAGCCTCTGTCCCCCTCCTGTGTCATGTCCGCAGCCTCTGTCCCCCTCCTGTGTCATGTCCGCAGCCTCTGTCCCCCTCCTGTGTCATGTCCGCAGCCTCTGTCCCCTTCCTGTGTCATGTCCGCAGCCTCTGTCCCCCTCCTGTGCCATGTCCGCAGCCTCTGTCCCCCTCCTGTGTCATGTCCGCAGCCTCTATCCCCCTCCTGCGTCATGTCCGCAGCCTCTATCCCCCTCCTGCGTCATGTCCGCAGCCTCTGTCCCCCTCCTGCGTCATGTCCGCAGCCTCTGTCCCCCTCCTGCGTCATGTCCGCAGCCTCTGTCCCCCTCCTGCGTCATGTCCGCAGCCTCTGTCCCCCTCCTGTGCCATGTCCGCAGCCTCTGTCCCCCTCCTGTGCCATGTCCGCAGCCTCTGTCCCCCTCCTGTGTCATGTCCGCAGCCTCTGTCCCCCTCCTGTGTCATGTCCGCAGCCTCTGTCCCCCTCCTGTGCCATGTCCGCAGCCTCTGTCCCCCTCCTGTGCCATGTCCGCAGCCTCTGTCCCCCTCCTGTGTCATGTCCGCAGCCTCTATCCCCCTCCTGCGTCATGTCCGCAGCCTCTATCCCCCTCCTGCGTCATGTCCGCAGCCTCTATCCCCCTCCTGCGTCATGTCCGCAGCCTCTATCCCCCTCCTGCGTCATGTCCGCAGCCTCTGTCCCCCTCCTGCGTCATGTCCGCAGCCTCTGTCCCCCTCCTGCGCCATGTCCGCAGCCTCTGTCCCCCTCCTGCGCCATGTCCGCAGCCTCTGTCCCCCTCCTGCGCCATGTCCGCAGCCTCTGTCCCCCTCCTGTGTCATGTCCGCAGCCTCTATCCCCCTCCTGTGTCATGACTCTGCAGCCTCTGTCCACCTCCTGTATCGTGTCCGCAGCCTCTGACCATCTCCTGTCTTTTATGTCTGCAGTCTCTGAGGGGATCCTAGAAAGATGTCAAGAGTGGGAGCGCCGTGATGGGGGTTATGGGAAGAAACGGACGTGTGGACTGTGGAGAGGAGGTCAGAGCCGCCAAGCTGGAGCCGTCTGACTGAGCCCCGCACTGTGGACCTGAGAGCAGGTCAGTGACAGCGCCGCCAGGCCAGTCTGAGGGGGGGGGGGGCACTGATCTAAGGAGGGGAGTAAATACAATAATGTAAGGGGGCACTGATATAAAAGGTCCCCCCCTATAGTAGTACCCCCCCCTTACCTTAGTGTATTCACTCTGTGGAAGGTGGTCTCTATTCACCAGAGCCCCCCTCCACATCAGAGTTCCCCCTTACATCATGATCTGCAGCGTTCCCCTTTACATAGGAGTTCCCTTGCACTGTAAGGGGGCATCCTGCAGACTCTGATGTAAGAGGGAACTCTGTGCTGGCTGGGTTATAGTAACCTAACCTTCATGTGAATTGAGAAATATGTTTTTTTACTTTTGTTTAACTGAAACACATTGATATTAGCATTAGCTGTGTGTTTATAGTTGAAATATTGATATTTGCACTGTTTAGCACTAAAAACAGTAATGTTAGGTATTTTTTTGCAGCGTCAGTAAAAACTGCGGCTCTGCCAGTAATCTTCATTTTTTGGCCAGTAAGAAATTGGTGCCGTACAGAAATTTTGGCATCCTTGCCAGTAAATTTCACTTCAGGGGGTTGGCAACACTGGGTCAGGGTCCTCTGTGGAAATGGCCTCATAAGATGCCGTCCGAGTCCGAAGGCTTCATCAGCCAAGAAAACAAAGGGGAGTCCTTCAATATTCCCTGCATCCGGTGGCAATGCAAGGTCGTCACTCTGGAGACGGAGGGCAAACTCCGTCTGGATGAAGGATCCCCCATCGGACATCCGGCCATTCTTCCCTACATCAACATAGAGGAATTCATACCGTGCTGACACCACCACCATCAGCACAATGCTATGAAACCCCTTGTAATTGTAGGACCCAGAACGGGGTGGCGGCACGATGCGGACGTGCTTCCCGTCTATGGCACCACCGCAGTTGGGGAAGTCCCACCGCGTGGCAAACTACGATGCCACAGTCTGCCATTCCTGTGGCGTGGAAGGAAGCTGTGGAGTGAAACAAGATGAAATAATATTAGAATACCAAAGTCAGACATTACAAGGAAATTTGATTAAAAAAAAATCAAGGCCAACATCAATCAAATTCTACGCTTATTAAGGTGTTTAAAATAAGTATAAGGGAAGGCTCATTTATCAGATTCATCACCCCCTCTGATGGGCCATTACTAAATTATTTTGGGGGGGGGGGAATGTGTTTGGCCACAGGATAGCATTGCAGTGGCGGTGCGTCCAGAGTGGGCGCTGGAGCACTGCCCCCTCTCTCCTGTGCCCATCACTCAGAACAATACATAGGTTCATGCGTTGCATGAACCTATTATTGTCTATGCCGCCCACTATTCAGGTGGATGGCCTCTTGTTTAGCGACCGACATATGAATAATTGCGGCATTTAGGGGGTTCAAATTGCATAGCAGAAACAGGTAGTAAAATAGTCTTGCACATTACAACCTGAGGGATGTAATTGGCTTCCGAAAAGTAAAATAGGGGACGCAGGGGGGGGGGGGGGGCATTCCTTGGGGAAACACTGGCAGGCTGCTCTGCCAATCATGTTCACCAAGTCTGTTTAATGGTAACATGATTGGCTGATGCAACATCAAGGGAAGGAGAAGACATCAAGGACAGAAGAAGGATGGCGCTGACCACAAGAAGGTAAGTGCAGGGCTGGGGGGAAAATGGCTGCATTGGAAGGAACCAAATGGCTGCATTAGAGGGGACAACTGGGGGCGTTTTAATAGGCACCTGAGCAAAAAAGGAGGAAGTTTAGTTCATAAATTGGGGTGGGACCCCCAAACATTTGGAGCAACAGGCGCTCCTGCTGGAAAAGTTAGTGAAGGGAAATATTTATGGAGGAGAAAAAAGGGGCAATCTAAAGCTTCCAGCATGCATGGGGACAAAGGGGACATTCTCAGCATATTACAATCATGGTAATTAGGGAAGGATGAAAGAAATACAATACATTAGCATACATGTAATACATAAAATGTGATGTTAATGGAGAAAACTTACCCTAATATAGTCCTCCTGCAGGACTTGTATAATAGCAGAACAGGTGTCTGGGATTATAAGGCCCAGAGCCTGGGGGGAGATGCCTGTGGTGAACTTCAAGTCCTGAAGACTTCTCCCTGTCGCCAGGTAACGTAACATGGCGATGAGCCTCTGCTCAGCACTGATGGCTTCCCGCATAACGGTGTCCTGCCTGGTAATATAGGGGGACACCAAAGCCAACAGTTCCTGAAATACGGGGTCAGACATCCTCAGAAAATTCCTGTAGTCCTCAGGATTATTCTCGACGATCTCCCGCAGCAGAGGCATATGGCAGAATTGGTCCCGCTGGAGCAACCAATTCTTGGTCCATGAACTCCTCCTCACACCATTCATGGACTGGTCTTGGTCCAAAACAAGCAGACCAACACCAAGCGCACGCACAGCACGAACTCGACGACGAGAACGTCCAGGCGACATGGCTAATAAGAAACGGTCGTCTTATCAGAACGTACAGAACAGAACGCACTTTAGAACAGCAAGGCCTATGAATAACGAACTGAAAAACAGAAACGAACAGGCAAGAACGCACTGTAAAACAGATACGACCTGCCTAGACGCCCTGAAAGTCAAGATACGAACCCACAAGCACAAACTGAACCGCAGAAAACGATCTGAAAAGTACGAAGACTGAAAAGCGCGAATCGTCTCTTCCCAAACTTTTACTTCACACGCGGTAACACGAGATCAGCAAAAGCAGCCCAAGGGGTGGCGCCAAGAAAAAAGATCTTCCCCTTTATAGTGCCGTCGTACGTGCTGGACGTGAGCGCAGAGAACAACGAGGAAATTGGGAAATGTCAGTGTGTACGCATAGAAAGCTTGACGAGAAAATCGACAAGCTTAACAAAAATCTCGTCGAAAAAAACGACGTGTTTTTTACGACGAGAAAATCGGTCGTGTGTACGAGGCTTAAGAAAGGAACAACTTCAAGCAACAGGTGAAATCAATCAGTTGTTTTTGAGTTGTTTTAAGAACCAAAAAAACAACCGTGCCACATTAAGAATCCCCTCAGAGTTTATGGACTCCAGACAAAGAATAGTATTAAGTAAAAAACTGTGAAAATTTGTCTTTTTTAACCACTTGCCTACAGGGCACTTTCACCCCCTTCCTGCCCACGCCATTTTTCAGCTTTCAGCGCTGTCACACTTTGAATGACAATTGCGCGGTCATGCAACACTGTACTCAAATGAAATTTTTTCCCCACAAAAAGAGCTTTCTTTTGGTGGTATTTGATCAGCTCTGCGGTTTATATTTCTTGTGCTATAAACAAAAGAAGAAAAACTGGAAGAACCCCCTTGGGAGGTGGGACTTTAAAAGTGACTGACAACACACAGAGGTATATCAAAAAATATATATGAATTTAATCAACGAGTATCAAGACATAATTACAAAGACAGTTTCTTATTAAAATACATGAATTAAATACAGATTCACAAAAAACTGTTTGTATTCAAAAAAGAAAGAAAGAACATAACGTTTTATAGTCCGACCCGACAGCTGTTTCGGTTACCCTTCTTCGGGGGATTTGTAGACATTAAAATCGGGAGTTGTAAATATTTCCAAAAGTAGTTCGACATTCCATGCGAAAATAGGGCACGTGTGTCGCTGTGTATATGGAGCGAGAAAGAAAAAACGCACCACAGAAAAAGGCTGGAGCAGGGTCCAAAAATAAACTTTCATACGAGGGTCCCCAAACGGTGACAGACGATGGAGCTAGAAAGGACTCTAAATAAAGAGTCTAGGTTTCAGTAAACCTTCATTTAGAGTGGACAAGAAGAAAAACAGCAACTCCTATCAATTCAAGAAAGAATCTCTCTCATATCTGAGAGATTGCATAAATTATGCATTCCTCTGGCAGTAGAGTGAATTGTATGAAGTGTGGCTATCTTCTAATTGTTGAGGGAAATACTGTGTAGCTCCTCCAGACTGTAAACTGGTACCGTGTCCTGTGCCCGTGCAAAAGTTTTTGCACGGGCACAGGACACGGTACCAGTTTACAGTCTGGAGGAGCTACACAGTATTTCCCTCAACAATTAGAAGATAGCCACACTTCATACAATTCACTCTACTGCCAGAGGAATGCATAATTTATGCAATCTCTCAGATATGAGAGAGATTCTTTCTTGAATTGATAGGAGTTGCTGTTTTTCTTCTAGTCCACTCTAAATGAAGGTTTACTGAAACCTAGACTCTTTATTTAGAGTCCTTTCTAGCTCCATCGTCTGTCACCGTTTGGGGACCCTCGTATGAAAGTTTATTTTTGGACCCTGCTCCAGCCTTTTTCTGTGGTGCGTTTTTTCTTTCTCGCTCCATATACACAGCGACACACGTGCCCTATTTTCGCATGGAATATCGAACTACTTTTGGAAATATTTACAACTCCCGATTTTAATGTCTACAAATCCCCCGAAGAAGGGTAACCGCAACAGCTGTCGGGTCGGACTATAAAACGTTATGTTCTTTCTTTCTTTTTTGAATACAAACAGTTTTTTGTGAATCTGTAATTAATTCATGTAATTTAATAAGAAACTGTCTTTGTAATTATGTCTTGATACTCGTTGATTAAATTCATATATATTTTTTGATATACCTCTGTGTGTTGTCAGTCACTTTCAAAGTCCCACCTCCCAAGGGGGTTCTTCCAGTTTTTCATATAATTAGGGATGTGGTGACTGTCAACATTTACAATCCTGCAATCGTTGGTTTTCTTTTTCTCGTAAACAAAAGAAGAGGGACAAGTTTGAAAAAAACAAAAATTTTTGCTATAATAAATATAATTATTTTTTTCTTTTAAACTAACTTTTTCCTCAGTTTAGGCTGATATGTATTCTTCGACATATTTTTGGTAAAAAAAATCGCAATAAGCGTATATTGATTGTTTTGCGCAAAAGTTATAGCAGCTACAAAAAAGGGGATAGATTTATAGCATTTTTATTTTATTTTATTTTTTTTACTAGTATTGGCAGCGATCAGGGATTTTTATCATGACTGCGATATTGCGGCGGACACATCGGACACTTTTGACACATTTTTGGGACCATTCACATTTATACAGCGATCCCTGCTATAAAAATGCACTGATTACTGTATAAATGTGACTGGCAGGGAAGGGGTTAACACTAGGGGGAGATCAAGGGGTTAAATGTGTTCCCTAGGTTGTGATTCTTACTGTGGGGGAAGGGACTGACTAAGAGAGGTGACCGATGGTTGTCCCTATATACAAGGGACACACCATCGGTCTCCTCTCCCTGACAGGACGTGGATCTGTGTGTTTACACACACAGATCCACGGTCCTCCTCAGTTACTGGGCAATCGCGGGTGCCCGGCGGCCATCGCGGCCGCCGGGCATGCGCATCGGGTCCCCAGTGACGCGGCGGGGGCGCGCGCCCCCTAGTGGCTTGTGAAGGCGATCACGTCATATGACGTCCGCCCAGAACAAGAGAGTCTTCCTCCCGCCGTCATTTGACAAGTGGTTAAGTCTGATTTTTATTTTTGGAAGGTAAAAATAGTGCTCCAAGCTCTATCTCTTTCCTTTCATTAGAGAAAGTTCATAGCTTCTCTGAAAATATGTGCAGAGTTCATGGCAGGAATTCATATTGAGAGTAAAGCCCCGTACACACGGTCTGACTTTTGGCCAACAAACTTCATTTTGAGCAAGTTGGACCAACAATCCGACCGTGTGTACGCTCCATCGGACAAACTTTTTTTGCTTTTTTCTTGACAAACTTTTGCCCAACAAAAGTCCGATGGAGCAAAGTCCGACCGTGTGTACAGAAAACCATCGGACTTTTGTCCGATGGACAAAACAACTAATGTAAAATCAACCAACAATAGCAGAAGTTGACCAAAGGGTGGCGGAAAAGAGAAGAAAAACCACATGATGTTGCAAAAAGTTTTGGGAAAGTTTGCAGAAAAGTCCTGTGGTGTGTATGCTATGGGTGTGCCCGGCCAACTCCGTTCGGACAAAAAACCACGGAAAAGTCCAATAGAAGTCCGACCGTGTGTACGAGGCTTAAAGTGGAGCTCCACCCTAAATTACAAGTTCCTCTCATCGGATTCCTCCCCCCCCTCCGGTGTCACAATTGACACCTTTCAGGGGGAGGGGGGTGAAGATACCTGTCTAAGACAGGTATTTTCACCCACATCCGGGAGTCCTCTCTCCGGGAATCTGCGGGAGTGACGTCACTTCCCCCAGACTTCCCGTAGTGTTCTGGGAGACACTCGGCTCCCAGAACACAGGAGGACGAATCAGAACGGCGCAGCGCGACTCGCGCATGCGCCATAGGGAACCGGGCATGAAGCCGCAGGGCTTCACTTCCTGGTTCCCTCAGCGAGGATGGCGGAGGGAGCAGCAGAGCGACGAGCGATCGCTCGTCCTCTGCTGCGGACATCGCTGGACTCCAGGACAGGTAAGTGTCCAAATATTAAAAGCCAGCAGCTGCTGTAGCTGTAGCTGCTGGCTTTTAATATTTTTTTTTCCGGCGGAGCTCCGCTTTAAGTCTTATGTCATAAACGAGTCCACTCACTATTTCCTATAAGATTTCCCCCTATGTGGTTGAACTAGTTAGATATCTATCCATCCACTGCTGCCTCTCTAATGACTGAGATTTGTCAGCATATCAACCAGCAAAGTGACTTCACTGGGAATAGTAGCAGTTGCATCTTGGTGATTTCGAAACTTACTAAGTGTCTCTGGTAGCAGAATTATCTGTGTTGCATGGCGTAAGACAAGAAAAACAGAGGAATGTGTAACCGGGCTGCCAGTCCCTTTTAAATTAGAGTTGCTCAGCCCAGGAGTCATCATAGCTGTGCTGCAGTATCCCCTTTCTTCCTCATTTAACTGACAGGCCAGGAGGGGGAGCTGCAATGTATTTGGTGGCCAACCGGACTTGGAGAGAAGGAAGACACTGATTGGCAGAAGCCACAGCTTGGACTTAACACTGCAGAGTGTATAGTTTATTGACTGCATAGGTTGGCCAAAAATAGCTAGCTGCATGAAGTCCAAGAATAAAAGGAGAGAAGAATGGGCTGTGCTGTGCACAGGTGAATACTGGTGTGTCTATAAGTGTTGGATCCAGTTAGGGCGAGTCACTACTGGGAAGGGCAGAAACATCTCAGCAGCTCATTTGGGAGTAAGTACTCCAGGTGCACAATATGATATTACCTTTAGTGGTTAGCACTTCTTCCTTGCAGCACTGGGGTCTTTGGACCGAATGCTGAACAGGACATTTTCTGCATGGAGTTTGCATGTTCTCCCTGCACATGTTCTTCAAAGAAATGCTAGGTTAACTGGCTGTGATCTAAATTGACCCTAGTATGTGTGCATGCGAGATAGAGACTTTAGATTGTAAGCTTGTTGAGGGCAGGGATTAATGTAATGGTACAGTATGTAAAAGTACAGTATGTAAAGAAAAGCCTTTTCTGTGCTCATCTGCGATTAAAGCTGACTTCCAGAGAATTAAAAAAAATCTGTATGTTAAAGAATAAACAACTAGTAAGTTTATAAAAATATGTCTATTTGACATGGTATCAGGCTCTTGCAGTCCCTTGCACAGCAGAGCTCAGACTGGGAGAGAGAAACAGTACAAGGAGCCAATAGTTGTACTGCAGTACTAACAAGGAGCCTACTGATAGGAGGTGACATAGAGATGAGCTCATGAGTTTGGTGCTTCTCCTTTCTTCTATTTTTTTTAAAGAATACTTTTTATTTAAAAGTGTGGCACATATTCAATTTCCATAATCACAATACTGCAAAAACAGCAATATACAAAATAATAGAAATGATGGTCCACGAGGAATAGTGAACAGTTGAAGTCATAATGTGTGACAGTTAAAACATCCACCAGTTACAGGCTCAAGCGTCCTCTTGGGTGGCCACTTATTGAAATCAAAAGGGGGGTCCGAAATGACAATTTATATGGTGCCACTTTTTCAGTTTCGAAGTAAGAGACGAAAGACGTCTGTGTAGGAGGACAAGAGAAAGACAGGAAAAGAGAAGAAGAGAAAGTGTGGAAAAATAGAGCGCCTGATGGAAAGATCCATCTATCTAGTCTCAGAAGTAATCGTCGAGAACCTGACACCTAAGAAAAAGCAATATTTTGGGGGATCAGAAAATTCTATCCATGAGAACTACAGGTCTAAAAATTTGGAAAAGTTTTTATTGGTAATGGCCAATAACTCTTCCATTAGCATAATAAAATGTAATTTAGAAACCCACCAACAGATGGTCAGTACCGTAGAAGACTTCCATTGTTGTGGTATCAGGGCTCGGCCCACCATAACCAGGAATCGGAACAGACCCTTCTTTATGTTTTTAGTCGAAACAGGTATCATGGAAAGGAGGGCTACCTCTGGTCTCTCCAGCCATGCTCTGCCCACAATAAGGTGGGTTAATTGAAAGATGGCCATCCAATATGGTTGGATCTTGGGACATGACCATCATATGTGGAGATGTGTACCACCATCACGTCTCCAGCAATGATCTGGACTTGACGGGATACTTTTATGAAGCATGGCTGGAGAGCAATACCATCTGATCAAAGATTTTGAAATTCCTTTTCTATGCATGTGTAGCGGGGTCCTCGAATTGATGGGATACACCTGGGGAATAGTGTGACCCAGGTGTATAATTGTGTTAGGGTTCAGACCCCTTTTTGTTTCGTGGAGGATTGGAGAATGTAGTATTCTCCTTTGCCTGTGGGTGGCGGGGTACCCACAGGCTTCAGGTAGAATCATCTCCTGCAGTGCTCCCTGTTTTGTCCCTTCTCGGAGATGGTATGGCTGGGGCGGGGAACCCGCCGGGCCGTTGATGGGAGGAGATAAAAGGGGGAGACGCCCTTACCACGAGGTCTTGCGGAGAAGGAGGTCCTCGGAGGAGGAGGGTTGCGGTCCGCACCCAGGGCCCTTAGGCCTGGGTGCTGGAGATCCAGGAGTCTGGTCCAGGTGCCCATGGCCTGGTCCGGAGTCATGTTGGCGTCCATCCCAGGCACCTTTAGCCTGGGGTGAGGTACTATCGAGGAGGCCTGGGGCCCAGTACCTTCGACTGGGTCCCGCTAGGGTGGACTGTCCGAGGGTCCCTGAGCGGAGGGACTCGTACCTGAGGTGAGGAGGCCAGAGAGGTTACCCACTGGAGACCCGGAGCAGCACCAACCCGGTGACAGTGGGCCTCTGGGAACTCTCTTGGGGGGACACATCCCCATGATAGGGGCCACAGCGCATCGAAGAGGGCTCCATTGCTGTTCATAGGGGTTGCTGGAAGAGACCCCATCTTTCCTGTTCTGTAACAGCCGGATTGGCTTAGGCGCCGCTGGTCATAGTACAGTGGCATAGAACTTAAACTTTAGGAAGTGCCTCGATCTGCTCGGCCCACCGTTGGCAAGGTTATAGGTCCCAACCAGTTTGCTGCAAAAGAACTGTTTATTGTGCTTTGCGTATTGGAGTGTCAAATAAACAAGTGTTGGACCTTTCTCCGGTGTGTGAACTCCAGTTACTGGAAGCAAAGGGGAGGCTGGTGAGCTTGCAATTACAGACTCAGTGCATTCACAGAACACACCGGCCCGAGGAAACATCAGTAAGTGGCCTTCACCTCCCTACTACAATGGGGAGGACATGGGCCGTGGCGCATCTCACTCTTACAACCCAGGAACCCCTAGACATGAGTTGGTGTGTAACCGATAAAGATGGAGAGAGAGTGAGGCCGCTACACATGTAAGACATTTGTTATTTTGAAAGTTAAAAGGAAAGCTTTATCCCAGTATTCCTTTGAGGGAGCGTGGCTAAGTTCCTGCTCCCAGTCTCAGACATAAAAGGGGTGACAATAAGATACTATAGAGTCTGGATACTGAATGCAGGTATGAAAGGCATAATTCCTCAAATGGCGTCAGGTCCCTATGCAGCCCATCCTTGTCAAGTTTTTTCAAAAAAGTTGAAAATAATGCAGCAATTATTTGTGGCTCGGGCGGGAAGAAGATGCAATTTCTCGTATGGGATTTCAACCTGACAAGCCCAGTGCTTGTCGAATAGGGGATGGGTCCAATACTTGCCATTGGAGGAAAACCTTGTTACTCATCCTGGGTAAAAAACACAAAATCTGGGCCATTGGGCCAAGGTGGGAGGAAACACCATGTGCTCTATGAGCAAGAGTGAAGGAAACAAGGAAATTGGGATTGTTAGAGGATGAATCCAAGAGAATGAAAATAGTGGGACTGGCAAAATGTCTCTTTCGAGACCGACCTATTCTTGAGAGTAATCATTATGAATCCAGTCTAAAATCCTGCTGAGCAAGGCTGCGGAATAGTAAAGATCAAGGTGAGGAAGCCCTGTGCCCAAGTTCATATGGCGCTTTACCAGAATATCATGGCGTAGTTGAGTCAGGGATTTGGGTCAGAGGACTTTCAATAGTGCCAATCGTGCCGATGCAGGGCTTAAATCTGTTTCGAAAGACATATAAGAATCGAGGGAAGTATGTCCATCTTAAAGAGGCACATTCATCCTAGCCATGAGTGTTCCCCAAACATTCCTTTTTCAAGCAAGCACCCTCAACTATCAGTGTTCCTCTGGATAACACACTTTAAAGACTCCCATTTAATCAGTGCTGCAGTCCTGTCGGAGGCATGAACCGTTGGGAATCTGGAAATGTTTTTTATGACCACCACGTGTGTTGGTACATCTTCAAGACGAGCTTCATTGAGTCTCCAAGAGGCAAAAGGTTTGGAGGAGCGTGGCATAGTAAGTGGAAATGAAAATAGTCACACTAGATTAGAGACCCAATGGATGTGTGAGGTTGCAAACTAAGTAGACAATGGGAGACTAAGAATAAGTCTATCCAACTATAGGACGAATGAGTTAAGGAATGACAGATATAATCCCGTTCAGTGGGATGCAACACTCACCACATGTCTACCAACTGGTATTCATGTAGTCAGCACTCGAGACAAAGAAAGACGGGGGATAGGGATATGGTATCAAGGAATGGGTTGAGCAAAATATTCAAGTCTTCTCCAAGAATGACCCTGCCTTTGCAGAGGGTGCCCAGCTGTCTTAAGAGAGCTAAAAACATAGGGACCTGACCCTGATTAGGACAGTATGCATTACCCGGAGTGAATGGTTTGTCGTATAGCCTGCATATAAGGATCAGGAATCTACCTCTTGGGTCTGATACCTCCTGAATGTCTGAGACTGGGAGTGAGGCATGAAACCCTATATCCAACCCCCTTAGATATACTGGTAGGATTGTTACACAAATGCTACTTTACATAATGACAGGTAGCAATTGGTCAGGGCAGAAGCTGCTTTAAAGTGTGTTTCCTGTGAAAAAAAGAAGATGAACTTGTTGTTTATGCATTTTATACAGGACTTGTGGATGTTTTGGTGGGGTGTTAAGTCCCCTAACATTAAGGAACCAAATGCTATTGTAGTCATGGTGGCTGGAAAAGGAATGCCAGAGATAGTATTGGATGATACAAATTCCGTTGGGTAGGTAGTAAGAAGTAGGAGTAGAAAGAAGGGGATGCAGAGAGAAACAAACAAGATGGAGGTGGAGGGCAGAGATGAAGTAAGGTGTTCTTACAGGGCAGTATAGCCAGTCCTATGGGGAGGGAAGGGAAGAAGGAAAAACAACAGTTTTCAAGGAAGGGGGTAGGTATAAGAAGGACAGGGAAGGGGAAGAAACACAAGGTTTAGTGTCTAGTTGTTAACACTTGTCTGGCCAGTGCTTTGCATTTCACTGTGAAGTCACAGGCTGGGGGAAGAACTAAACCTAGTTGTATTATTACAGTAATGTAAATTCTGGTTTGTAGGCTGGCTGTGTTGTCTAATAGAGCTAAGTACAGAACTGGATAGACAGAAATACAAATCCTTTGAAAGGTAAAATAGTTTTCCTAGCTTATGTGCGGGTTGGTGCATAATTGCGCATGTTCCTCACGCGCTACTCTTTAGCAGACACTTGAGGGTGCCATTTTTCTGTGTGTTAAACCGTATGGTGTTTCTGCAGTTCCACGTTTTAAAAAAAAGAGTCAGGGACTTCTTTCCCAGCATTTTCTCTCAAATGAATGGGCTGCTGTGATGTGCTTGAACAAACGTGCATGCACAGACCGCATGAGTGTGAACCTACTCCTATATGCATTTCTTCTGTGTATTTAGCAGTTTTCCTGGATTTCAGCTATACATTTAACTTTTTTACTAAGGCCTGATTTATTTTCAGAAGCATTTGACAAGTAGTGAGGAGGCGACAGACAGTTGCAGCTTGAATGGGTCACGTTCAGCGGTACTAGTTGGCACCAAATGCAATGGGGGCTGGGTCATTTGGGCATGTGAGCACCCCTATCCACTGCCTTCACAGCTTAAGAGAAGACATTAAAAATGCAACTCAACTGTGCATTATTACTGCCCCCAACCGAAAATTCTAAACATGCCTTTATGTTAGTAAAGTTAATTTCTGGCATCTTAGGCAGGCTTTGATGTATGCTCCTAAGCTGTCAGACCATTACTTTTCTTGCCTGGCTTACACTTGCCATTGGGGGGGAATAAAAACAGGTGTTTGAGCCCTCCCCAAATGCCTAAGCTGAAAAACGGGTATATAAATGCACCAACTGTGATTCTTTGTATAGCCACACCACAACTGCCCCTAAACGATGTACAGGGCACAAGGGTACGGCGCAGTGGTTCAGGCTTTTAGGGATTAAAAAAAGGCTGTAAGGAGGCCTTGTTACCAACGGTCAAACACTCTCTTAAAAGCAATTTAATGCTGATCGCTCTTCAGTCAGGGGGCTAACACAAGTGTTAAGGAGTCCTTAAAGCAGGGGTCTCGAACTGGTGGCCCTCCAGCTGTTGCGGAACTACAAGTCCCATCATACCTCTGCTTGAGGGAGTCATGCTTGGAAATGGCAGCATTGCAATGCTTCATGGGACTTGTAGTTTTGCAACATCTGGAGGGCCGCCAGTTTGAGACCCCTGCCTTAAAGGTTTAAAAGGTGCACATGTTCACTTATACTTATGCAATGCGAGACCCATGGGAGCCATAGGAAAAGGATGGGTCCTCTGTTCCTTGCCTTGACCTTCTCAAGAACCTCAGCTCCTCTGACACACCAGGTTGAGTGTACAAACATACAATATCTCAGGAAATTTCTAAAAGCAATACTTCGTACCCAAAAGTAGTGCTATATCAAAGAAAACAGGCACAAAATCAGGCAGTAAAGGCAAACTTAATATATTTCCATCCAATATGGCTGGTATTTAAGCAAGCATAAAATGGATTAACAATGGTAATAACACAATTTAGCATACAAAGTGATTAACAGTAAGGACTAGGCATAAGATGACATTTGATGTTTTTCCGACAGCTATCATTGGGGGCCTTTAGCAGTGTCTTTGCACTTAACAACAGTCCCAGTTAACCTGCATGCAGTATAGGTACAGTGTAGATATGGAATAGTCTTGGCACAAGTGCAAGGCAAATGTGGGTCAGATGTGGTAAAAGTTTGGTATAATGCGGTATACAGTAGGTGTAGTCTAGATTTGGAATAAATTCAGTATAGAGTGCAGTATTTATTGGGTAAACTCGGTGTCCTGCTTTCAATGGCTCAGCCCCTGCTAGCAGTACCATAAATGGGTGACCTCTCACTCAAGAAGGAGAGCCACTAGGTCTCTCCTCAAAAACCTCCAGTGATCAGTGGGAAAAAGATCTGGAATGAACATTTAGGAGGAATCTCATGCTGATAATTTTTTTGTTGTTTTTTTGCTTGGGTCCCCCATTAACATCTATATCAGGCCCTCATGTAGGATAATGGTCTGATATAGATGAAGGGAATCCCCAGCAATTTATTCATAAACAAAACTAAAGTAGAAAAAGCAGTAATTTGTTGGAAATTCCTACTTAATTTTTTTTTTTGCTGTAGTAAATTGTATACAATGTATAGATGTGTCACTTCATAGGCAGGTTATGTTCATCGCTAAGCATGTTATTTAATAGAATTTAGAATTTTTATTGTTAACCCTAAAGCATATTATTATCACTCCTCCATGCCAAATGTAATTTAAAAAAAACGCTTTTGTTTTGGTACATGTTGCCCAGGGCAGTGCCCAGCCCCTATGCTGTTTGTTTGTGACAATGCCTTTACGATTAGCCTAGAAAAGTAGAAAAGGACCATTAGTGTTTTTTTAAAATTCAGCAATTATTGATTGAATGGGGTTCAGATTCCACACCTGAACTTTACTCATGTTCTGCTAACCTGCCTGGAGGTGAACCCAGATACATTTGGTTCATCCCTAGGTCCCGATTTTGAAAAATGGGTGACCTAAAGCTGGCCATACATTGCTGAGGAATCAACCAATATTCGCTATGTTCAGTCAAAATGTTTTGACTGAACAGTAGTTGCATCCGATCAAATATAGCAGATGTATGTGTATTTTGACAGACGGTGTAACTGACCGCCAAAATGCAATAGCCATAGTGAAAGATTCCTCCATCAGTGTTGTATAGTAAACAGTAAAGTAGTAGAAACTATCAGTGCATGGCCAGTTTAAGGGCCTGTGTCAACAGGCTTTGGGTTAGTGTTGATGGAATCCGTATCACATTAAGTATTTTCTAAAATCATTCAGATTTTTGGTATGTTCATTTGACCTGCAGTTGAATTTACCTGGTTTGCATTAGATCTACTTGAAACAGGATTTGCATTCTCAGAGATGTTTTGGACAAAGATGACTATTTTGTCCTTCCCATTCAAGAAGGATCCCACTTATAATTATATATAAAAAAAAAAAGAGTTGAAACATATGCAGGGTTATGTTGATTTTCTTTTGAATAGAAAACACAAGAAGTTTTTAATTGGTTATGATTCTAAAGTTCCCAACATTTATTATTTACCTGAGGTACACAAAGTTCTTCACGATCCCCCAGGGAGACCCAATTATTAACGGGACTGACTCCCTTACATGATCATTGGGGAATTATATATTGACTACTTTCTCCAGCCTAACTAATATGCCATCCTACTTGAGGGACACCAAGCATAAAATCAATGCCTTTAAGTAGTACAGTAGATTACAGAGGGAGTTGTTTGTGGGTAACGGCTAAGGTTGCTCCACGTTAAACCAGTATCCCATGTCAACAAGGTATTGAAGCTGTTTGGTGTTATTTGGATCACTCTATACGCTATACCAAAGGAACATAAATCTTTTATTATTGATACACTACAGTTTACCATGGGGCACAATTGCTTCTGGTTTAATAATTTAACTTTTATCTCCAGAATAAAAGTTTCATGATGGGGGCTATATATGCCCCAAGCATGATAAATTTGCTCATGGTGAAGTGGAGGGAGGACATCATCTTTTTGTTGATCCTCGCCTCAATAAATTTTTTGGTAAAGATTATGTCTTCCTCATATGTAATGGGGGTATTAATTCCCTCCAAACTTTCATGGAAGAATTTAATTCTAATAAGAGCTATAATAAACTTTATTAAAGTAGCAGCAGAAATGGATACATTCCAACTTCAAGCTGCCACCATGCTACTTGGGTACAGAATATCCCAAAAGGACAGGGTATTATGATTAGGAGGAGTTGTGAAGAGACAATATAGATCATTACAAGCATGTTGATGGTCTAAAAAACTGTTTTTTGAAAAAAGGATACCCTGAAGACTGGTTAGATAAAAAAAATATCTGAGGTTGGTCAAATAAATAGGAATGGTTTATTACGAGACAAAGGCAACACAGTATTGCCCAATAGTCCTGCAATATTTTTTTTTCTTTAAAACAATCCATGTGCTTAATATAATTGATCCTCCTAAAATAACTTGGTTGAAGAGTACAAATGTTTTTTTTTTTTATTGTACATAATGTGTCATCTGTACAAATAGAGGTTAATGGAAAAAGAAAACACATTTATCGCTACTAGTACTGTTTTAGTACTGTAGTGTTTTCAGTCACTTTCGGTATGTGGTATACTGTATCTTTTCCAGTGCCCATGTGGTCTGCAGTATGTTGGCAGGACCACACAGACCCTGAGAGAGATTGAGGGACTATATATAATAACAAAGGTGCTTTCAGAAGAAAATTTTGTCTGCCCACTTTGATATCTATCACAACAGGGATCTTATTGGGATTAAGTTTGTAGGATTAGAAAAGTTAAATCCCCATTGGAGAGGATGTAAAAAAAAGGGAGAAGTCTCCAGAAGGGAAACATGGTGGATTTACAAGTTACATACATACCATATGCTTCCCATTGATTAAATATCAAGTGGGACATGAATTGCTTCATTGATAACCAATAGAGATTTATTTATTTATTTATTATATTTACTTATATAGTACCATCAATTTCCGCAGCGCTTTACATATATATTGCACTCACTTTACACTTAATGTTTTGCACTGCAATTTCTAATGTATAGTCATATACTGTATATTTCTATATTGTTCATTTATTCATGACAATTTGAGGAAGTTATTGTATTCAATGGGGTGGATTTACTAAAGGCAAATAGAATGTGCACTTTGCAAGTGCAGTTGCTCCAGAGCTTAGTAAATGAGATGAAGCTTCACTTTGCAAAGAATACCCAATCATATGCAAAGGAGTTTAAAAAAAAAATGCATTTTTGCTTAAACAATAATTGGATGACAGAAGTGATCAGAGCTTCCCTTTATTTACTAAGCTTTGGAGCAACGGTACTTGCAAAGTGCACAATCTATTTGCCTCTAGTAAATCAACCCCAAAATGTATTATTTTGTACACTTGCTATATTTAACATGTATGATTTTGTTCACTTACTCGATTAGGGAACAATGATTAAGTATTTTTTGTGCATATAGCATACGTTATATATATATATACGTAGTTGCTATACTTAAGTGTAGGTTGATGAATGTTCATTTTTGGGATTGTCAAGGGATCTGACAATGTCGCTCACATGTTATGTTTTATTTCATGTTTCTATATTGTTGGTTATAATTTATAGATGGGTAGTGTTATGCCTGGTAGCTGTTGGTTTGTGGTCCAACTGTCATCTAGCACTACTTGCAGCCTCATAGTTTGCACTGCCAGTAAGCGTGTAGGCAGATCCAGTCTACTTTCTCCACTGCAGGTGGCGCCCAACCACAGCGGCATTGCAGAGGGAGAGGAAGTCAAGAGGAACACGGTTTCTCTATGGTTTCCTGGGTCACGAGGGAGCTATCTAATTGGATGCTGGTGCCCCATGTGGCATTGACAACCATTTATTTAAGACCCTGGCTCCCAGGCTTGGTGTGGGCAGTGTAGGGACAGACTACCCATTTGTCAGGAACAGTAATTAGCAGCAATGAGAGGTTCCAGCTGAGTAGGGATAGAGCAGGGACACCCCATCCTTCCTGGATGCCTCCCCATTTGGGTACAGACTGGCCAGGCTGCATTCTGTCCCTCAAGACAGACGCTGTTGGTACCTTGTTGAACTTTAACTTCAATACAGTTCTGTTACTGCAACTGGACTGTTTACTGCTGTCGCACCACACTGCACCTCCCCACAAGTGATATGCTTGTATTTTGATATTACTGCATCCACATTTGCTTGTTAGTTCATAGGGGTGGGCCAATAATATTATGATGGGAGTGATTGGTGCATCTTTTGGGTTTAATTAATAGATATATACATCAATGCTGGCAGCCTCTGAGAACGTCCGACTGGACAAAACATATAGGGTGGCGCTAGAATACTGATATCATACGCTATTGGCTCAGACGGAGCGACAGTATTTGCAGCTTTTATGTACTTTTATGGAGTTTAAACTTAAATAAATGTTTTTGATTCTGCGTTATTGGAGTTTTTTGCTTTATGTTTTTGGGTCACTACTTTATGTAAGGTAAAAGAAGTTTATACTTCACCACAAACTTTATACAACAACACAAGCCCTGGTGCGTTGCCAGGTTTCTCTCCTTGGCGGCGGTTTGTTTGATGCAATTTCTCCACAAGGTTGTAGTTGATTTATAAGGCGTATATTAATTAATCCCTATACCTGTGGGGTCCTTTGATCTGGTGAGTGATTCACTCGCTTGTCTGGTGATGGCCAGGGGATTTGTTGAGATACTAAGGACACTTCAAGAAGGATAATTTACAGTCTAATTTCTAGCACTGCAATCTTTTCAACATTCCCATTGGCTTGTATGGGAATGCTAAACCTATTGAAATGAACAAAAGCCCATCAACACAAGCTATAACCACTTAAGCCCCGGACCAGCTTAATGACCAGAGGTGTTTTTACAATTTGGCACTGCGCTGCTTTAACTGGAAATTGTGCGGACATGCAATGTTGTACCCAAACGAAATTTGCATCCTTTTCTTCCCACAAATAGAGCTTTCTTTTAATGGTATTTGATTGCCTCTGCGATTTTTTATTTTTTTGCGATATAAAGGGAAAAAAAAATTTGAAAAAAAAAGATATTTTCTACTCTTTGTTATAAGAAAAATCGAATAAACTCAATTTTAGTCATACATTTAGGCCAAAATGTATTCAGCCACATGCCTTTAGTAAAAAAAAATGTCAATAAGCGTATAT
This sequence comes from Rana muscosa, assembly GCA_029206835.1. Lineage (NCBI taxonomy): Eukaryota > Metazoa > Chordata > Amphibia > Anura > Ranidae > Rana > Rana muscosa. The sequence goes on along the minus strand of CM055122.1, from coordinate 256,403,884 downwards.
TTATTGGTTTGCGCAAAAGTTATAGCGTCTACAAACTAGGGTACATTTTCTGGAATTTACACAGCTTTTAATTTATGACTGCCTATCTCATTTCTTGAGGTGCTAAAATGGCAGGGCAGTACAAACCCCCCCCCCCCCCCAAATGACCCAATTTTGGAAGGTAGACACCCCAAGGAAATTGCTGAGAGGCATGTTGAGCCCATTGAATATTTTTTATTTTTTTTGTCCCAAGTGATTGAATAATGACAAAAATAAATAAAAATTTGTCACTAAATTATATATTGCTCACACATGCCATGGTTATATGTGGGATTACACCCCAAAATACATTTTGCTGCTTCTCCTGAGTATGGGGATACCACATGAGTGGGACTTTTTAGGAGCCTAGCCGCGTACGGGACCTTGAAAACCAAGCACTGCCTTCAGGATTTCTAAGGGCGCAAAATTTTGATTACACTCCTCACTACCTATCACAGTTTCAAAGGCCATAAAATGCCAAAATAGCACAAAACCCCCAAATGACCCAATTTTGGAAAGTAGACACCCCAAGCTATTTGCTGAGAGGCATGGTGAGTATTTTACAGCTCTCATTTGTTTTTGAAAATAAAGAAAGAAAATAATTTTTTTTTTTTTCTTTTTTCAATTTTCAAAACTTTGTGACAAAAAGCGAGATCTGCAAAATACTCACCATACCTCTCAGCAAGTAGCTTGGGGTGTCTACTTTCCAAAATGGGGTCATTTGGGGGGAGTTTGTGCCATCTGGGCATTCCATGGCCTCCGAAACTGTGATAGGCAGTGAGGAGTGAAATCAAACATTTACACCCTTATGCCGCGTACACACGAACGATTTTTTCGACGGTGAAAACACCATCGAGAAAATCAACGTTTTAAATTACATTTTTTTTTTGGTCGAAAAAACGACTGTGTGTGGGCTCCCCGGCAGTGTTTCCCTATGGGAAAACTGCCACGGAAAAAAACGACGGGAATCACGACGAGAAAAATTAGAGCATGTTCTAATTTTTCTCGTCGTGATTAATGCCGTTTTTCCCGTCGAGAAAAACGACAAAAAACCCACAGACGGTCGTTTTTCTCGTCCAAAGGAAAAAATTTAATTTTTCTCGACGGGAAAAATGATCGTGTGTACGCGGCATTAGAAAGCCTGAAGGCGGTGCTTGGTTTTTGACGTCATGTACGCGGCTAGGCTCCCAAAAAGTCTCACACATGTGGTATCCCCGTACTCAGGAGAAGCAACAGAATGTATTTTGGGGTGTAATTCCACATATGCCCATGGCATGTTTGAGCAATATATCATTTAGTGACAACTTTGTGCAAAAAAAAATAAACATATTTTTTCCGCAACTTTTTTCCGCAACATATAAAATATTCCATGGACTCGACATGCCTCTCAGCAAAGAGCTTGGGGTGTCTACTTTCCAAAATGGGGTCATTTGGGGGGGGGGGTTTGAACTGTCCTGGCATTTTATACACAACATTAGGAGGCTTATGTCACACATCATCCACTCTTCTAACCACTTGAAGACAAAGCCCTTTCTGACACTTTTTGTTTACATGAAATTATATTTTTCTTTTGCAAAAAAATTAAGTTGAACCCCCAAACATTATATATTTTTTTAACGCAAAGGCCCTACAGATTAAAATGGTGGGTGTTGCATTTTTTTCACACAGTATTTGCGCAGCGATTTTTCAAACGCATTTTTTGGGGAAAAAATACACTTTTTTTTATTTTAATGCACTAAAACACACTATATTGCCCAAATGTTTGATGAAATAAAAAAGATGATCTTAGGCCGAGTACATGGATACCAAACACGACATGCTTTAAAATTTCGCACAAACGCGCAGTGGCGACAAACTACATACATTTTTAAAAGCCTTTAAAAGCCATTACAGGTTACCACATTAGATTTACAGAGGAGGTCTACTGCTAAAATTACTGCCCTCGATCTGACCTTTGCGGTGATACCTCACATGCATGATGCAATTTCTGTTTACATATGACGCCAGACCGGCGCTTGCATTCGCCTTTGCGCAAGAGCAGGGCGGGACAGGGGTGCTTTTTTTTTTTTTTTTTAATTATTAATTTTGCTTTTTTATTTTATTTTTAAACTGTTCCTTCCATATTTATTTTTTTTATAATTTTTATTGTTATCTCAGGGAATGTAAATATCCCCTATGATAGCAATAGGTAGTGACAGGTACTCATTTTTTTGAAAAAAATGGGGTCTATTAGACCCTAGATCTTTCCTCTGCCCTCAAAGCATCTGACTATACCAAGATCGGTGTGATAAAATGCTTTCCCAATTTCCCAATGGCGCTTTTCATATCCGGGGGGGGGGGACATTCAGCCTGTTGGCTGAACGAAAAAAAGAGATTGATCGGTGAGTATGCCCACCATTAGAATACCTCCCTTCATTCACCCACTTCTAATGATGGGCATACATGCACCATTTATATATGCCGATGCATGGGGGCATCCTCCCGCAAAAGTTATGGCGCGTACACACGGTCGGACTTTTCCACGGGCAAGCCTCCGTCGGAATTTCGACCATATGTAGGAGGCATTAGGAGCAAAATCGCTCCTCCGCCCCTGCTGCCCCCATGCTTCGGCATATATGCTCTTTTTTTTAACTGTGGTGGTGAAATCACCTCCTACAGCAATGGAGTCGCAGGGATCAGGCCTGTCTCTGCGAACGCTGCAGTTGTGTGTTGTGTTTTGTAAGTGACAGTGATCGATCGATACTGCACCTGGGTGGCCTGGGCTGGACGGAGGAGCAAAACACAGGTGCTAGCAGGTATCTGGGCTGATCCCGCTAACACTGCGTTTTTGGGAACCCTAAACCGCTGGGGACGCTAGTATAGATCTGATCAGATCAGATATTGATCTGTTCAGATACTATACCACTAAGGGAGGTGTATGCATCACGCGTGGGTGTTAGCGCTATTGGCACTAACCTGACGTTGCCTGGGGTGTGACGCAGACCCTCTCTGACGCTAAAACCTAATTGATATCACCCGCCGGGCGATCAGGGGGTTAAACCTTTATTGGGTTATATACGGCGGGTGCCCTGACACTATAAAAAGCAAACTAACTAACCAGCGTCACCCGTAACAGTTATACGGTGATTACTGGTGAAAGGGTTAACTAGGGGCAATCAGGGGGTTAAAACCTTTATTAGGTAATATATGGGGGTACCTGACGCTATATAAAAACCTGACGGGGAACCTAAATAACGAAATAACTAACTGGCTAACCAGTGTCACTAGTGAGATCGCTTAGTGACACTGGCAAAAGGGGGTGAAAGGGTTACCTGGGGGGCAATCAAGGGGTTAAACCTTTATTAGGTAATATATGGGGGTACCAGACGCTATAAAAACCTGGCGGCGAACCTAAAATAATAACTGACTACCTATCGGCATCACCGACGCTAATACAGCGATCAGAAAAACGATCGCTTAGTGACAGTGGTGCTAGGGGGTGAAAGGGTTACCTGGGGGACGATCAAGGGGTTAAACCTTTATTAGGGGGGGTTAGGGGGCTACCCTGGACCTAAAGGGACCTACACTAACTGCCCTGACACTTTTACAGTTACAAATGTCACTGTTTGCAGTGATCAGTAAATAAATTAACACTGCAATCAGTGACACTGTGATTGGGGGCTGGGGGGTGATCTGGGGGTGACTGGGGGGGGGCGATCGTGTTCCTATGTGTGCCTATGTGTCAGTGTAGTGTTTGTGCACTAACCTGACATCTTCTCTCCACGGCGCTCGGTATATGTGAGCGCCGCAGGGAGAGATGACATCACTGACAAGCATTTCATCGTGAGGGGGTGGCCGGAAACCAATGGCCGTCCCCTCATCACAGATCGCTCCCAGAGCGATACCGACCACTCACTGTACCGGAGGGGGGTCTGATCGGACCCCCCACCCATACAAAGGCAGTCACGTACAGGTACGTGATTGTGCCTGTCCGTGCCATTTTGCCGACGTATATATACAGTGAGCGGTCGTTAAGTGGTTAAAGAAAATTTGTGATTTTGCTATGCAAGGCAAAGCAACAGGTTTGTATTATTACTGCCTTGCACTTCTCAGAAAGCAAACACCTTTCTTCAATCCCCCACCTCTCTGTTTAGCTGACAGTGGAAAAACCCGGTACTTCTGGTTGTGCACATTTCTCTTGGGGATTGGCCCAGTACTACCACATGAGGACAAAAGAGTCCTCAGCTGTGTGTAAGCTCTGACTATAGAAACTCAAGGCTCATATAGATTGTCCTTTTCATAAGTCCTGGTAATTTAGTGTAGTGGCAGTGTAGGAAAAGTGAGTAGATGCTTCTAGGAAGGGCATCATTAAAGGATTGGGTCACCTTTACAGAAAATCTGTAAAGGTGATCTAACACACACAGCAGACCCCTTCCCCATTTCCTCGGTCCCTGCTGTACTTACCTCCTGTGATTCTCAGTTGCCAGTACCATCCATGTAATAGTGCTGACCAGTTTGGTCCATCCTTGCAGAGCTGGACATAGAGAGAGCAGTGGAGACCCAACAGGGACCGGTGGAGATGCTTGTGGGAGCCCTGACAGCTCAGGATCATGGGAGGTAAGAACAACGGGGGGGGAGGGGGTCCAGTGTTAGGTCACCTTTACAGATTTTCTGTAAAGGTGAACTAACACTTTAAAGCAAACATGTTGCTTCTCTCTGTATGGGCAAAGCACAGGTTTAGAAATGTATAAGCAGGGCTCAAATGGTTAACTATAATAAACTTCAAAAAATCGAAATCAAAAGTGCAATAAAGTGCAAAAAGTGACCATGTGTAAATAGAACTTAATCTTGATAATGCATCACAAAATCAGTCCATATTATCTAAACAGTCCATATGTGCAATAAAGTAATCCAATCCTGAAAATGATCCATGCAGAGTGAGTAAGTGAAAATATCCGTCACCAACGGCACTCAGACACAAATGCCTCTTACCAGATATGCAGGACCATAAATTATGACGTCTTAGTGGATGAAACGCGTCGGAACATACTGTGCTGGCTCCATGATACTGCATTTTTACTTCTTTCCTGTGATCACATTATACAGCGCCTGTATTTATCTACATTGATGTAAGTGCAATTCTTTATTCAATAAATAGTTCTAGTTAAAGGATTTTATGCTATGTGGCAATTTTTTTCCTCTATGATCCTTTCCTGATGATGGGAGCCTAACCACTTTGGATGTTGGATTCATGCCGCCGTGCACCCCTGTAGGCTGGTTCCTATCAAGTTCACGTCTCTTCAGTACTTTTGCGTGTTTGGCACTTTGCCGCTGACAGAGGGCCCACAATACCTGGTAAGAGTACCCGACTATTCCATGTGGTGGTGGCTAGTGATGAGCCGAACACCCCCGGGTTCGGTTCGCACCAGAACCCGCGAACGGACCGAAAGTTCGAACGAACATTAGAACCCTATTAAATACAATGGATGCGAACGTTCGAATTCTAAAGTGCTAATTATAACAACTATTATGCATGTTATTGTCCTAAAAAGGGTTTGGGAACCCGGGTTCTGCACCAGGGGACATGTATCAATGCAAAAAGAAGTTTTAAAAACGGTCGTTTTTCGGGAGCAGTCATTTTAATGATGCATAAAGTGAAAAAAAAAAAGTCAAATATTCCTTTAAATATCGTACCTGGGGGGTGTCTAAAGTATGCCTGTGAAGTGCCACGTGTTTCCCGTGTTTAGAACTGTCCCTGCACAAAATGACACTTCTAAAGGAAAAAAAAGCCATTTAAAACTGCTTGCGGCTTTAATGTAATGTCTGGTCCCGGTAATATGGATGAAATTCTTTAAGAAAAATGGCATAGCTACCCCATGACCCCCCCCCTACCCCAGCCCATTACCAGCCCCTTTGGGTCTTGTATGGATATTAAGGGGAACCCCGCACATAAAATAAAAAAGGCCCTATATACTCTGAACAGCCCTATACAGGCGGTGCATACAAGACAGGGACTGTAGGTTTGTTCTTATGTAGAGTCTGTTTGTAATTTTGAACAGGTACATTGTTGAAGTGTAGCTCCAGACCAAAAATCTATTTTTAAACTTTTTGGAAAACATAGGTAAGGGTTATCACCCCTGTAACATTTGTTTTGCTGTCTGTGCCCCTGTTCAGAACATTTCACCTCACTTTCCGTCCCAATGACAACTGTTTTTGAAATGTGGTGTTTTTCTTGAAACAAGGATTGCTGATAAAGCATCAGTACAGAGGAGACACCTTTCTCCCATATTTATTCTTACAGGAGAGAATTTTCCTTCCTAGTGGTAGATTTCCTCTCACTTCCTGTTGTCTTCTTGCGTTTGCAAGTAGGAGTCGTTTGTAAGTTGGATGTTTGAAAGTAGGGACCTGCCGTATATACTCTGCAGAAATAGGCCCCTTAGTTGTTGGTGTTGGCACAACACTGTAAGCACTCACAGTTACTCTTGGTTGGTGCTGGAACGCCCTGCTGTCAACTATTATATCAGGAATTTTAATTACATATAATTGTTGAACAGTGGTAGTAAAAATTGGGCCTTTGATGGTGGTGCTGGTGCCACAACACTGTAAGCCCTGACAGTTACTCTTGGTGGGTGCAGCAATGGGCCCTGCTGTGAATTATTAGATCAAGAATTGTAATTACATGCCCCTGTTGAACAGGGGCTGAAAAATTGGGCCTTAGGCACTGGTGGCACAACACTGCAACCCCTCACAGCAACTGTACTTGGAGCACAGCAATGAGCCCTGTTGCAAAGTATTGCTTCAAAAATTGTAATGACACGCCCCTGTTAAACAGGGGCTGAAAAATTGGGCCTTAGGCACTGGTGGCACAACACTGCAACTCCTCACAGATACTGTACTTGGAGCACACCAATGAGCCCTGTTGCAAAGTATTGCTTCAAAAATTGTAATGACACGCCCCTGTTAAACAGGGGCTGAAAAATTGGGCCTTAGGCACTGGTGGCACAACACTGCAACTCCTCACAGATACTGTACTTGGAGCACACCAATGAGCCCTGTTGCAAAGTATTGCTTCAAAAATTGTAATGACACGCCCCTGTTAAACAGGGGCTGAAAAATTGGGCCTTAGGCACTGGTGGCACAACACTGCAACTCCTCACAGATACTGTACTTGGAGCACAGCAATGAGCCCTGTTGCAAAGTATTGCTTCAAAAATTGTAATTACACGCCCCTGTTAAACAGGGGCTGAAAAATTGGGCGTTAGGCACTGGTGGCACAACACTGCAACTCCTCACAGATACTGTACTTGGAGCACAGCAATGAGCCCTGTTGCAAAGTATTGCTTCAAAAATTGTAATTACACGCCCCTGTTAAACAGGGGCTGAAAAATTGGGCGTTAGGCACTGGTGGCGGCACCCATAAACAAAAATGATCTTACAAGCTATCATCATCAATCGTATCATTGAGGACTCGGAGGAGGAGGATAGCCAGTCAACATAACAGCACAGGCACTCAGCATCAGCATCAGTCTTGAAGGGATGTGACATGTTAAAATCAATTAGTCTGTTATATCAGCATCAGGTGTGTGGTAGCTGGTGGTGATCCAAGACTGGTTCATCTTGATGAAAGTCAGTCGATCAACCGAGTCGGTGGACAGGCGCACCCTGTGATCCGTGACAAATCCTCCAGCAGCACTGAATGTGCGTTCCGAAAGAACGCTGGATGCAGGACAGGCCAGTAGCTCAATTGCATACTGTGCAAGCTCTGGCCAGTGATCCATCCTCAAGACCCAGTAAGCCAGAGGATTTTCGGTGGGGAAGGTGTCCAAGTCTGACCTTGCCCCTAGATATTCCTGCACCATGTTTATCAGACGCTGGCGATGGTTGCTGGAACCGATCATACTTTGGGGCTGCGGACTAAAGAATTGTCTGAACGCATCGGTCAGACGGCCACCTTCCCCACCGCTCCTTCTTTGACTGGCCGAAGCCTCAGCAACTCGTTGTCCAGGACCAGGAGTTTGCAACCTCCCAGTCTCTGGGAACGCGTTGCACAGACCTTTCTGCAAGGCCTCCCGGAGTTGTCTCATCCTCTGCTCCCTCTGCGACGGTAACATAAGGTCCGCAACCTTACCCTTGTACCGTGGATCAAGGAGAGTGGCCAGCCAGTAATGGTCCCTCTCCTTGATCCGAAGAATACGAGGATCCTTCCGCAGACTTTGCAGGATCAGGGAGGCCATGCAGCGTAGGTTTGCTGAGGCATTCGCTCCGGAGTCCTCTGGGTCACTAAGGACGACATGATCCGCAGCCACCTCCTCCCAGCCACGTACAAGTCCACTGGTTTCTTGGGACTGTAAATCATCCCTAAAAGACTGCTGCTGATGATGCTGAGTGCCAGCCTCCACCTCCATGCTGACACAATCCTCCTCCTCCTCCTCCTCCTCCTCCTCCTCCTCCTCCTCCTCTTCCTGTGCGATGGGTGGGACAGAAGGAACACTGTCTGGGTAAAGGGGGCCTTGAGAGGCAAGGAAGTCCTCCTCTTCCTGCCTCTGTTCTGCCTCAAGTGCCCTGTCCATTATTCCACGCAGCGTGTGCTCCAACAGGTGGACAAGAGGTACAGTGTCACTGATGCATGCACTGTCACTGCTCACCATCCTCGTGGCCTCCTCAAATGGTGCCAGGACAGTGCATGCATCCCTGATCATGCCCCACTGGCGTGGAGAAAAAAAACCAAGCTCCCCTGACCCTGTCCTGGTGCCGTAGTCGCACAGGTACTCATTGATGGCCCTCTGCTGCGTGTGCAGCCGCTGCAGCATGGCCAACGTTGAGTTCCACCTGGTGGGCATGTCACATATAAGGCGGTTCTTGGGCAGGTTCAACTCCTTTTGCAGCTCAGCCAGGCGAGCACTGGCATTATAAGATCTGCGGAAATGCACACAGACTTTCCTGGCCTGCCTCAGGACATCCTGTAAGCCCGGGTACCTGCCCAAGAAGCGCTGCACCACCAGGTTAAGGACGTGAGCCACACAGGGCACATGGGTCAGTTGTCCCTGTCGGAGGGCGGAGAGGAGGTTGGTGCCATTGTCGCAAACCACCATTCCTGGCTTAAGCTGGCGTGGCGTCAACCACCTCTCGGCCTGGCCCTGCAGAGCAGACAGGACCTCTGCCCCAGTGTGGCTTCTGTCCCCCAAACACACCAGCGCAAGCACGGCATGGCATCTTTTTGCCTGCGTACTTGCGTAGCCCCGTGAACGGCTACGGAGCACCGCTGGTTCATAGGACAAACCACAGGAAGAGGCCATGGAGGAAGAAGAAGAGGAGGGGGTGGAGGAGAGAGGTGTGTCACAACCAGTAGTAGCATTTTGGAGGCGTGGCGGTGGGACAACCTCCAACACTACTGCACCTTGTCCTGAATCCTTCCCAGCTGCCAAAAGAGTGACCCAATGGGCCGTGAAAGAAAGGTAACGTCCCTGTCCATGCCTGCTGGACCATGAGTCAGCGGTAATATGCACCTTACCGCTGACCGCCCTGTCCAGCGAGGCCAAGACATTGCCTTCCACATGCCGGTAGAGAGCCGGAATAGCCTTCCGTGAGAAAAAGTGGCGTTTGGGAACCTGCCACTGAGGAACTGCACATTGCACAAACTCACGGAAGGGGGCCGAGTCTACCAACTGAAAAGGCAGCAGTTGAAGCGCTAGCAATTTAGCCAAGCTAGCATTCAACCGCTGGGCATGTGGATGGCTGGGAGTGAACTTCTTTCGACGGTCCAGCAGCTGGGGCAGGGAAATTTGCCTGCTAGAATCGGACGTCGGTGTACTGCTAGCAGAGTGGGCGCAAGTACTTGGCTGTGACACACCTAATTCTACACCTTCATTCCTCTCAGTGCATGTTTCAGAGAGGACTGAAGTTATAGTGGGGTTGGAGATCCCAGCTGATGCGGTGCAAGGAGAGGTCCGCTTTGTTCTTTGGTGTGGGTCTTTGAGGTAGGCTTGCCAACGAGCTGCATGGCAGGTCAACATATGTCTGGTCAGGCATGTGGTACCCAAGCGGCTGATGTTTTGGCCACGCGATATACGCTTGAGACATATGTTGCAAACAGCAGCTGTGCGATCTGATGCACTAGCCTCAAAAAAGGCCCACACCAAAGAACTTTTTGAATGACGGGCAGAGGCAGCGCCCTGCACAGGCGGAGCTCTGCGGTGTGATTCCGTCGGTGTACTGCCCTTACGCTGGCCACCAAAGGGCATCCTGCCTCGTTGGAGATGTGCCTCCTCCTCATCCTCCTCCTCCTCCTCTCTCCTATTAGGCACCCACGTGGAGTCAGTGACCTCATCATCCCCTCCCTCCTCATCACTGGAGCCAATCTGGCAGTATGCTGCAGCTGCTGGAACATGACTGCCAGATTGGTGTCCTTCTTGAGCATCCCCTCTGTCTGCTCTCACGCTACTGCCTTCCTCTAGCTGGGTTTCATCATCAGACCCTTCGAAACGCTGGGCATCCTCCTGGAGCATGTACCCAACACTGTGCTGAAACAGTTCGGGGGACTCCTCAGGAGGAGGACATGGTGGGTCTAGGGAAGGAGTGACTGATGATTTGTCTGACATTGATACCAGGGAAGACGACGCTTTGGCAGCTGCTTTTCCAGTACCCTGAGCCTGGGTGAGAGAGGATGAGGAGGAGGAGGAGGGCTTGGTCATCCACTCTACCAAGTCTTCGGCATGATGTGGCTCAACATGTCCAGCTGCCGAAAAGAAGGACAAGCGTGTCCCATGGCCATGTGCTGATGACAATGCACCGCGTCCACGACCAGCACTGTTGCCCCCAGACACAGAGCCTGCTTGCCCTCTTTTATTGCCTCCTGACTGTCTGCCTCTCCTTGTTTGCCTTCCAGACATTCTAATAGATGGCCTGCAGGGAGATGGGAAAAAAGCAATAAGGGCTACCTTCAGGTGTCCTTCTCTGTCCCTTGAAACAAGGACTTGCAGAGTGAAATAAACTGACACTCTCCCTACCTACAGTTTTCTGTCCCTAGAATAAATGTTTTTTTTAATCACAATATAGCACAAGGACAATTCAGTCACTGTCCTTCCAGGTCCCTGGAAACAAGGACTTGCAGAGTGAAATAAACTGACACTCTCCCTACCTACAGTTTTCTGTCCCTAGAATAAATGTTTTTTTTAAGCACAATATAGCACAAGGACAATTCACTCACTGTCCTTACAGGTCCCTGGAAACAAGGACTTGCAGAGTGAAAGAAAAAAAACACTCTCCCTACCTACAGTTTTCTGTCCCTAGAAAAAATGTTTTTTTTAATCACAATATAACACAAGGACAATTCACTCACTGTCCTTCCAGGTCCCTGGAAACAAGGACTTGCAGAGTGAAATAAACTGACACTCTCCCTACCTACAGTTTTCTGTCCCTAGAATAAATGTTTTTTTTAATCACAATATAGCACAAGGACAATTCAGTCACTGTCCTTCCAGGTCCCTGGAAACAAGGACTTGCAGAGTGAAATAAACTGACACTCTCCCTACCTACAGTTTTCTGTCCCTAGAATAAATGTTTTTTTTAAGCACAATATAGCACAAGGACAATTCACTCACTGTCCTTACAGGTCCCTGGAAACAAGGACTTGCAGAGTGAAAGAAAAAAAACACTCTCCCTACCTACAGTTTTCTGTCCCTAGAAAAAATGTTTTTTTTAATCACAATATAACACAAGGACAATTCACTCACTGTCCTTCCAGGTCCCTGGAAACAAGGACTTGCAGAGTGAAATAAACTGACACTCTCCCTACCTACAGTTTTCTGTCCCTAGAATAAATGTTTTTTTTAATCACAATATAGCACAAGGACAATTCAGTCACTGTCCTTCCAGGTCCCTGGAAACAAGGACTTGCAGAGTGAAATAAACTGACACTCTCCCTACCTACAGTTTTCTGTCCCTAGAATAAATGTTTTTTTTAAGCACAATATAGCACAAGGACAATTCACTCACTGTCCTTACAGGTCCCTGGAAACAAGGACTTGCAGAGTGAAAGAAAAAAAACACTCTCCCTACCTACAGTTTTCTGTCCCTAGAAAATTTTTTTTTTTTAATCACAATATAACACAAGGACAATTCACTCACTGTCCTTCCAGGTCCCTGGAAACAAGGACTTGCAGAGTGAAATAAACTGACACTCTCCCTACCTACAGTTTTCTGTCCCTAGAATAAATGTTTTTTTTAATCACAATATAGCACAAGGACAATTCAGTCACTGTCCTTCCAGGTCCCTGGAAACAAGGACTTGCAGAGTGAAATAAACTGACACTCTCCCTACCTACAGTTTTCTGTCCCTAGAATAAATGTTTTTTTTAAGCACAATATAGCACAAGGACAATTCACTCACTGTCCTTACAGGTCCCTGGAAACAAGGACTTGCAGAGTGAAAGAAAAAAAACACTCTCCCTACCTACAGTTTTCTGTCCCTAGAAAAAATGTTTTTTTTAATCACAATATAACACAAGGACAATTCACTCACTGTCCTTCCAGGTCCCTGGAAACAAGGACTTGCAGAGTGAAATAAACTGACACTCTCCCTACCTACAGTTTTCTGTCCCTAGAATAAATGTTTTTTTTAATCACAATATAGCACAAGGACAATTCAGTCACTGTCCTTCCAGGTCCCTGGAAACAAGGACTTGCAGAGTGAAATAAACTGACACTCTCCCTACCTACAGTTTTCTGTCCCTAGAATAAATGTTTTTTTTAAGCACAATATAGCACAAGGACAATTCACTCACTGTCCTTACAGGTCCCTGGAAACAAGGACTTGCAGAGTGAAAGAAAAAAAACACTCTCCCTACCTACAGTTTTCTGTCCCTAGAAAAAATGTTTTTTTTAATCACAATATAACACAAGGACAATTCACTCACTGTCCTTCCAGGTCCCTGGAAACAAGGACTTGCAGAGTGAAATAAACTGACACTCTCCCTACCTACAGTTTTCTGTCCCTAGAATAAATGTTTTTTTTAATCACAATATAGCACAAGGACAATTCAGTCACTGTCCTTCCAGGTCCCTGGAAACAAGGACTTGCAGAGTGAAATAAACTGACACTCTCCCTACCTACAGTTTTCTGTCCCTAGAATAAATGTTTTTTTTAATCACAATATAGCACAAGGACAATTCAGTCACTGTCCTTCCAGGTCCCTGGAAACAAGGACTTGCAGAGTGAAATAAACTGACACTCTCCCTACCTACAGTTTTCTGTCCCTAGAATAAATGTTTTTTTTAATCACAATATAGCACAAGGACAATTCAGTCACTGTCCTTCCAGGTCCCTGGAAACAAGGACTTGCAGAGTGAAATAAACTGACACTCTCCCTACCTACAGTTTTCTGTCCCTAGAATAAATGTTTTTTTTAATCACAATATAGCACAAGGACAATTCAGTCACTGTCCTTCCAGGTCCCTGGAAACAAGGACTTGCAGAGTGAAATAAACTGACACTCTCCCTACCTACAGTTTTCTGTCCCTAGAATAAATGTTTTTTTTAAGCACAATATAGCACAAGGACAATTCACTCACTGTCCTTACAGGTCCCTGGAAACAAGGACTTGCAGAGTGAAAGAAAAAAAACACTCTCCCTACCTACAGTTTTCTGTCCCTAGAAAAAATGTTTTTTTTAATCACAATATAACACAAGGACAATTCACTCACTGTCCTTCCAGGTCCCTGGAAACAAGGACTTGCAGAGTGAAATAAACTGACACTCTCCCTACCTACAGTTTTCTGTCCCTAGAATAAATGTTTTTTTTAATCACAATATAGCACAAGGACAATTCAGTCACTGTCCTTCCAGGTCCCTGGAAACAAGGACTTGCAGAGTGAAATAAACTGACACTCTCCCTACCTACAGTTTTCTGTCCCTAGAATAAATGTTTTTTTTAAGCACAATATAGCACAAGGACAATTCACTCACTGTCCTTACAGGTCCCTGGAAACAAGGACTTGCAGAGTGAAAGAAAAAAAACACTCTCCCTACCTACAGTTTTCTGTCCCTAGAAAAAAAATTTTTTTTAATCACAATATAACACAAGGACAATTCACTCACTGTCCTTCCAGGTCCCTGGAAACAAGGACTTGCAGAGTGAAATAAACTGACACTCTCCCTACCTACAGTTTTCTGTCCCTAGAATAAATGTTTTTTTTAATCACAATATAGCACAAGGACAATTCAGTCACTGTCCTTCCAGGTCCCTGGAAACAAGGACTTGCAGAGTGAAATAAACTGACACTCTCCCTACCTACAGTTTTCTGTCCCTAGAATAAATGTTTTTTTTAAGCACAATATAGCACAAGGACAATTCACTCACTGTCCTTACAGGTCCCTGGAAACAAGGACTTGCAGAGTGAAAGAAAAAAAACACTCTCCCTACCTACAGTTTTCTGTCCCTAGAAAAAATGTTTTTTTTAATCACAATATAACACAAGGACAATTCACTCACTGTCCTTCCAGGTCCCTGGAAACAAGGACTTGCAGAGTGAAATAAACTGACACTCTCCCTACCTACAGTTTTCTGTCCCTAGAATAAATGTTTTTTTTAATCACAATATAGCACAAGGACAATTCAGTCACTGTCCTTCCAGGTCCCTGGAAACAAGGACTTGCAGAGTGAAATAAACTGACACTCTCCCTACCTACAGTTTTCTGTCCCTAGAATAAATGTTTTTTTTAAGCACAATATAGCACAAGGACAATTCACTCACTGTCCTTACAGGTCCCTGGAAACAAGGACTTGCAGAGTGAAAGAAAAAAAACACTCTCCCTACCTACAGTTTTCTGTCCCTAGAAAAAATGTTTTTTTTAATCACAATATAACACAAGGACAATTCACTCACTGTCCTTCCAGGTCCCTGGAAACAAGGACTTGCAGAGTGAAATAAACTGACACTCTCCCTACCTACAGTTTTCTGTCCCTAGAATAAATGTTTTTTTTAAGCACAATATAGCACAAGGACAATTCACTCACTGTCCTTACAGGTCCCTGGAAACAAGGACTTGCAGAGTGAAAGAAAAAAAACACTCTCCCTACCTACAGTTTTCTGTCCCTAGAAAAAATGTTTTTTTTAATCACAATATAACACAAGGACAATTCACTCACTGTCCTTCCAGGTCCCTGGAAACAAGGACTTGCAGAGTGAAATAAACTGACACTCTCCCTACCTACAGTTTTCTGTCCCTAGAATAAATGTTTTTTTTAATCACAATATAGCACAAGGACAATTCAGTCACTGTCCTTCCAGGTCCCTGGAAACAAGGACTTGCAGAGTGAAATAAACTGACACTCTCCCTACCTACAGTTTTCTGTCCCTAGAATAAATGTTTTTTTTAATCACAATATAGCACAAGGACAATTCAGTCACTGTCCTTCCAGGTCCCTGGAAACAAGGACTTGCAGAGTGAAATAAACTGACACTCTCCCTACCTACAGTTTTCTGTCCCTAGAATAAATGTTTTTTTTAATCACAATATAGCACAAGGACAATTCAGTCACTGTCCTTCCAGGTCCCTGGAAACAAGGACTTGCAGAGTGAAATAAACTGACACTCTCCCTACCTACAGTTTTCTGTCCCTAGAATAAATGTTTTTTTTTAATCACAATATAGCACAAGGACAATTCAGTCACTGTCCTTCCAGGTCCCTGGAAACAAGGACTTGCAGAGTGAAATAAACTGACACTCTCCCTACCTACAGTTTTCTGTCCCTAGAATAAATGTTTTTTTTAATCACAATATAGCACAAGGACAATTCAGTCACTGTCCTTCCAGGTCCCTGGAAACAAGGACTTGCAGAGTGAAATAAACTGACACTCTCCCTACCTACAGTTTTCTGTCCCTAGAATAAATGTTTTTTTTAATCACAATATAGCACAAGGACAATTCAGTCACTGTCCTTCCAGGTCCCTGGAAACAAGGACTTGCAGAGTGAAATAAACTGACACTCTCCCTACCTACAGTTTTCTGTCCCTAGAATAAATGTTTTTTTTAATCACAATATAGCACAAGGACAATTCAGTCACTGTCCTTCCAGGTCCCTGGAAACAAGGACTTGCAGAGTGAAATAAACTGACACTCTCCCTACCTACAGTTTTCTGTCCCTAGAATAAATGTTTTTTTTAATCACAATATAGCACAAGGACAATTCAGTCACTGTCCTTCCAGGTCCCTGGAAACAAGGACTTGCAGAGTGAAATAAACTGACACTCTCCCTACCTACAGTTTTCTGTCCCTAGAATAAATGTTTTTTTTAATCACAATATAGCACAAGGACAATTCAGTCACTGTCCTTCCAGGTCCCTGGAAACAAGGACTTGCAGAGTGAAATAAACTGACACTCTCCCTACCTACAGTTTTCTGTCCCTAGAATAAATGTTTTTTTTAATCACAATATAGCACAAGGACAATTCAGTCACTGTCCTTCCAGGTCCCTGGAAACAAGGACTTGCAGAGTGAAATAAACTGACACTCTCCCTACCTACAGTTTTCTGTCCCTAGAATAAATGTTTTTTTTAATCACAATATAGCACAAGGACAATTCAGTCACTGTCCTTCCAGGTCCCTGGAAACAAGGACTTGCAGAGTGAAATAAACTGACACTCTCCCTACCTACAGTTTTCTGTCCCTAGAATAAATGTTTTTTTTAATCACAATATAGCACAAGGACAATTCACTCACTGTCCTTCCAGGTCCCTGGAAACAAGGACTTGCAGAGTGAAAGAAACTGACACTCTCCCTACCTACAGTTTTCTGTCCCTAGAATAAATGTTTTTTTTAAGCACAATATAGCACAAGGACAATTCACTCACTGTCCTTCCAGGTCCCTGGAAACAAGGACTTGCAGAGTGAAAGAAACTGACACTGTCCCTACCTACAGTTTTCTGTCCCTAGAATAAATGTTTTTTTTAAGCACACTATAGCACAAGCACAAAACACACTGACACTCTCCCTACCTATCCTTCTCTTTCCCTAAACTAAAGGAATCCAGGTTAAGCAAGAAAGAAATAACAGTCACTGTCCCTGCCTATGCTGCTCTATCCCTGCTCCGGAACACACTACACTAGGCCGCCGTGCTGGCGGCCTTTTATAGTGTGGGGCGTGTACTAAACACCCTCAGCAATAATTGGCCACAGGCATCCTGCCTGTGGCCAATCATTGCTCTCCTCGCTGCCGGCGCTGTGATTGGCCAAGCATGCGGGGTCACAGTGCATGCTTGGCCAATCACAGCGCCTGGATGACACTGCGATGGCGTAGTGCATTGTGGGCCGTTCGCGTCACTCGAATTTGGCGCGAACGGCCCAAATCGTTCGATCTTCGTCGAACGATCGAACAGCCGATGTTCGAGTCGAACGTATGTTCGACTCGAACACGAAGCTCATCCCTAGTGGTGGCTATACACTGGTTGGTGAATCCTTCTCTGGGGGGTCGTCCTTTTTAAGGGGCACTGCGAATCTCTTCCATGGTGGCCTATCTTTCTAAAGGCAGAACATCTACTTATCACTGCTTATGAACTTTTTCTAGCTTGAAGTCATTCTTCTGTCTTGGATTCACATATGTTATTTGAACTTTTCAGATCAATATTGTGATTTATATTGTTTATATGTCACGATACATTAGGTGCCAGGTAGTGGCTTGAATATATTTATAGCACTGTCACTTACTTGGTTGTATCCTTGCACATCTTTTATTATCTATATATGTCACATGTGCCAGTCATTGGCCGTATTATATATATATATATATATATATATATATATATATATATATATATTGCACTGTCACTTTATTTGTGTACGCATTTGCATACATATTTAGCGCCGCACTTCATTTCTAACATAAATTATAATGGTCATGAAATAAAAAACATATCATCACAGAGTGGACCTGTGGATATGAGAGCAAGGTAAAACAATGCCACGTCCCATTAGATTGTTTTTTTTTTTTAAAATAGGTTGGCAGATGATGGACTTTATAGGCATAACATAGATTTAAAAAGATAAATTTATTGAGGAAAAAACATACAGAGTATTTCAAAACATATAAAACATATTGGCCAAAAAAGACCTAGACCTAGACACAACCAGAGTATTGTGACACACCACCTACAACCAAAAAAGGTACAATATATTTTTTGGAGAGCGGGACACCAGGGTCACTTCCTACTAGTAGGTGTAGTGATGTATAGTTTGAGGCAAGCGATGTGTCATATACAGCTCAGCTCGACATGTTGTGCGTTTTGAGGGACGCTTCTTCAGGAGCTTATGACGTGTTCTAAAAATGGAAAGGTTTTGCAAATCAATTTACTCAGAAAAAACACAAATAAATCTAAAAATATATATACCGTGTATACTCGAGTATAAGCCGACTCGAGTATAAGCCGAGGTACCTAATGTTGCCCAAAAAAACTGGGAAACCTCACTGACCCAAGTATAAGCCGATGCCCCACTGTTCCCTAGCTCGCTGTTCCCTGTAAATAGAAATTTTTACATTGTGATTATTACCTGTAAAGAAGTTGCGGCTGCGGCGTCCATCGTTCGAATTCCGTGGCGTCCATCGTTCGAATTTCGCGGTCTCTTCCTGTTCCTTACTTGATAGGCGAGTCTCAGCAAACACTCTCCGCCTATCACGATCATTCTCTCATCCTTAGTTTTCCCAGCAGACACTGTGTTGGGTATTCCGCCAATCACAGACGTCTGCTGGAAAACTGAGGATGAGAGAACGTTCGTGATAGGCGGAGAGTGTCTGCTGAGACTCGCCTATCAAGGAAGGAACAGGAAGAGACCGCGGAATTTTGAACGATGGACGCCGCGGAATTTGAACGATGGACGCCGCAGCCGCAACTTCTTTACAGGTAATATTTACAATGTAAAAATTTATATGACTCGAGTATAAGCCGAGGGGGGGACTTTCAGCCCCAAAAAAAGGGCTGAAAATCTCGGCTTATACTCGAGTATATACGGTATATATCCTTGCCTTAATGTATTCTTGATATTGCCGCACAGCCTCCCACATCCCCCCACACAGAAGGAAACCCGACCCTTCAGCACAATAAAAAACAACAGCATAAATAGTGTCTTAAACAACAACAAGGGGGTATTGTAACTGTAGTAACCATGATACACCCCCCATATGAATATGGGGGGGGGGTATGGTAAACGTAGCACAGCCCTCATGTGGGATAAGAAAAGAACTTGAGGTAATTTTGCCAGTAACTTACATCATAGAAAGTAAAAGATGAGGAGGCAGGTGGAGAATATGGTCAGGGGCACCCCCGAATTCCCAAAGGATTTGTCCTCAGATAGCTTCGGGAAGGCAATCTGTGTATAGAAAGAAGCCTTATGTTTAGCATGGTATAAACCTTATGTTTAGCATGGTATAAGTAAACCACCCAGGAATCACCAAAAAGGGAAGGAAAAAAAAGGAAAGGAAAAGAAAAGGGAAAGACTTTCAGGGATGGGGAACATGGATTGGTAGAGCCAGTATAATGCTGCTTACCTAAGAGTGCAAACTCGCAAAGAATTCTTGATTGGGATGGTAGCAAAAAACTTTACAAAAGCAAGAAAGCGGAAGCAGCTTAATGCTGTACACTTCTAATGAAGTTTTGATAAAAAAAAATAATTCTAGGCAATCTCGCTAACTGCAGGTTAGCATCAGTCCATAAAAAGACATTCCAGGAGATGTATCTGCAATATACAAAGTATGTTACTGAATCTACCAACACAGACCTACAACCTGTGTTGGATGAAGTATCTGAGCCTCCACCCACGTCTGTGACAGCTAGTGCACCTTCAGTATCAACCAAATTCAAACCCAAATCTCTGAGATTTCCAGACTTATCTATGATTTCCTATATCTGGGCTTTTTTAGTGGGGATGGTCAGTGACATCAAACAGATGCAGATTACATTTCATCCTAGTAATCTGACATCAGTGCAGAGGAAAGCCATCTCCAAGCTTAGTGAGCACCCGGATTTGGTAATCAAGGCGTCCGGCAAAGGTGGCAATGTGGTCCTGATGACCAAATCAAACTATGAGGAAATGTGTTCCACCATACTGTCAAATAAGAATTGGTACTGTAAAATTCTTGCTTTGCATATCCCAGCATTTAAAGTTGAATACTTATCAATCATCAATGATGGCTACCAGAAGGGTTTAATTGATCAGGATACATATGACTACCTAAACAAAAAATACCCTAGAGAGGCTACTTTTTATTCGTTGCCCAAAATAGATAAAAAACCCACAGTACCACCTGGTAGACCGATCATATCGGGAATCGGATCATTGACCGAGAATGCGAGTAGACTTATCAATGCAACTCTTATGCCTCATGTCACTAGTTTGTCATCCTATACTAAGGACACGCTCGATCTCCTCAAAAAGATCGAAGGTTTAGTGGGCCCTCCCGACGCCCTGCTCATGACCTTCCTTGGAAGTAGAGTCTTTGTACTTGAGCAGGGCGTCGGAATGTAAATTACTGGCAAAATGTCCTCAAGTTCTTTTCTTCTCCCACATGAGGGCCGTGCTACGTTCACCATACCTCTTTCCCCCCCTATATTCATATGGGGGGTGTATCACGGTTACTATAGTTACAATACCCCATTGTTGTTGTTTAAGACACTATCTATGCTGTTGTTTTTTTATTGTGCTGAAGGGTCGGTTTCCTTCTGTGTGGGGGGATGTGAGAGGCTGTGCGGCAATATCAAGAATACATTAAGGCAAGGATATATATATATTTTTAGATTTATTTGTGTTTTTTCTGAGTAAATTGATTTGCAAAACCTTTCCATTTTTAGAACACGTCATAAGCTCCTGAAGAAGCGTCCCTCAAAACGCGCAACATGTCGAGCTGAGCTTTATATGACACATCGCTTGCCTCAAACTATACATCACTACACCTACTAGTAGGAAGTGACCCTGGTGTCCCGCTCTCCAAAAAATATATTGTACCTTTTTTGGTTGTAGGTGGTGTCTCACAATACTCTTGTTGTGTTCCTAGGTCTTTTTTGGCCAATATGTTTTATATGTTTTGAAATACTCTGTATATTTTTTCCTCTATAAATGTATATTTTTAAATCTATGTTATGCCTATAAAGTCCATCATCTGCCAACCTATTCTTAATTATAACGGGCAACCAAGCAAAAAGCAGTAAAAAATCCAGAAGGGCAGCTGCCAGTAGATCACAAAGCACACAAGGGTAACTTGTGATGAAAAGAAAAAAACTTCCATAGTGAAGCCCATATGGGTATAAAGGATTTATTCAAAACCGGCATGTGTTTTATTAAATAGAGACCAGCGGGCTGTTGGTTTGTACACTACCGATCGTCTGCGGCTGGGTGTACACGATGTCGCCACTCATGGCAACCCACTGACGTGTTTCGTCATCAACAAGACGTCTTTGGAGGATGGGCCAAGTTACTGGGAGTGGCCCATGAGTGACGACATCACGCATGCCCAGCCGCACATGAACGGTAGCGTACGAGCTGACAGACTGCTGGTCTCCATTTAACAAAACACATGCTGGTTTTGTTTAGTTTTATGGTAATTGTAGCAATTTAAAAAAAATCATGTATACCCATATGGCCTTCTGGATATTTTACTGCTGTTTGCTTGGTTGACCATTATAACTTATGGTCCTGCATATCTGGTAAGAGGCCTGTGTGTCTGACTGCCGTTGGTGACGGATCTTTTCACTTACTCACTTTGCATGGATCACTTTCAAGATTGGATTACTTTATTGCACATATGGACTGCTTAGATAATATGGACTGATTTTATGATGCATTGTCAAGATTAAAGAGGAAGTAAACTCTGTGTGTTTTCTTCCCCATTTTTCTGCCATGTAAAGTAAAGGCATTATGTACTAGTATGTATCGCATACAAGCACATTATGTGACACTTACCTGCAAACGAAGCCCGCGTCCTCCCCGCTGCAGGCCGTACCCATCTTCGCCCATCTTCCTTCCGGGGCTGTGGACTGCGGCTGTGTGACTGGCCGTAGCTGTGTGATATCACTCTTGCGCATGCGTGCGTGAGCCGCTGGTCACAGTACATGCTCCTGAAGAAACAGCACGGGTGGCCGTTCATTCAGACCGCATGTGCAGATGACACCAATGGCGCAGTATACAGTAGATATCTCCTAAACGGCGCACGTTTAGGAGATATTTACAGTACCTATAGGTACAAATTACACAGGGAGGTTAACAACTTCTTTAGGTTCTGTTTACACATGTTTGTTTTTTAAGTTTATTATAGTTAACCATTTGAGCCCTGCTTGAATTTTTCCTTACAGTTTACTGGCTGGTATCACAGTTTTGT
This sequence comes from Rana muscosa, assembly GCA_029206835.1. Classification (NCBI taxonomy): domain Eukaryota; kingdom Metazoa; phylum Chordata; class Amphibia; order Anura; family Ranidae; genus Rana; species Rana muscosa. Next base: position 256,381,528 of record CM055122.1, on the reverse strand, counting down.
TAAGTGGCTGCTATTTTCCTTTTTTTGTACCAAGCGCAGATTTTACATCTTTTGAAAGCACAGGTTTACTTTAAAAAAGAAATGGTATTGTATTCTTAGTAAGTACACATTTTTTCCTGGTGATCCGAGACCGAATGTGATGGGACATTCAAAAGTTTACAGTTGTCACCAGAACAGGAGAGGATGGTAAATCGTCTAGTCAGGACATCTATTCCAGTGCCAGCTATATAAGAGGACAATTCCACATTTTTAATGAAAATTTCCTCTAACTCCCTATGAAAAAATGCAAGTAAACAAACAAGACATAGACAACAAATGCAAAATCGATACATTAGGTGCAGTGATCTGCACAATGGGGCAACTTATCAAAATTGAAGGACTCTGGAGCAGCTGTGCATCTCAACCAATCAGCTTCTGTCTTCAGCTGGTTAGGTTGAGCTTTCAAAATGAAAGATAGAAGCCAATTGGTTGCCATGCACAGCTACTCCAGATTCTGGCTGCTCCAGTTTTGATTTATTCTTCTCTATGTATTTGTGTCAAAATAATAATATGCTACTGATGTTTTTTGCAATGAACTGAAATATTCTTGGTTGCTGGGGGTTCCTGCACTTTTTACATCACAATTGCTTTTTGAAAAATTATGCTCTATGTGCCAAAAACCAACTTGACTATCATTTTCTCTGCCCACGCAACAGTGCTGTCCACTCTCAAAAATTGAAGCATTCAGTGGATTTGGTCGAACAAGCTATTGCAGCTCAAAACTTCCCCATCGTCCTGACATGCCTTAAGGACCCTAATGAAAACATCAAAAATAAAATAAAATTCATCCACTATAATATAAGAAATTGCCCGACACACACCCGAGGTAATGTGTTCCAAATAGCAACACGCAGCGTTAATATACAACTCAGCAATGGATTAATAGCAGCACTCAGCGCTAGATTGGTGGGTTGAGGGAGTAAACTGCAAATTAAAATGATACTTTAATCCTTTTGTACATGAGTCATCATCAGATGAATTAGCGTGTGGGATATTTAAATCCTTTCTTTTGTTGCTAGTCACAGTAATGTGGCTCAGCAGGACTCTTGTGGGCTGCAGCGAAGCGACCTGTTGCCCTCAAGGGTTTGCTGCTAAGCTGACGTCTCTTGTTGACAGAGCAGTCCTAATGAACACCAAGAAATATGGGGCTCTTAATAAGACTTGTTGCTGCTGATCTGAAATCAATAAATAAGCATTAATGTAAGCATGCATGTTTTTTTTTTTCTGTGGCTGTATCACAGCGAGTAGCTACTATTAATTATTTGAGCTCTGCATTGTCTCTGATGCTCTTCCCCCCCAATTAATACAAAGGCACAGGGCGAGGTGCAGATCTGAGAGATGTCACAACGATTTAGTCCACCACTTTATAAATCCCGTCTCCCCATTCTCCCATTGCCTTTTCACGTCATTTGACAGGGATTTCGTGCAAATTGCCATTAAACTGTGTCATATGTTGTTGTAATGAATTTATGCTGTGCTGAAGGGACTAAAATCCAATTGTGGCACCTTGTGGATGCATAAAAATCTGCCCTTTACTTGACTGTTTCCATTGCTATTAAAGGCACAGAATACTGATTATTTTGTTCATCTCAAAAAATTTATTTAAAGCACACCTTTTAGAGATTTCAAATGTTTAAAAGTCTTGACAAAGAGCTGACACCCACAATGTGTATGCCATTACCTTTGTTAATCAGAATATCCCTCACCTATATCAGGGATAACTTGTGGCCATTCATGGTTAGGTAACCCTTGCATGCCTGTAGGTGCTTTACAATGGTGATTAACATCTTCTACCCGTGTGCTCTCTCCAGGGAGTGTTGATTGGCATGGTGGAATTTTTCCAGGCCAATTGCCATTTTTTCTCTTAAGAAAGCTGCCCACTCCCCAAACCATGACCATTAATGAATGTGTGAGACTTGTCTACTGGCAAAACCCTTGTCCTGTAAGAGGTCTCCAATTGGCTGCCAAGGCAGCTAATAGTGCAGGGGGATGTCAGATGCGGAAAGCTTACCTTATCTTACCTTAGCCACATATCTGAACGATCCACTCTGATCAATGTGTTAGTGGTACTCTCGGCCAGGTCATGCCCAACGCGTTTCACTCCACCCCTCAGAGCTTAGTCATAGGCATTCATAGCGGTGAGGATTTACACCCCTTTCTGAGAGCCTAAGCAGCTCAAACATGGGTCTTTTGGGTTGCAGGACTATTACTTGTTACAGTTTAAAAAAGGCTGAGAAGATTGCTACACTATATGGCCAAAAGTCTGTGGACTTCTGACTATATCGCACCTATATAAATTTGTTGGACATCCCAATCTAAAATCAGTTTATCACTGGGCTGCCCCCCTTTGCACCCTATAACTTTTCACAAGATTTTGTAGGGCAGAGATTGTGCCCATTTAGCCAAAAATAAGATGTACTTACTGTAAAGGTATTTTCTTAAAATACAGTCAGGGACACAGGAATTCCAAAACAGTCAGGGTTACACTACCACCTCCAGGAGGTTGAGACACTACCAAACAGAAATATAGGGAAAAAAAGAGCACAGAGATATTTGACTATGCAGGCCACAGAAGGAGCAAGACAATAAATACTGTAAAATATTGCAGTTTATTCAATAGAAAACATTAACATATCACATAATATATGTGCATATGAGTAATTAAAAGCAATTGTGCTTATAGATTTCACTGTATGTGTTTGTACACTTGGAAGGTGAATACATCATACACCAACTCGTTTTGCAAAGATTTGCTTCATCAGGGCCATGAAAACCGTACAACACTCATCTCAGTGTAGGATAGCAATAGCACACCATCTCACTTGGTGGGCGCTGGAGCATACAAGGAACATAAACCTCAGTGGGTCAAACATGGAGGGTCATTGGGGCACATATATACATGGACGCATCCAAATCATCAACACCCTGGTTTGCTATAGATGTGGAAGACTTTGAGCTGGAGAAACCATTGAGTAAATGTTATTCAGTTAGGGTTTATATCTATTTTAGGTGACTCAATTGTTCATTCTCTTCTTTCATGGACTATGATTATTATTCAGAATTTTATCTAGCGCCAAGAGTTTGCACAGCACTTTACAAAATGAAAGCAGACAGTACAAGTACAATACGATTCAACACAAGAGGAATCAGAGGGCCCTGCTCACTAGAGCCTACAATCTAAAAGATTAACATTCCCAGGACTTGCTTAGATTTTTACTTCCATAACCTGGTGAATTTATGGAGATTTTACAACAAGCTCATTACTCTGGATTTAGTCTGACAAACTCAAAAAAAAAAAAAAAATATTCCCAAACGTATGCTCTCAATCCTAACTAGAACAGCTGTTCATTCAGGTCTCCAGTGGGCAGTGTTTAATAGGAGTTCAGTAGATCTGGGAAAGTTGTCTGTAGCGGCCATTACACTGCTTTGTTTCAAAGTCTCGTCATAATAGATCGTTTTGAGTTTGGAAACTTTATCAGTTGCTTAAATATTCAAACAGAGTACACGTTCTTTTGCTGCATGAATATAACCTATTCATATGTGACATTTATCTTTCTAAGCTGTGCAAAGATCGAGTGCTGTGAAACAGCTGCAGTCTGTGATATGCAGTTTTTTGTAAATAGCTCCCACTGCTGGCTACAGGTGCTAAAATTAGGTTAAATATCCAACTGCCACATCATTCTATATCCTCTATATTCATCTACATTATTGTATGTGAATCTGCAGTTTGCAGGAAGGAGTTCACTTATTCCCTAGCTAAGGGCCCCTTCTTTATAGGAAGTGACCTGTTGTCCCTGCCCCTCTGGCAGGATCCCTATATAAGGTGGATCAAGCTTAGGAGGTTGGTTGGAGCTACTGTGTATTTTGGTAAGGAAGAATGTAGCAGAAGGTCATGGGAATGGTGCTGGTTCTTCCACTTGGGCTTCCCTAATTCTGGGCCTTGAGATACCAGCACTGACCTTTAAAGTGATTTTTAAAGTAGGGTGACCATGTGTCCCAGATTGCCCGGGACAGTCCCACATTTTGCAGGTCTGTCCCGGGTCATAGAAAAATAACATAGAAACATAGAAAAGTGACTGCAGAAAAATACTGAGTAGTCCATCAAGTCTGCACATTTTTAATTTTTTATTTTTATTAACCTTGTTGTCGGACTATAGATTTATGGTTATCCCATACATTTTTTAAGCTGTTTACTGTTGACTGTCCCACTACCTCTGTTGGTAGTTTAATCATCATCTACCCTTTCAGTAAAATAATACTTTCTAAGATTAGTTTTGAATTTTCCTCCAGTTTGAGGTCATGTCCCTGTGTTCTTGATTTTGGTTTCATATTGAACAGACTGCTTTCCTGAACCTTATTCACCCCCTTGATGTATTTAAAGGTTTAAACACATCTTTCCTCCAGACTGTACATATTCCTGAAGTCGCTCTCAATATGGTTTATCCCCCAAACCTTTCACCATTTTTGTTACCTGTTTCTAAAATCGTTCTATTTTATCAGTATCTTTTTGTAAGTGAGGTCTCCAGAACTGGACACAGTATTCTAAATGAATAGATAGGAGAAGCCATGCTAAAATATTTAGATAAAATAAAATAATTGATTGAAGAACATGTATCATGCTTCAGTGGTTTAAATTGGTGGAAAAGATTCTTCCAGTACTGACACCAGAGTGAATCACTCCATAAAGTGCACCACCACCTTAAGGAAAACTCACTTACCAGATGGCAAGCAAAACCCGGCATGTGGCTATAGCCCAGCCAAGGCCCTTGCTTGCACAGAAGATCATAAGCATAAACCCTGGGTAGATGCTGTATTGATTTTCCACACACTGACACCACCATACAGTCCGTGGTCGTTATGTTCAGCAATGAACCCAGAAAGAGAAACTGACTATAGCGTAATATTGTCTGACCAAATATTATTTAGGTAAAACAGTATTGCAGTTACATTTGACAAATTTAAAAATCGTGCATAAAATTACAAATCCGACCGGCTGCAAACAAACTCCAGTCCTCCTAGTGAGACAAGTATGGTGACGTCAGCACCTATCCTCCTCCAGACGCATTTCGTCATTCAGAACAATCTATATAGGGGAATCAGAACCTCCGTTCCTCCTGCTGGTGATCCCTCTAGTGATGCATCCTAGAATTCTACTTGCTTTTCCCACTGCCTGGTCACACTGTTTGCTCATTTTGCAATAATCTGAAATAAGCACCCCCAAATCTTTTCCTTCTGTAGCTCTGGCTAACATTGTACCCCCAATGTTGTACTCTCTAAGGGGATTATTTTTCCCTAGGTGCATTATTTTACATTTGTAAATATTGAACTGCAGTCTCCAGTACAGTGTCCCAGAACAAAACTGACACAGCCACCCCCCCCCCCCCCTCCGGCTGTCTGGAGAGGCACAATCTCCGCTTCCTGCTTGTGATTGTAAAAATCATAAATCCCGCCTTTTGTATCTAATCACTGCAAGGCAGTGTAGAGCCACCATTGGAACAAGGTAAAATGGGTCTCGGCCAGCCAGGACAAGTACTGAGTAAAGTTGCGATGTGGCAGCCTTTTATGGGGGCGTGATCAGTGCTTCTGGGTAGAGCACGCACCCGCCGCCCCGGCTGTGCTGTGATTCGTTACAGCACAAGATGATTTTTGGGAAGGGGGGGTATCCCTGAATGGCAGTTTGGAAATGCGGTCACCCTATTTTAAAGGCTTCAGGATTTTTAGCTTAAAGAGGTAGTAAAGCCCGCTTTGTGATTTTTACCCACATGTAAGCCTATATATCTCCTAAACCTGCACCATTTAGGAGATATTCACTCTGGACCTCATCGGCACATATGCACGAGTGATGTCATCGCAGCTCCGGCCACTCACAGCGACAGAAGAAAGACCAGGAGAAGATGTCAGTCCTCTCAGCGGTGACAGCATGCCGCTGGTGGGCTTCATTCTAAGGTAAGTATTTCATAATGAGCTAGTACTTTTTTCAATGCCTTACAGGTGTTTTTTTTTTTTTAAACTCTGCTGGGGTTTACTACCGCTTTAATGCATTATCTGCATTAATGTAAGAAAACCTTTTATGTGCAGTTCCCCTTCCCCTAATTCTTTACCTGAGCCTGATCTCGATCCAGCGCTGTGAAGCGGTGCTGCTTTTTCTCTTCACTGGACTCATTGGCTCCTGCTGCTGTCAATCAAATCCAGTGATGAAGGAGCAGGGGAATAGGGAGCGGGGCAGTGCCCCACTGTGTATGTCAATGTATACAAACAGTACAGCTCGGGACCGAACTATGGTGGCACAAGGAGAAGGAGAGGAGCTAGGAGCGCTGGTGGGGGACCCCAGAAGAGGTGGATTGGGGCCGCTCTGTGGAAAACTATTGCACAGAGCAGGTAAGTATAACATGTTTGTTATTTTTTTTTTTAAAAGAACCTTTACAATCACTTTAGGAACACGGACCTGAGACTGTGCCAGAAGATATTAGTTTATTTGAGTGAACACTAAAGTCCCCTATTCATCGTGGCCAAATGTTTGAAAGTTATGTTCTTTATTCAAGTAAAGAAATTGGACTTTGCTTCTGGCTGGAGTGATTTTATTCAAGAGGATGCCTGACACCTGACAGGAAGTGTGTAAGGTGGGCCACTGTACAGTTGGGCCGCAAGCAGCTGGGTGGGTAAAACTCACGATCCACTACATGGTGGCTGATGGACAGTGTAAACATGGTTGGATTGGGAAAGGTGGTGGTCAGGGAAAGAAGTCACTCTTCCTGGCAATGAAAAGCAGCCAAGTAACTTTGGCCCCCATGTCACATGGTCCCCAGATGTTTGGCTGGACAGTCGGAGCCCTGACCTGGGACCATGGAGAATTGCAGGTTTCTGCAACGTCATTACTCTCGATTACTTATTGGCCAGTGTTATATTGGACAGGGAGATGGTGTAGCATAGAGTTTTTAACCCATCCTCTGTACACTAATATGCAGTGCAGTCTGTGTGGGCTGTGAGGTAGTTGTGGGCTGACATGTTTAGACCATGGTACAGCCCTGAATTATGGTGGGCTCCATAGCAGAGTGTTGAGAACTGTAGCCAGCTAGGGGCCTGTCAACAAGTTGGCTAAAAAGGAAAAAACTGTTAGGCCTCTTACACACAGACATTTATGTCCTCAAGCGTAAAATTCCCATCGCTTTACCACACATGGGGAGCCGCAGGTTTTGCATACAGTTGCCAATACAAATGAATTGCTGTACACAGTCATACTCATTTAAATGGCAATAGTTTCTGCAATGATGTTTAATTTTATTATTATTATACAGGTTTTATATAGCGCCAACAGTTTGCGCAGCGCTTAACAATGTAGGGAGACACTACACCAACCGTACAATTCAAAGCAAGAGGGTTAGAGGAGCCCTGCTCCTGTGAGCTTACAATCTAATGGAGAAGGGCTGGTGAAACAAAAGGTAGGATCTTTGACGGATGAACTGATGAGGGGAGTAGAAGATTCGGTTGTTAGCTGGAGGCAGGATAGGCCACCCTGAAGAGATGAGTTTTCAGGGATCGCCTAAAAGTGGACAGAGTAGGAGATAGCCGGACAGAATGGGGTAGTGAGTTCCAGAGGATGGGAGAGGCTCTGGCAGGGTTGCCAACTTTCAGTAAATTTACGAACAGTTTGTAAAATCTGTACTTTTTGCATCTGTCCTTGAATGTCCATTACGGACATGTAGGCTGCATGTCCATAACTGACATTCATGGACAGATGCAACAATTATGGATTTTACAAACTGTTCGTAAATTTACTGAACGTTGGCAACCCTGGGCTCTGGGGAAGTCCTGGAGACAAGCATAGGAGGAGAAGACACGGGAGCTAGAGAGCAGAAGGTCTTTATTTTTGGAGAGAAGATTGGTGATGTAGCTCGGAGCAGAATTGTGAATGGTTTTGTATTGTTAGTGTTTTGAATATTATTCATTGGGCAATGGGAAGCCAGTGGAGGGATTGGCAGAGAGGAGTGGTGGACACTGAACGGTTGGTAAGGTGGATGAGTCTGGCAGCGGCATTCATGATAGACTGAAGAGTGGATAGCTTGCGGAGAGGAAGGCCAATGAGGAGGGAGTTCCAATAGTCAAGGCGAGAGATAACAAGGGAATGAATACGTTGCTTAGTGGTCTTAACGGTTAGAAAGGGGTGTATTTTGGAGATGTTTCGGAGGTGAAGTCTGGACGATTTGGACAGTGATTGGATTTGGGGCTGAAAGGACAGGTCAGAATCTAGAATTACACCTACTACCTTGGCATGAGGGGAGGGACTGATGGTTGTATAATTGATGTTGATGGATAAGTCAGGGGGAGGGGCATGGGCTGGAGGAAAAATTACGAGCTCAATTTTAGAAAGATTGAGTTTGAGGAAGTTGTGTGACATCCATGTTGCTATGTCAGTTAGTAATGCGAGAGAAGACTGAAGGAGACTGTTTACCTGCACATATGCATATGGGGGTATTTCCTCAAAAGCACCACTTTCGCATTCGGGGAAATACCATGTATTATGCATGTGCATAGGTGCATTGGGTCAGGTTAGCTCTCGTTCCACTAAGAGTTTGGGGACGACCTGTAATGTCCTGCCTCAGGAACATGTCACCTACAGTGTAGATTATTGCCCACTGCTAGAGTCCATGTGCTCATCAGAGTTTCTCATTGCTGTGTAAGTAAGGTGTGTCCCTTGCTCTGCATTATTTAAAGAGTAGTTTTTAGCAGCCATATTGGAATTCATGAGCAAAATTAGGTCATTGTGTTTCTTCTCCTTCCCCTCCAGCTTCATTGTCTGGCAATGTCTGCAGCTGTTGTGGCCTTTGAGCCTTCTGCTGCTGCTGTTATGACTAAGAGCCTAACAAATCCATGCTGCATAAGATTTTTTCTGAGGGGCCTCAGTCAGCTGATATAGCTTCCAAATTGAAAGATGCTATATCAGGTCTCATTGATGCTGTGCGTACCGCATTTGAAATAAACCAGCCTGTTGTTGCGTTCAGTGCTGTTACTAGTCTGGGATCCCTTAACCCCTCTTAGTGCCACGACGTATGTCATGCTTCATCAACAGCAAGGAGTCTTGCATATACTCTTGGCTGCTTCTACAACCAGAATGTGGATGCTGGATTGTTTCTGCAGCACCCCCAAACAGGCGCAACCCCCTTAGGTGGCCCCCTGCTATGTTTCCTGGGTTATGCTATCCCACCAGTGAGCATCCCCAAGTAGCATAGAGAGAGACCAGCAAATGCCTGTTTAATGATCTCCCCTAACTAGTAAAAAAACAGAATATTTCACCAATTCCGGTTTCTTCTGTCACTTTCCCTGACATACAGTGGGGCAAAAAAGTATTTAGTCAGCCACCAATTGTGCAAGTTCTCCCACTTAAAAAGATGAGAGAGGCCTGTAATTGTCATCATAGGTATATCTCAACTATGAGAGACAAAATGTGGAAACAAATCCAGACAATCACATTGTCTGATTTGGAAAGAATTTATTTGCAAATTATGGTGGAAAATAAGTATTTGGTCATCTACAAACAAGCAAGATTTCTGGCTCTCACAGACCTGTATCTTCTTCTTTAAGAGGCCCCTCTATCCTCCACTCATTATCTGTATTAATAGCACCTGTTTGAACTTGTTATCAGTATAAAAGACACCTATCCACAACCTCAAACAGTCACACTCCAAACTCCACTATAGTGAAGACCAAAGAGCTGTCGAAGGACACCAGAAACAAATTGGTAGACCTGCACCAGGCTGGGAAGACTGAATCTGCAATAGGCCAGCAGCTTGGTGTGAAGAAATCAACTGTGGGAGCAATAATTAGAAAATGGAAGACATACAAGACCACTGATAATCTCCCTCGATCTGGGGCTCCACGCAAGATCTCACCCCGTGGGGTCAAAATGATCACAAGAACGGTGAGCAAAAATCCCAGAACCACACGGGGGGACCTAGTGAATGACCTGCAGAGAGCTGGGACCAACGTAACAAAGGCTACCATCAGTAACACACTACACCGCAAGGGACTCAGATCCTGCAGTGCCAGACGTGTCCCCCTGCTTAAGCCAGTACATGTCCAGGCCCGTCTGAGGTTTGCTAGAGAACATTTGGATGATCCAGAAGAGGATTGGGAGAATGTCATATGGTCAGATGAAACCAAAGTAGAACTGTTTGGTAGAAACACAACTCGTCGTGTTTGGAGGAGCGAGAATGCGGAGTTGCAACCAAAGAACACCATACCTACTGTGAAGCATGGGGGTGGCAACATCATGCTTTGGTGCTGTTTCTTTGCAAAGGGAACAGGACGACTGATCCGTGTACATGAAAGAATGAATGGGGCCATGTATCATGAGGTTTTGAGTGCAAACCTCCTCCCATCAGCAAGGGCATTAAAGATAAAACGTGGCTGGGTCTTTCAGCATGACAATGATCCCAAACACACCGAACGGGCAATGAAGGAGTGGCTTCGTAAGAAGCATTTCAAGGTCCTGGAGTGGCCTAGCCAGTCTCCAGATATCAACCCCATAGAAAACCTTTGGAGGGAGTTTAAAGTCTGTGTTGCCCAGCGACAGACCCAAAACATCACTGCTCTAGAGGAGACCTGCATGGAGGAATGGGCCAACATACCAGCAACAGTGTGTGACAACCTTGTGAAGACTTACAGAAAACGTTTGACCTCTGTCATTGCCAACAAGGGATATATAACAAAGTATTGAGATGAACTTTTGATATTGACCAAATACTTATTTTCCACCATAATTTGCAAATAAATTATTTCCAAATCAGACAATGTGATTACAAAAATTAAAGTGAAGTTCCCCTGGCCTTCTTTCACTATCCCAGCGCTAAAGAAGCTCACAGGTGACTTATAACAGACTACAATGAATACGTGACCGTATTCATTAACCCAAATGTTCACTATATGTATCTATATCAGCAGCCGCTTAAACACAACAAATATTTTGCAGAACATAAAACTATAAAACTTATAAAAACACAATCAAATCCCTGGGTAGGATAATGAAAGTTTTCTATAGCAGCGCTCAGGTGGTCAATAGACTCCCTTGTCCACTCACTCTTATTTACAGTTCATAAGAGTACATATAGAACTTATGAAAAAAGATGTTGTTGTAAATGACATATAGCTCCAGATGTCTTCTTAATATGATCCACTTTAAATCATCAGTTGTATCCCCTTTCGGGTGGGTACTCACCACACACAGGATTTAAACAGGCACCTCACAGATCCCATCCGATGGTCATCCGATCATCCTAATCCTGGTTCTGATTACTCCTTCTAAAGCCTCCAGAGATCACCCGATAATCACCAGCAGATGTTCAAAGTGAAAAGAAAGAGAAGCCACCAATAGTGTAATCCCGTAGAGTATCTTTTAATCAGTCTATAAAAATTGTTTCCACAACATATCTTCCATATGGTAAAAATCAAGCAGTAAAATAGCAGCAGTGTAATTCAAAACCGCCGTGCTGTTCCCCCAGGCTCCTAACAGGTGCAGTGTATCAGCTGGTACAGCTTGTGTTTAACCAGACTTACTGCCGCTTCCTGTGTTTGGAGCGCACCTGGAACGCACCAACGTCACTTCCTTTCAGCCGCAAAGTCACACCCTGACGTTTCGTCTTCTCGACTTCCTCTGAGGAAGACGCCCTCAGAGGAAGTCGAGAAGACGAAACGTCAGGGTGTGACTTTGCGGCTGAAAGGAAGTGACGTTGGTGCGTTCCAGGTGCGCTCCAAACACAGGAAGCGGCAGTAAGTCTGGTTAAACACAAGCTGTACCAGCTGATACACTGCACCTGTTAGGAGCCTGGGGGAACAGCACGGCGGTTTTGAATTACACTGCTGCTATTTTACTGCTTGATTTTTACCATATGGAAGATATGTTGTGGAAACAATTTTTATAGACTGATTAAAAGATACTCTACGGGATTACACTATTGGTGGCTTCTCTTTCTTTTCACTTTGAACATCTGCTGGTGATTATCGGGTGATCTCTGGAGGCTTTAGAAGGAGTAATCAGAACCAGGATTAGGATGATCGGATGACCATCGGATGGGATCTGTGAGGTGCCTGTTTAAATCCTGTGTGTGGTGAGTACCCACCCGAAAGGGGATACAACTGATGATTTAAAGTGGATCATATTAAGAAGACATCTGGAGCTATATGTCATTTACAACAACATCTTTTTTCATAAGTTCTATATGTACTCTTATGAACTGTAAATAAGAGTGAGTGGACAAGGGAGTCTATTGACCACCTGAGCGCTGCTATAGAAAACTTTCATTATCCTACCCAGGGATTTGATTGTGTTTTTATAAGTTTTACAGACAATGTGATTGTCTGGATTTGTTTCCACATTTTGACTCTCATAGTTGAGGTGTACCTATGATGATAATTACAGGACTCTCTCATCTTTTTAAGTGGGAGAACTTGCACAATTGGTGGCTGACTAAATATATTTTCACCCCACTGTACATACTTAAATGCACACGTTGGGGATGCCTACGTACAAAAATGTCAACTGTCAAATGTCAACACATGTTACATATTGCTGTTTACTCTGAAGTGACAATTCTTGGACCTTTATTAAAGGTTATCCTTATTTTAAAAGCTCTTTCTAAATCATTGTTTTACTATCAGGCTCTGTTTGCAAACTGTAATATACAACTTTTAAAGGAATGGACTCCTATATCTGATGATGACCTATTTTCAGTCCTTACATATCTCCATATTCCAGATGTGGACAATTGTCTAAGTCAGTAATTTCTGGACTCAGGAGAATTGTCCATACACCTGGAGGTGTTCTAGAACCTGGATGTGGACCTCCTGGCCTCCAGATTCAACAGAAAACTGGGCATGTTTGTCTCTAGCACCGAAGATTTTGTTTTGTCTCCAGCACCAGAGATTCTTTGGTAGAAGCAGTGGATGCTCCGGTAACTCTGTGGGATCAGTACAACCTTAGGTATGCCTTTCCTGCCCTGAAACTCCTGTCTCGTCCACTCCACAGAATTGCGATGGACAGTGTACCGGAGATCCTCACAGCACACAGCTGACCCAGGCAGATGTGGTACTCTGACCTGATTCACCATCAAGCAAATACACTGTGGGCTCTTCCACATCGACCAAATCCTCTGTCTCAAGGGCCAGTTTACCACCTAGAGAGCTTTTACTCTTCCAGGGCTTTTTCCTTGTCTGCTTTGCAAGATCTAGAAGAGGGGTAATCTGGTGTGCCTCCCAGTTCCAGACTGGCCCAGGTGGATGCGGTACACCAAAGTGGTAAGACTCCTGGCAGACACTTCATGGGCTCTACTGGATTGTCAGGATCTTCTGTGCTAGGCACCAATTTGTCATCCTGCTTCACAGTCTCTGGCTTTAATGACATGGCTGTCGAAGCCAAGGTCTTGAAGGACAGGGGGTCTGTCAAACTTAGTAATTACTACTCTATTAAAAGCTCAGAAATTCATCTCCCCATACTGCTTCACATGGGAGGCTTACTTAGCATGGTGCGTGGAAATAAACTTTCATTACAGAAGTACACTTTGGGACAAATATTCAGTTTTAGATCTGCAATTGGCCGTGAGTGGCATCAAAGGGCAAATCTCAATCTTAGTGATTTTATTCCAAACACCACAGCCCACCTATTAATTGGTTAAACCCTTTGTACAAGGTGTCGAGCATAAACTACAACTGTACGACCTCCTGTGACTTCATGGGATTTAAAACGGTCTCTCTCAGGTCTTCAAAGACTGCATTTGAACCTATCAGGGATATTCCTCTTTCTATTATCACCCACAAGGTGGCTTTCCGTATTGCCAGTACATATGTAAGGCATGTTTTTGAGCTGGCAGCCTTGTCTTGCACAGAAACTTTTTTGGTTTTGCATAAGGACAAGGACATTATTCATGAAGGTTCCCATAATCGTAATTTTGCTAGACGGGATTTTTCGTGTTCTGACTAATTCGTATTTTCGCAAGGGACATTTTTCGTTGAATCGGAATGATTCGTATTAATGTAAGGCCCCTTTCACACGGAGGGTCCGTTCAGGTCCGCCTGTCAGTTATTTAGGTGGACCTGGACGGACGCTCCATTTAGCCCTATGGAGCCACGGATGTCAGTGGTGACATGTCCGCTGACATCCGCTCCGCTCCGCCAAAGTGTGACGAAGGAAAACCCTATTTTTCCTTCCGTCGGTGGAGCGGATCGGATGAACACGAACATACAGTCCGTGTTCATCCGATCTCCCCATAGGGGAGAGCGGCGCTCTGACAGGGCGGTCCCTGCACAGTGTGCGGGGACCGCCCAGTCATCCGCCGGCTCAGCGGGGATCAACGGAGTGATCCCCGCTGAGCAAGCGGAGCTTCACGGGGCGGATCTTTATGGATCCGCCCCGTGTGAAAGAGCCCTAAGCCTTATTTTTCGTTGATTTATAATTCGTACTTTCGGTAGAGTACATTGTTTTTCGTTGATTCTGGACACATATATAGTGCCGTCGTACGTGTTGTACGTCACCGCGCTTTGCTCAAGCATTTTTTTTCACGATAGTGTGTAGGCAAGGCAGGCTTAAGAAGAATCACGTCGAGAAAAACGCAGTTTTTTTCAATGACATTAAAAGCGGTCGTGTGTATGCTGCATTATTGTGCTTCGAACGGATTCGTACATTCGTAACTTTTTTCATAACGAATTATGCCGAAGAGATTCGGGGGATTCGCTATTTGCGATATAATTTATTTCGGATTCGGTTTTATTCATAATTGCTTTGTTCGGAAATTCAAATGCTTCTGAACGTCCGAAAGTTGCTAAATTCGGACTAATTTTGATTCGTTACAAAACGAATTGCACAAGCCTAATGATTATCATAAAATGTTATAATAATTGTTAAAATAAACACAAAATATTTTCCTTGCACCCCTTGCTCGGATCATAATACTTAGCAAATTTTAAGATGTTCATTTATCAACTAAAAGCACAACTGTTTGTGTTTCTTTTGAAAAATGTACCACTTTTTCGTTTCATTGGATGATCTTGTTTTGTACAGTTAGCCAATTGTATGCAATAATAGCAAAATATGGATAAGATAAGATATGGATATAAATAAATATATATTTTAGGTACCGGGTATTTTCTTCTTTAAGAAATAATAATATACAATAATTTAATAATACTATTACAACTGCCACTAATGCCTCGTACACACGACCGGTTTTTCCGACGGGAAAACTGCTATGAGAGCTTTTCGTCAGGAATCGTGTATGCTCCATCGCAGTTTTTCTGACGGGAAACCTGCCGGACCAAAAAAGAGATCAGGATTAGGGATGAGCAGAACACCCCCTGGTTTGGTTCGCACCAGAACCTGCGAAGGGACCGAAAGTTCGCGCAAACTTTAGAACCCCGTTAAAGTCTATGGGACTCGAACGTTCGGAATCAAAAGTGCTAATTTTAAAGGCTAATATGCAAGTTATTGTCCTAAAAAGGGGTTGGGGACCAGGGTCCTGCCCCAGGGGACATGTATCAATGCAAAAAAAAGTTTTAAAAATGGACGTTTTTTCGGGAGCAGTGATTTTAATGATGCTTAAAGTGAAAAAAAGTGAAATATTCCTTTAAATATCGTACCTGGGGGGTGTCTAAAGTATGCCTGTGAAGTGGCACGTGTTTCCCGTGTTTAGAACTGTCCCTGCACAAAATGACATTTCTAAAGGAAAAAACGTTATTTAAAACTGCTTTCGGCTTTAATGTAAGGTCTGGTCCCGGCAATATGGATGAAAATCATTGAGAAAAATGGCATGGGTACCCCCCGCCCCCCCAGACCATTACCAGCCCCTTTGGGTCTTGTATGGATATTAAGGGGAACCCCGCACCCAAATTAAAAAAAGGAAAGGCGTGGGGCCCCCAGGCCCTATATACTCTGAACAGCAGTATACAGGCGGTGCAAACAAGACAGTGACTGTAGGTTTGTTGTTAAGTAGAATCTGTAATTTTGAACTGGTACATTTTTAAACTGTAGCTCCAGCCAAAAAAATCTATTTTTAAGCTTTTTGGAAAACATAGGGAAGGCTTATCACCCCTGTAACATTTGTTTTGCTGTCTGTGCACCTCTTCAGAAGATTTCACCTCACTTTTTGTCCCATTGACAAATGATTTTTGAAAATTTGTTTTTTTTAGTGAAACAAGGACTGGTGATAAAGCATAAGTGGAGAGGAGACACGTTTTTCCCATATTAACTCTTACAGGAGAGAATTTCCTCTCACTTCCTGTTGTCTCCTTCCGTTTGAAAGTAGGAGTCGTTTGTAAGTTGGATGTTAGAAAGTAGGGGCCTGCCCTATATACTCTGCGGAAATTTGGGCCTTAGGCGATGGTGTTGCCACAACACTGTTAGCCCTCACAGTTACTCTTGGTGGGCACTGGAATGCCCTGCTGTGAACTATTATATCAAGAATTGTAATTACATGCCATTGTTGAACAGTGGTAGAAAAATTGGGCCTTTGGTGGTGGTTGTGGTGGTGCTGGTGCCACAACACTGTAAGTTCTCACAGTTACTCTTGGTGGGCGCTGGAACGGGCCCTGCTGTAAAATATTATATCAAGAATTGTAATTACATGCACCTGTTGAACAGGGGCAGAAAAATTGGGTCTTTGGTGGTGGTGGTGCTTGTGCCACAACACTGTAAGCCCTCACAGTTACTTTTGGTGGGCGCAGGAATAGGCCCTGCTGTGAAATATTAGATCAAGAATTGTAATTACATGTCCCTGTTGAACAGGGACAGAAAATTGGGCCTTCTTTTGAATGGCACGAACACGGTGACGTTATCGACTACGACGAGCGTGTACTCGTCACATTCGATGCCGTCGCCGCCATCTTGCTACACCCTACCTATGCCTAGGAAGCTACCTTGCATACGTCAAAGTCATTTCGAGCATGCACGGGTTTCCACGGCAACAGGTAAGTGTACACACTCTCGGGTTTCTCGTCAGAAAACAGGCCGACGAGAATCCCGACGAGAAAATAAAGAGCAGGTTCTCTATTTTTCTCATCGAGATTCTGGCCAGTTTTCTTGACGAAAAGCCTCGTACACTCGCACGGTTTACTCGGCAAGAAAGCTCTGCCAGCAATTTCCTTGCTGGTTCTTGCCGAGAAAACCGGTCGTGTGTACGAGGCTTTAGCCACTGGTGGCGGCGCCCAGAACCAAAAATGTTCTTACAAGCTATCAGCATGGTCATTGAGGAGGAAGAGGATAGTCACTCAGCATAACAGAATAGTCACTCAGCATCACCATAGGCAGTCTTGAAGGGATCTGACATTTCAAAAAAAAAATATTCGGTTACATCAGCATCAGGTGCTTGGTAGCTGGTGGTGATCCAAGACTGATTCATTTTTATGAAGGTCAGTCGATCGACCAAGTCGGTGGACAGGCGCACCCTGTGATCGGTTACAAAGATTCCAGCAGCACTGAATGTGCGTTCCGAAAGAACGCTGGATGCAGGACAGGCCAGTAGCTCAATTGCATACTGTGCAAGCTCTGGCCAGTGATCCATCCTCAAGACCCAGTAACCCAGAGGATTTTCGGTGGGAAAGGTGTCCAAGTCTGATCTTGCCCCTAGGTATTCCTGCACCATGTAAAACAGACGCTGGCAATGGTTGCTGGAACCGATCATACCTTGGGGCTGAGGACTAAAAAAATTGTCTGAACGCATCGGTCAGACGGCCACCTTCTCCACCGCTCCTTCTTTGACTGACCGAAGCCTCAGCAACACGTTGTCCAGGACCAGGAATTTGTAACCTCCCAGTCTCTGGGAACGCATTGCACAGACCTTTCTGCAAGGCCTCCCGAAGATGTTTCATACTCTGCTCCCTCTGCGAAGGCAAGATAAGGTTCGCAACCTTACCCTTGTAACGTGGATCAAGGAGGGTTGCCAGCCAGTAATGATCCCTCTCCTTGATAGCACGAATACGAGGCTTTGCAGGATCAGGGAGGCCATGCGGCGTAGGTTTTCTGAGGCATTCGGTCCGGAGTCCTCTGGGTCACTCAGGATGACATGATCCGCAGCCACCTCCTCCCAGCCACGTACAAGTCCATTGGTTTCTTGGGACTGTAATTGATCCCTTGAAGACTGCTGCTGATGCTGAGTGCTAGGCTCCACCTCTATGCTGACACAATCCTCCCCCTGCTCCTCCTCGTTCAACAGGTGGACAAGAGGGACAGTGTCACTGATGCATGCACTGTCACTGCTCACCATCCTCGTGGCCTCCTCAAATGGTGACAGGACAGTGCATGCATCCCTGATCATGACCCACTGGCGTGGCAAAAAAAACAAGCTCCCCTGACCCTGTCCTGGTGCCATATTGACACAGATACTCATTGATGGCCCTCTGCTGCGTGTGCAGCCACTAAAGCATAGCCAGCGTTGAGTTCCACCTGGTGGG
The DNA here is from genome assembly GCA_029206835.1 of Rana muscosa. Lineage (NCBI taxonomy): Eukaryota > Metazoa > Chordata > Amphibia > Anura > Ranidae > Rana > Rana muscosa. Next base: position 256,363,060 of record CM055122.1, on the reverse strand, counting down.
CATGTCACAGATTAGGCGGTTCAGCCAGCCGAGCACTGGCATTATATGACCTGCGGAGTTTCCTGGCCTGCCTCAGGATCTCCTGTAAGCCTGGGTACCTGCCCAAGAACCGCTGCACAACCAAGTTAAGGACGTGAGCCAAACAGGGCACATGGATCAGGTGTCGCTGTCGGAGGGCGGAGAGGAGGTTGGTGCCATTGTCGCAAACCACCATTCCTGGCTTAAGTTGGCTTGGCGTCAACCACCTCTTAGCCTGCCCCTGCAGAGCTGACAGAATCTCTGCCCCAGTGTGGTTCCTGTCCCCCAAGCACACCAGCTCAAGCACCGCATGGCATCTTTTTGCCTGCGTACTTGCGTAGCCCCTTGAACGCCTACGAAGCACCGCTGGTTCCAAGGACAAAGCACAGGAAGAGGCCATGGAGGAAGAAGAGGAGGGGGTGGAGGAGAGAGGTGTGTCAGAATCACCAGTAATAGCATTTTGGAGGCATGGTGGCGGAACAACCTCCAACACTACTGCACCTTGTCCTGCATCCTTCCCAGCTGCCAGCAGAGTCACCCAATGCGCCGTGAAAGATAGGCAACGTCCCTGTCCATGCCTGCTGGACCATGAGTCAGCGGTAATATGCACTAGACTTGTGCACAACGGAAAAATTCGTTCCGTTTCGGTTCGTTTCTTTTCGGTCCTGTTGATTCGTAATCATTCGTAATTTTGCTAGACGGGATTTTTCGTGTTCGGACTCATTCGTATTTTTGCAAGCGACATTTTTCGTTGAATTTTTTGTTGCTTTATAATTCGTACTTTCGGTAGAGTACGTTGTTTTTCGTTGATTCTGGACACAACTCCTACTTTCGTAACTTTTTTTGGGTTCATTGATTCGTAATTTTCCGTGTCTCTCTCACAACGACGCTGCCTATTATGCCTAATGTGCTTCGAATGGATTTGTACTTTTCTAAATACATAGCGGTTATTTGTAACGATTCGAAATCTCGTATTTTACTTTCGTTTTTTACATGCGGCTATAGGCTCCGCCCCTGTACACCATTTTGAGAGGGTTCAGCACGGTGAGGGAGAAGCAGAGAGCAGAGCAGAGTGAGTGTTATTGTGCTTCGAATGGATTCGAAATCTCGTATTTTACTTTCGTTTTTTCATGCGGCTATAGCCTCCGCCCCCTGTACACCATTTTGAGAGGGAGTTCAGCATGGTGAGGGAGAAGCAGAGAGCAGAGCAGAGTGTTATTGTGCTTCGAATGGATTCGTACATTCGTAACTTTTTTCATAACGAATTATGCCGAAGACCTTCGGGCATTCGCTATTTTGCGGTATAATTTATTTCGGATTCGGTTTTATTCGTAATTGCTCTGTTCGGAAATTCGAATGCTTCCGAATGTCCGAAAGTTGCTAAATTCGGACGCATTTCGATTCGTTACGAAACGAATTGCACAAGCCTAATATGCACCTTACCTCTGACCGCCCTGTCCAGCGAGGCCAAGACATCGCCTTTCACATGCTGGTAGAGAGCCAGAATCGCCTTCCGTGAGAAAAAGTGGCTTTTGGGAACCTGCCACTGAGGAACCGCACATTCCACAAACTCACGGAAGGGGGCAGAGTCTACCAACTGAAAAGGCAGCAGTTGAAGTGCTAGCAATTTAGCCAAGCTAGCATTCAACCGCTGGGCATGTGAATGGCTAGGAGCGAACTTCTTTTGGTGGTGCAGCAGCTGGGCAGGGAAATTTGCCTGGTACAATCTGGCGTTGGTGTACCGATGGTAGATTGCCCGCAAGTGCTTGGCTGTGACACACCCAATTCTACACCTTCATTCCTCTCAGTGCAGGTTTCAGAGAGGACTGAAGGTATAGTGGGGTTGGAGATCCCAGCTGATGAGGAGCAAGGAGAGGTCCGCTTTGTACTTTGGTGTGGGTCTTTTAGGTACGCTTGCCAATGAACTTCATGGCAGCTCGACAAATGTCTGGTCAAGCATGTGGTGCCCAAGCCCGTGATGTTTTGGCCACGTGAGATACGCTTGAGACATATGTTGCAAATATCAGCGGTGCGATCTGATGCGCTTGTCTCAAAAAAGGCCCACACCAAAGAACTTTTGGAATAATGCGCAGAAACAGCAGCGCCCTGCACATGCGGAGCTCTGCGGTGTGATTCAGGCAGTGTGCTGCCCTTAAGCTGGCTCCTGGAGGGCATCCTGCCTCATTGGAGATGTGCCTCCTCCTCCTCTCTCCTATCAGGCACCCACGTGGAGTCAGTGACCTCATTATCCCCTCCCTCCTCATCACTGGAGCAAACCTGGCAGTATGCTGCAGCTGGGGGAACATGACTGTCAGATTGCTGTCCTTCTTGGGCACCCCCTATCTTTGGGCTCACGTTACTGCCTTCCTCTAGCTGGGTACTATCATCGGAGCCTTCAAAACGCTGGGCATCCTCCTGGAGCATGTACCCAACACTGTGGTCAAAAGGGAAGAGGCCGCGTTGGCAGCTGCTTTGCCAGACAAAGTACCCTGAGCCTGGGTGAGGGAGGATGAGGAGGATGTGGACGGCTTGGTCATCCACTCTACCAAGTCTTCGGCATGTTGCGGCTCAACACGGCCAGCTGTCGAAAAAAAAGACAAGCGTGTCCCACGGCCACGTGCTGATGAGGATGCACCGTGTCCACGACCAGCACTGTTGCCTCTAGACACAGAGCCTGCTTGCCCTCTTTTATTGGCTTGTGACTGTCTGCCTCTCCTTGTTGGCCTTCCAGAAATACTAATTGCCCGCAGTGAGATGTAGCTGCACAAAGCTGGGATGTATATATATACTGCAGCTAGCAGAATCAACTGCCTGCCTGTAGTATTATTAGTATGAGAACACCAGCAATTGTCTTCAGGTAGCTTTAGGTGCACACTGTGCAAAGGACACAGTACACTAACTGTAAATACTGAATCTGCCTGCCTGTGCTATTAATATGATCAGAAGACCAGCAATTGTCTTCAGGTAGCTTTAGGTGCACACTGTGCAAAGGACACAGTACACTAACTGTAAATACTGCAGCTGCCTGCCTGTGGTATTAATAGGATCAGAAGAACACCAGCAATTGTCTTCAGATAGCTTTAGGTGCACACTGTGCAAAGGACACTAAATGAAAATACTGCAACTTCCTTCCTGTATTAGTATGAGAACAGCATCAATTGTATTCAGGTAAGCTTTAGGTGCGCACTGTGCAACGAACACTAAATCAAAATACTGCAACTTCCTTCCTGTATTAGTATGAGAACACCAGCAATTGTATTCAGGTAAGCTTTAGGTGCACACTGTGCAAAGGACACTAAATCAAAATACTGCAGCTCCCTGCTTGTATTAGTATGAGAACCCCAGCAATTGTATTCAGGTAAGCTTTAGGTGCACACTGTGCAAAGGACACTAAATCAAAATACTGCAGCTCCCTGCCTGTATTAGTATGAGAACACCAGCAATTGTAGTCAGGTAAGCTTTAGGTGCACACTGTGCAAAGGACACAGTACACTAAGTGAAAATACTGCAGCTAGCACAATCACCTGCCTGCCTGTCACTATATTATGAAGAGAATAACAGGAACGGATCTAGCTAAACTGAATACAGTGTATAAATATATATACAACACCTAGGATGCATATATATCCTCTACACCAGGGATATGCAATTAGCAGACCTCCAGCTGTTGCCAAACTACAAGTCCCATGAGGCATAGCGAGACTCTGACAGCAGCAAGCATGACACCCAGAGGCAGAGGCATGATGGGACTTGTAGTTTTGCAACAGCTGGAGGTCCGCTAATTGCATATCCATGCTCTACACACTGTAACTGCAACTAACTGACTCGCCTGCCTGCTCAAATTAAATTACACTGTCTCTCTTTCTCTGTCTGTCTTTAACCACCGCCACAACACACTACACAAGGCCGCCACGCAGGCAGCCTTATTTAGTGTGGGGCGTGTACTAAACCCCCTGAGACATAATTGGCCAAAGCCACCCTGGCTTTGGCCAATTACGGCTCTCCGTTTTTTCCGCACTGTGATTACCCAAAGCATGCGGGTCATAGTGCATGCTTGGCCAATCATCAGCCAGCAATGCACTGCGATGCTGCAGTGAATTATGGGCCGTGACACGCCACTCGAATTTGGCACGAACGGCCCATAACGTTCGAAATTCGGTGAATGGCCGAACAGATGATGTTCGAGTCGAACATGGGTTTGACTCGAACTCAAAGCTCATCCCTAATCAGGATCTCTTTTTTCCCCATCAGGCCAAAAATCCGACCAGGAAATCCATCCGTCTGTATGGTTTTCCAACGGGCAGAAAACTGTGCATGCTCAGAATCAAGTATGAGACGGGAGCGCTCTTTCTGGTAAAACTAGCGTTCGGAATGGAGATAGCACATTCGTCACACTGCAATTTTATTTTAATTTTTTTAAAGCTAGATCTTCATATTTTTTTATTTTTTTATTTATTTTTTATTTTGAAGCAAGATCTGCATTTTTTTGATTATTTAAAAATTATTTTCTAGTGATCTCCACATATTTGTTTTATTTATTTTTGTGTGTCAAGTTACCACAACAACATTATTATCTTTTATTTTTTAACCTCAGAGCCCATTCACACAGGGGCGTCTTTGGATCCGACTCCAAATCGCCCCAGGTCGCCCCTAGTCGCCTCAGGTCGCGCTGGCTGAAGAAATCAATGTAAGTTAATGGAGCCGTCCTTATGCACACTACTGCAGTCGCTCCGACTTCAAAAAAGGTCCCTGTACTACTTCAATCCGACTCCTAGGCGACCTGTAACCATTCATTTCAATGGGAGTCGCCTCTCACTGTCTTAATAGGAGCGACCATCCAGGAAGATAACATACATTTCTCCTGCAAAACTCTCTCTCCCCCCTCCCTCCCACAGAGCTGATTCTTGTTTGATTGGCCACTGGAATGTCTCCTGTCCTGCAGGCAACTTGGAGTTGCCTTGTAAATAGCTCCAGGTCGCGCTGTGATTCATACTCAGGTCGTGTCTGAGTTGCCTCATAAAATCGTGCTGGAAGTCGTGTTGCCCCTGTGTGAATGGGCTCTTAAGGAGGTTGGTGTTGGTGTCCCTTGTTAATTACACATTGTATTTACGAAATGTACCACAAACAAACTGTCCTTTTTTAAGAAAAACACATAGGCAAGTATTAACTGTAAAAATAAAATCCATTTATTCTGACTCATAACAAATTAAAGAGGAAGGCAACGCTGGAGAACCTGCTGCAATTTGCGCAACCATGGGACCCCAGGGCACACATCAAGTCTGTGGACAATAAAATTGGGAGCTTGAGAAGTCCATACAATTGGGAGCACAATCTGGTCCTGGACTCCCAGAGATCAGGAACAGCAGCAGATGACATATATGTCCCCAGTCTGTGGTACTACATAGCCTGCGTCTTCTGTTCATACCAGATTGAAGCCAAGCCATCACTTTCTGGTCTTCTTTGTAACCTTCCCTGCACCCGTCTTTGCAGCCTTCCCAGCAGCCTTCTCTGCAGCCTTCTCTACAGACTTCCTTGCACGCTTTGTTTGAGCCTGTGGCACTGGAGGTGGACTTGTGGCAGAAGGAGGATGAGGAGGAGAAGGAGGAGGTGGAGGTGGAGAAAGATGGGCGACCTCACAAATTTGGGTATTTTGTGTGAATTTGCCCATCAACCCCATATTTAGTGCCTTGAATATGAGTGTCTCACAAAGGAGGCCTATCTCCATCATTTTCGCACCAATAAGGCTGGCATAGCCCTCTTGAGTGGTGGTGGGTTCTTGTAGTGTGGCCTGAGCCTCCCTAATGAGGGCCATTGTTGCCTCTTCAACATTCCTACCCCTCTTGGCCCTTCTTGTTTGAAGGCAGATGGGAGGGACCTGTGACTGGGTGCTGCCACTGGGCCCGGCCACCTGCTGGCTGCCACTGGGCTCGGCCACCTCCTGTTGCAAATTGAATGTTAATAAATAGAAGAGACTATCATTCTGACCCCAGCATTTTTAATTCTTGTCCTAAAAATTTTTGTCCACTACTGTCTATTGATATGTCAAACACTTTTTGTTCAAACATTAATTTCTTATTAATAATAACATCTATTTTACATCATTAATTTTAGGACAATAATTCTTAGAAAAAATACTATACCAGCCTCCAGAAGTCCACATCCGGTTCTTCCAGGATGGAAGGCTCTGTTTGCTCCTCCGAAGGTTCAGCAAGGCTGGATGGAAGGCTGGAGAGAAGGCTGGCTGGAAGGCTGCAGGAAAGGGTAGAAAGTGATGGCCTCACTTCCAGCTGGTCGTCCAGAAAGCTCAATCTATTATAGTACCACAGACTGGGGACATTGACATCTACTGCTGCTGCTCCTGATTTCATGACCTTACCGCGCTCCCTCCTGTATGTGCCCCTCAAGTTCCTGGTATATCCCCCACCCCTTCTCTTTCAGCGCGCAGTGGGAGAGACATGGCGGGGAGACACAGCAGGTGTCTGCTAATTCCAGTGACAAGGAGGAAAGCCCGGAGCCAGAAACATCACGATCCTGGAGGAGGTACAAGGCCTCAAATATGTCCTTTGCAGAGATGGCGGAGATGGTGGACATCTTGCGGAGGAGGGATTATGATGGGAAGCATGGACCGTACGCCAACCCTAATGTCAGAAAGGCCAAGATCATGAATAAAGTTGTGAGGAGTCTGCACAATAATTTTGGGGTACGGCGATCCAAGGAGCAGCTGAGGAAATGCTGGTCAGACCTGAAAATGAGGGAGCACGACCAGTACAGAAGGATCAAGAGAATGCTTAAAGTAAGTATTTATCCTGTGTTCCTATTATTCTTATTACTTGCATGTTGCTCCATGTGCTTTTCTTTACTGTTGTACAGTTTAAAATGGAAACTTGCAGGTTAGTGGGCACTGTAATCGGTCCTAGGAAACATCGTTCCCCACTCCGATCTTTTGGTTTGATACAGGGTTAACTACATTTGGTCATGCCAATTTGTATTAAAATAATTTTAATACATTGTTGTCTAGATGTGTTTGTTACTAGAATGAAATGCAAACTGTATTCAGTGTAAAGGAGAGGACACTCAGCAGCTGTTTACACATCTGGACTCTGGAGCACTAGTGTGGGCCACCAGAACATCCTTTTTAGGGTGTCCCACACAGGTGCTCCAGTGGATACTTGGGGTGTCTTAATAGTATTTTTTGCAAAAATGTTGTGTTTACAGTGACAATGGTGGTTATTTACTAAAAAGGCAAATTCACACTTGGCACTACAAATGTACTAGGAGAACCTAGTATACAGCAAAATAATACATAAGCAGTAATTCAAAATCAATTATTCCCCACGTCCAAATACTGAAAAACATATGTCGCCGACACCACCGCCATTATCACTATACTATTGAAACCCTTGTAGTTAAAATAGTATGATCCGAATGGGGTGGTGAGATGGTGGGATGATGTGGACGTGCTTCCCATCTATTGCCCCTCCGCAGTTGGGAAAGTCCCACCACTGGGCAAACTGGGATGCCACAGTCTGCCATTCCTGTGGCGTTGAAGGAAACTGTGGAGTCAAACAATAAAAAAATATATTAGTACTTTTGCACAGAACATTGCAAGCATATTCTAAAAAAACATTCTTGGCCAACATCAGTATAACATTTATTTAAAGGAGTATTTAAAGCCAAAATTAGAAGGCACAATTATCAGATTCCCCCGATGATGGCCCATTGTCCAAAAAATTTGGGGGGGGTTCTGACTGACTTTGTGACACAAAAAAAGCCTCTGCCACTCTGTCTGAATTTAATGAGAACAAAAACATTTGGACACATTTTAGGGGGGGGGGGAGGGTTCTAGCTGAGTTTGGGCCCTAAAAAAGCCTCTGCCACTCTGCCTGAATTTAATGAGAACAAAAACATTCATACACATTTTAGGGGGTGTTTAGGGAAAAGCACTACAACGGAGCAGACAAAATACATTGGAAAGTGACTAGGCTAGGTGTGTATGGGCCAAGGATAGCATGAAGGGAAATATGCATGTAGGCCAAAAAAAGAGCATTAAAAGCATGGGGACAAAGCACAGCATATTACAATCATGGTAATTAGGGAATGATGAAAGAAATACATACATTAGCATACATTCAATACATAGAATATGATATGATGTTAAAGGAGAAAACTTACCTTAATATAGTCCTTCTGCAGGACTTGAATTATGGCAGAACAGGTCTCTGGGATAATGATCCCCAGAGCCTGGGGGGAGATGAGTGTTGAGAACGTAAGGTCCTGCAGGCTTCTCCCTGTCGCCAGGTTTCTCATCGTGGCAACTAGCCTCTGCTCGGCAGTGATGGCTTCCTGCATGATGGTGTCCTGCCTCGTGCTATAGGGGGACACCAAAGCCAACAGACGGTGAAAAACGGGGTCCGTCATCCGGAGATAATTCTTGAAGTCATCAGGATTATTCTCCTGGATCTCCCGCAGCAGAGGCATGTGACAGAATTGGTCCCGCTAGAGCAACCAATTCTTCATCCATGAACTCCTCCTCACCCTGTTCATGGATTGAGCTTGGGTCAAAGCAAGAAGCCCAACACCAAGCGCCCGCACAGCACAAACTCTATGACGAGTACGTACCCGCAACATGGCTAGAAAATGGTCAGAACGAACTAACAGAACGCACTGAAGAACAGCAAGGCCTATGAAGAACGACCTGAAAATCAGAAACGAGCGGACAAGAACGCACTGAAAAAACAGCTACGCACTGACTACATGCCCTGAAAGACAAATACGCACCCACAAGCACAAACTGAACACCAGAAAATTATCTGAAAAGCACGAAGACTGAAAAGCTTGAATCATCTCTCACCAAACTTTTACTAACACGAGGATCAGCAAAAGCAGCCCAAAGGGTGGCGCCGTTGGAATGGAACTTCCCCTTTATAGTGCCGTCGTACGTCTTGTACGTCACCGCGCTTTGGACAGGTGGACTTTTGTCTGAGCGTGTGTATGCAAGGCAGCCTGAGAGGAATTCTGTCGGGAAAACTGTTGTTTTTTTATCCGACGGAAAAACCACACATGTGTACTAGTCATAAGAGTAATAGTGCCTTTTTGTTTCTCACTTGATACCATTGTTGGTATTTTAAGCTGAATTTTAATTTGCTTATATTTTGCCTTCATTTGTTTGAGAAGCTCACAATGTGCAGTGAAATCAGAGCAAGCATCTTTAGTACAGGAAAGAATCCTGTAGAACTGTGCAAGACTAAAGCTAACACTGGTCACGCTCACTGGAGTTCAGCTTCAAGAATAATGCACAATATTATACAAATGCCCTATAAGGTTAAGATAATTATTCCGTTATATAATGGCTAAATAATTTTTTACACTTTTTTGCTTGTAGACATGTAATGTGTACTGCTGCTCCTAAAGTGTCTGTTACCCGCACTCTTCATATTTCTGATGTGTACCTGGTCTACCATGTACTTGCAATAAAAAATATCCTGTTCTCTTTGCATTGCCTTCTTTCTGTGAAACACCTGGTGATCCTGCCAGCCCTCCTGCTTTCCTATTCAAACTGACCATGCCAGGCATCAAAGCATATCCATCCCAAAATTGCCAGTTTTCTTCTTTGCTTTGTACTCCAGTGGTCAGATTTCTGCTGACACACCCCCATGCACAGCTATTCCCCGGGAAGATTAGTGCACTGCTGTTTCTTTGCCTTCTGCTCACTTTATTTGCTACATAAATAGTTTTGTTTGTCACTTGGATAGTTGTGTGGCAGCTCCCACCTGGAGCAGTGTGTCATGGAGATCCTGCCAAAAACAGGCGCCCCGGACTTCCTGGTCTCCGTTCGCGCGTGCGTCCAGCGGGTGGCACCAGAGAGACTATTTAAACCTGCCATTTACAGACAGTCCCTGCTGTCTGCTCTACAGCATAGTACCTGTAACCCGATCTGAGAAACCCATCTGCATCTGACCCGGCTTTCCTGTGACCTTCCTGTTATCCGCCTGCACCTGATCTCTGGCTTGTTTCTGACCACCGCTCTGCTTTGTCCTTTTGTACCTCGCTGTCTGCCAGTGTATCCCACCCGGCTTGTCCGACTACCCTGCCTGACCCAGGCTCCGGTCCGGTCCGTTCAGCTGTTCCAGAACCTGCTGTGCTTCCTGGCTTCCTGGTTCCAGAACCTGCTGTGCTTCCTGGCTTCCTGGTTCCTGTCAACCTGCTGTGCTTCCTGGCTTCCTGGTTCCAGAACCTGCTGTGCTTCCTGGCTTCCTGGTTCCTGTCAACCTGCTGTGCTTCCTGGTTTCCTGGTTCCTGTCAACCTGCTGTGCTTCCTGGTTCCTGTCAACTCGCCTCACCTCGGTGTACCCGGATCCAGCCCGGACCACCCAGCCACTTGCTCTGTGTTGATCCTGCCAGGCACTCGTACCCCTTCTACCTCCGTACCTCCTGTTTCACTACCAGGGGCCGCTGGTGGGAGCCGTAAGGGAGGCCTCCCTCTGCTAAACCGGGCTCGTCACCGTCAGGTACGTGACACAGTGACACACAACTCTATTGCTGGCACAAGCCACTCAATGTGGAGACACATACAAGGTCATATCCATAGATTGTGTATGCATGAGGCCATCACGTTAATACTAGTAGAGATCACATAATAGGATACCATATTTATTTTTATTTTTGTATTTCACTAATTATTTGCTGATTGAAACAACTGGTAATTCTCACTTGTAATATTGCACTGTTGGGTGAAACACAGAGTAACCCTCATCCGATAGGAAATTAGTTGCTACCAATTTTACACATCTGCTTACAATATCAAGTACAAACGTCAATCTCAGTTATATGCACTAAGGAGATACAACCCTGACTAAGGGTCATACCACTGAGGATAGGCCTGTGGGCCAACTAATACACTACAGCGGAGAAGCAGCGCCAATCCCCCTACAACTACCAATAATACATAAAAGACCCACACCAAAGAACAAAGCGGATCTCTCCTAGCTCCTCATCAGCTGGGATCTCCAACCCCACTATACCTTCAGTCCTCTCTGAAACCTGCACTGAGAGGAATGAAGGTGTAGAATTAGGTGTGTCACAGCCAAGTACTTGTGGGCAATCTGCTATTGGTACACCAACGTCAGATTGTACCAGGCAAATTTCCCTGCCCCAGCTGCTGCACTGCCGAAAGAAGTTCGCTCCCAGCCATCCACATGCCCAGCAGTTGAATGCTAGCTTGGCTAAATTGCTAGCACTTCAACTGCTGCCTTTTCAGTTGGTAGACTCTTCCCCCCATGCTCTCTACCGGCATGTGGAAGGCAATGTCTTGGCCTCGCTGGACAGGGCGGTCAGCGGTAAGGTGCATATTACCGCTGACTCATGGTCCAGCAGGCATGGACAGGGACGTCACGTTACCTATCTTTCACGGGGCATTGGGTAACTCTGCTGGCAGCTGGGAAGGATGCAGGACAAGGGGCAGTAGTGTTGGAGGTTGTTCCGCCACCACGCCTCCAAAATGTTACTACTGGTGATTCTGACACACCTCTCTCCTCCACCCCCTCCTCTTCTTCTTCCTCCATGGCCTCTACCTGTGCTTTGTCCTCGGAACCAGTGGTGCTCCGTAGGCGTTCAAGGGGCTACGCAAGTACGCAGGCAAAAAGATGCCACGCGGTGCTTGAGCTGGTGTGCTTGGGGGACAGGAGCCACACTGGGGAGAGATTCTGTCAGCTCTGCAGGGGCAGGCTCAGAGGTGGTTGACGCCACGCCAGCTTAAGCCAGGAAAGGTGGTTTGCGACAAAGGCACTAACCTCCTCCTCTCCGACAGGGACAACTGACCCATGTGCCCTGTTTTGGCTCATGTCCTTAACCTGGTGTTGCAGCGGTTCTTGGGCAGGTACCCGGGCTTACAGAAGGTCCTGAAGCGGGCCAGGAAACTCTGTGGGCATTTCCGCCGGTCATATAATGCCAATGCTTGGCTGGCTGACCTGCAAAAGGATTACAACCTGCCCAAGAACCGCCTAATCTGTGGAATGACCACCAGGTGGAACTCTACGTTGGCCATGCTGCAGCGGCTGCACACGCAGCAGAGGGTCATCAATGAGTATCTGTTGCAATATGGCACCAGAACAGGGTCAGGGGAGCTTGGACTTTTTTCCCCACGCCAGTGGGCCATGATCAGGGATGCATGCACTATCCTGGCACCATTTGAGGAGGCCACGAGGATGGTGAGCAGTGACAGTCCGCAGACCCAAGGTATGATCCGTTCCAGCAACCATCGCCAGCATCTGGTTTACATGGTGCAGGAATACCTAGGGGCAAGATCAGACTTGGACACCTTTCCCACCGAAAATCCGATCACAGGGTGCGCTTGTCCACCGACTCGGACGATCAACTGACATTCATAAAAATGAATCAATCTTGGATCACCACCAGCTACCAAGCACCTGATGCTGATGTAACCCCAATTTTTTTTAAATGTCAGATCCCTTCAAGACTGCCTATGCTGATGCTGAGTGACTATCCTGTTATGCTGAGTGACTATCCTATTCCTCCTCAATGATTATGCTGATAGCTTGTAAGAACATTTTTGGTTCTGGGCACCGCCACCAGTGGCTAAGGCCCAATTTTTCAGCCCCTGTTTAACAGGGGCGTGTATTTACAATTTTTGATGCAATACTTTGCAGCAGGGCTCATTGCTGCACTCTAACTACAGTATCTGTGAGGGGTTGCAGTGTTGTGGCACCAGCACAAGTGCCTAAGGCCCAATTTTTCAGCCCCTGTTTAACAGGGGCGTGTAAATACAATTTTTGATGCAATACTTTGCAGCAGGGCTCATTCCTGCGCTCCTAATAGAGTATCTGTGAGGGGTTGCTGTGTTGTGGCACCAGCACCAGTTCCTAAGGCCCAATTTTTCAGCCCCTGTTTAACAGGGGCGTGTAATTAAAATTTTTGATGCAATACTTTGCAGCAGCCCCATTGCTGCGCTCCAAGTACAGTATCTGTGAGGGGTTGCAGTGTTGTGGCACCAGTGCCTAAGGCCCAATTTTTCTGCCCCTGTTTAACAGGGGCGTGTAATTACAATTTTTGATGCAATACTTTGCAGCAGGGCTCATTGCTGCGCTCCAAGTACAGTATCTGTGAGGGGTTACAGTGTTGTGGCACCAGTGCCTAAGGCCCAATTTTTATTCTCCTGTTCAATAGGGGCATGTAATTACAAATCTTGATCTAATAATTCACAGCAGGGCCCATTCCTGCGCCCACCAAGAGTAACTGTGAGGGCTTACAGCAAAGGCCCAATTTTTCTACCACTGCTCAACAATGGCATGTAATTACAATTCTTGATATAATAGTTCACAGCAATGCGTTCCAGCGCCAACCAAGAGTAACCGTGAGGGCTTACAGTGTTGTGGCAACACCAACACCTAAGGGCCAAATTTATGCAGAGTATATACGGCAGGCCCCTACTTTCAAACATCCAACTTACAAACGACTCCTACTTGCAAACGGAAGGAGACAACAGGAAGTGAGAAGAAATCTACCCCTAGAAAGGGAAATTCTCTCCTGTAAGAGTTAATATGGGAAAATGGTGTCTCCTCACCACTGATGCTTTATCACCAATCCTTGTTTCAATAAAAAAAACAAATTTTCAAAAAACATTTGTCATTGGGACGGAAAGTGAGGTGAAATGTTCTGAAGAGGTGCACAGACAGCAAAACAAATGTTACAGGGGTTATAACACTTCCCTATGTTTTCCAAAAAGCTTAAAAATAGATTTTTTGGCTGGAGCTACACTTAAAAAATGTACCTGTTCCAAATTACAAACAGATTCTTCTTAAGAACAAACCTAAAGTCCCTGTCTTGTTTGCACCGCCTGTATACTGCTGCTCAGAGTATATAGGGCCTTTTTTTAATTTGGGTACGGGGTTCCCCTTAATATCCATACAAGACCCAAAAGGGCTGGTAGTGGGCTGGGGGGGGGGGGGGGAGGGGTACCCATGCCATTTTTCTCAATGATTTTCATTCATATTGCCGGGACCAGACGCTACATTAAAGCCACAAGCAGTTTTAAATGACTTTTTTTCCTTTAGAAATGTCATTTTGTGCAGGGACAGTTCTAAACACGGGAAACACGTGCCACTTCACAGGCATACTTTAGACACCCCCCCCCCGTTACGATATTTAAAGGAATATTTCACTTTTTTTTTCATTAAAATCACTGCTCCCGAAAAAACTGTAGTTTTTTTACTTTTTTTTGCATTGATACATGTCCCCTGGGGCAGGACCCGGGTCCCCAAACCCTTAGGGAAACACTGCCGCGGAGCCCACAGACGGTCGTTTTTCTCGTCAAGAGAAAAAATTACGTGAATAACGACCGTGTGTGGGGAACAAGCTGTTCCCCATTTTAAATGACATTATTCACGGCGGTTTTTTAACCGCCGTGAATAATGATCGTGTGTACGCGGCATGATTGGTGTTATCTCGTACTGATGTTCTTTCATTCATTTCGTATTTGAAAGATTTAAAGTAGACAAAGACTAATATAAATGGCACAAAGTGAAGCAGCCAATCAAAAAGCTTGTTTTAATATAAAAAGCTATCTTTAATTTTGGCTGCTCTAAAACTTCTCAAAGCTGATTGGTTACTACAGGTAACTACCCATAATTCTCCTTATTGCTAAAAAATGCATACGTGTAGAACCATCATCATCTTCAACTCATGCTCTGCATGATTTTCAGCTCTCTACCTCTGAGAATATCCTCAATGAGACCATATTGATGGATAGCTGGGTAAGAGGAAATACTCAGTGGCGGCCTGTCCATACGAGGCACAGGGACGCCGCCCCCCTAATCCACGCGCCTTGCCCCTAATCTACATGCAGGGTGCCGAACACATGGATTCCAATGGGTTTTTTTTTTTTTTTAGAAGCACATGATTAGAGCCTGAGGCTCTAATTGGCTTAAAAAAAAGGTGGGCTCAGGACGCAGAGCACTGCGCCCTGAGTCCACCCAGTTGTGTGACAATAGCTAATTAATATTCACTATTGTCTTCCTGATTCTCCTCCCAGCCATTCAGGAAGCTGGTCCTGAGACCCGATTGGCCGAAAGGAGAAGCGCTCATATTGGAGGAGAAGAGGTAGAGGAGGAGGAGACGCAGGGGAAGCCGCTGTGAAGCCGAGGAGCAGATGCCGGGTGAAGCTGCTGCCCGGAGGAAGCGCTGCCCACAACCCAGATGGGGTAAGTGCGGTGCTGGTGCCCGATTGACTGACCGACTGACAGGAGGGGGGTGGGTGCGGCTGATCCGACCAACTTGGGGTGGGGGTGCGGGGTGGTCGTGGCGGGTGAATTTGTTTGCCCCCCCCCCCCAATAAAAATATAGCACCAGCCACTACTGGAAATACTTATAATAATCTGTACCTGATTAACATTTAACCCTTTGTGGCAACCTAGGCTTGCTAGTTATGGAGAAGTTATTAATGGAGACCAGATAATTGCATAGGTGAAATGGTTTCCTCTCCTCTTATAAATTGGTAAGACAGAGAGGAAATAAAAGCCATGATTTCTATCTAATGGTTTGTGTTATCTGGGAGATTACTTGGTATGCATTGCTTCTCAGTGTGGACTTTTGTGTTGAACCTTGCAGGGGGTCCCTCAATTAGCCATCTGCCTGGCTGAGGAAGCCGAAGATCACATCAAGGCAGCTGCTGCCTGGTCCCTTGGCCAAATTGGAAGACACACTCCAGAGCACGCACGTGCTGTAGCTGTAGCAAATGTGCTGCCAATGCGTTGATTCTTTACATGGACACCAAAAGCTCAGAGGACCTTCAAGTCAAGGTAAATGACTATTCAGCCTAAAAGACAAGTGTTTAGGATAAATTAACCTACTTGCTTCCTTGTCATAGATGACAGCAGCTTTTTGGATTGTGTAGCTCTCTGAAAAATAATCACATTTTGCAAGACCAGTTATTGGCTGCCTGTCTTCAGTACTGCTGCTTCTTCTTCTTACTGTATGGGTTGTTTAGGACATTTTACTTTACATGACATTACATTGAGAGGTCTATGTATAAAAAATATACTTTGTGAATGTCTCTCACTAAAGTAATAAATAATACCAGTAATGTTTGTAACATGTGTGTAATTTGTTGTTTGTACCCGTAGTACAACCCAGAAACAATAGTGTGTATTTTGCTTTTTTTTGTCCTACCTAAAACACACCAACACTGACACTAACTTAACCACTTGACAACTGGGCACATAACCCCCTTCCTGCCCAGGCGAAATTTCAGGTTTCAGCGCCGTCACGCTTTGAATGACAATTGCGCGGTCGTGCGACGTGACTCCCAAACAAAATTGACGTCCTTTTTTTCCCACAAATAGAGCTTTCTTTTGGTGGTCTTTGATCATTTCTGCGGTTTTTATTTTTTGCGCTATAAACAAAAATAGAGCGACAATTTTGAAAAAAACACAATATTTTTTAATTTTTGCTATAATTAATATCCCATTTTTTTTAAAAAAAACTATTTTTTTCCTCAGTTTAGGCCGATACGTATTCTACATATTTTAGGTAAAAAAAAAAATTGCAATAAGCGTATAGTGATTGGTTTGCGCAAAAGTTATAGCGCCTACAAAATAGGGAATAGAATTATGATTTTTTTATTTATTTTTTTACTAGTAATGGCGTCGATCTGCGATTTTTTTTTTTTGTGACTGTGACATTACGGCAGACACATCGGACACTTTTGACACATTTTTGGGACCATTCACATTTATACAGCGAACAGTGCTAAAAATATGCACTGATTACTGTATAAATGTGACTGGCAGGGAAGGGGTTAACCACTAGGGGGCGATCAAGGGGTTAATATGTTCCCTGCTAGATGTTCTTACTTTGGGGGGGAGGGGACTGACTGGGGGAGGTGACTGATGGTTGTCCCTATTGTGAGGGGGTTAACTCGGTAGGGGGTGTGTGTGACCCCCTGGTTGGGCTCCCCACACAAAAACAGGGCCAGCAGACGGAGGTTGTGGTTTTCAAAATCAAAAGGTGCGGTTTATTTCTCTATGTACAGTGACAAAAACACAGCAAAGCCAAAAAGAAACATAAACAAAATAAATCCTGGTCAGTTTGACCTCTGACTAAACATGCAGGTTTCCTAAACTAACAACTGGGATCAGCCTGGTGCTGTCCTAGTCCCTAAGTCCCTGGTTTAGTAAAAGTCCAAACAAATAGCCACACAGGCTTTGCCTCACCGCACAGGGGTTCACTCTCCCTAGACAGTCCACACAGGTCTGGTTCCAGGCATGAGCTAACACCTAATGAATCTGGGAGTTTTTATAGAGGCCTTTAAATGAGCTGACAAGCTTCAGCTGGTCTCATCAACTCCCTGCCTGCACGACGCCCAGCCCTCTCCCTAGAGGTATGAGTCGGTATAAAGCCTGAATCTGGGAGAAATATATCTACCCCCCTGGATGCAACCAGGTGACTTTACCTTCCTGCTGTCACATACCCCCCCCCTCTTGTTTTAACCTTGGGGTTGGAACACCAGCAATCAGGCATTCATGTACTCGAGACAAAGCATCCACATTCCCCATTTGAACGCCAGGGCGATGCTTTACTGTGAAGTTGAATTCCTGTAGGGCCAGGAACCACCTATTCACTCTTCTATTTGTCTCCTTGTTTTGAGCCATCCACTTTAACGGAGCGTGATCCGTAACCATGTCAAAGTGCCTACCTAGCAGATAGTACCGAAGGGAATCTAGAGCCCACTTCACCGCTAAACACTCCTTTTCAACCGTGGCGTAATTTACCTCATGGGACTTCAACTTCCTGCTGAGGTAAATGACTGGGTGCTCTTCCCCGTTCCAGACCTGGGACAATACTGCTCCTAACCCCACATCTGACGCATCACTTTGTACGACAAAGTCTTTAGAGAAGTCGGGTGAGTACAACACTGGCTGGCTACATAAGGCTTGTTTCAAGAATTGGAATGCTGCCTCAGCCTCGGGGGTCCATTTAATCATGACCGACCCTTTCCCTTTCGTCAGGTTGGTTAGGGGCACAGCCTTAGAAGCAAAGTGGGGAATGAAGCGCCGATAATAACCCGCGATTCCCAGAAAGGCCCGTACCTGCTTCTTGCTGTTGGGACGTGGCCAACTCTGGATGGCCTCGACTTTGTTGAGTTGGGGTTTTATCACTCCCCTGCCAATGGTGTACCCAAGATATTTGGCCTCCTCCTGCCCAATGGTACACTTCTTGGGGTTAGCCGTAAACCCTGCTTCCCGGATAGAGTCTAGGACTGCTTGCACTTTTGGCAGATGTGAGGCCCAATCTGTGCTATGGACAATTACGTCATCCAGGTAAGCCGCAGCATACTTCCGATGGGGCCTCAGTATCTGGTCCATTTTCCGCTGGAATGTGGCCGGCGCATTCTGTAACCCGAACGGCATTCTCTTATATTGGAACGCCCCGTCTGGGGTTACAAATGCGGTTTTCTCTTTGGCCGACTTGGCCAGGGGAATTTGCCAATACCCTTTTGTGAGGTCAAGAGTCGTCATGTATCGGGCTGTTCCCAGCCGGTCGATCAACTCATCTATACGTGGCATGGGGTAGGTGTCAAATTTTGTAACTTTGTTCAACTGACGAAAATCGTTACAAAATCGCCAGCTCCCATCCGGTTTAGGCACCAACACAATGGGACTAGACCAATCACTTTGGGACTCCTCTATCACCCCTAAGTTCAGCATTTTCTGTACTTCCTCCCGTATTGCCTCCCGTCGGGCCTCTGGGATCCGATAGGGTTTTAACTTCACCCTTTCACCGGGCGGGGTAATAATATCATGCTCTACCCCAGATGTTTGTCCCGGCAGCTCAGAGAACACCTCCTTGTTGCGAAGCACAAACTCCTTAACCTCCTGTTGTTGGGGTTGTGACAAGGTGGCTGCTATTCCAACCTCCGGAATCACGCAACCAGTTTGAGCTGGTGACCAAGTTTCTGCGACTAGGGACTCTCTATCCCTCCAGGCTTTCAACAGATTAACGTGATATATCTGTTCGGGCTTTCGCCTTCCTGGTTGTCTGACCTTGTAATTCACTTCGCTCACTTTTTCCATTATCTCGTAGGGGCCTTGCCATTTGGCAAGGAATTTACTTTCAACCGTAGGGACAAGTACCAATATCCTATCCCCCGGGGAAAAGGTACGGGTCTTTGCTCCACGGTTGTACACTCTCTGCTGTGCCAACTGCGCTTGGGCCAAATGTTCCTTCACGATGGGCATTACCTGTGCAATTCGATCTTGCATCAGGGCGACATGCTCAATCACACTCCTGTGGGGAGAACTCTCACTTTCCCAAGTTTCCTTGGCAATATCCAACAGCCCTCTTGGGTGTCTCCCATACAGTAACTCAAAGGGGGAGAATCCCGTAGAGGATTGGGGCACCTCCCTAATAGCAAACATCAAATAAGGAAGTAGACAGTCCCAATCCTTTCCATCTCTATCCACCACTTTCTTCAACATTTGTTTTAGGGTTTTGTTGAATCTTTCAACCAGCCCATCGGTTTGGGGGTGATACACAGATGTACGCAATTGCGTCACTTTGAGCAATTTACACAGCTCTTTCATAACCCGGGACATAAAGGGTGTACCTTGGTCCGTAAGCAGTTCTTTACAAATACCCACCCGGCTAAAAACAAGAGATAGCTCTTTGGCTATGGTTTTGGCCGAGGTATTTCTGAGAGGGATCGCTTCTGGATAACGGGTGGCATAGTCCATTATAACCAATATGTACTGGTGCCCTCTAGCGGACTTGATTATAGGACCTACCAAATCCATTGCGATTCTCTCAAACGGGACCTCAATGATGGGTAGAGGGACCAGCGGGCTACGGAAATGTGGCATCGGGGCCGACCTCTGACACACAGGGCAGGAGGAACAATAATTTTCTATGTCCTTCATCACCCCAGGCCAATAGAATCTCTGTAATACCCTCTCTCGGGTTTTCTCTGTCCCCAGATGACCTCCAAGAATGTGCCCATGGGCCAACTCCAACACCAACTTCCTGTAAGGTTTGGGCACCACAAGCTGTTCAACGGTTTCTTCTGCCCTTTTTGCCACCCGATACAGTAGGTCCTTCTCTACGCTGAAGTATGGGTAAGTGCAGGTATTATCTGGGTTCACTAACTCGCCATCTATTTCCACTACGTTTTCCCGTGCCTTTATTAGGGCGGGGTCTTTTAACTGTTCTGTGGCAAAATTTTCCCTGTGAACCTCCAGATCAGAAAACTCCACAGACGGTAGGTTTTCGTCTGAGGAGGTGGGCTCCTCTCCAGTTTCTTGAGTCTCCCCTGCCAATACTGACAAGGGAAATTCTGGAGAGTCCTCACCACTCTCAGAGGAGTTCTGGCTATCACATTCCTGGTGCATAGGGGCACCAGTGGGGGGCTCAGGATCATCCCACAGTTCCCAGAACTTCGGAAAATCCCTTCCCACAATGGCATCATGCGGTAATTGAGATAGTAACCCCACTGGATGAGAGAGGGTACCTTTGGGGGTCTCGAAACACACTGTAGTCACTGGATACTCTCGGGTGTCCCCATGCACACAAATAACAGCTACCTTGCTATTCCCAGAGACCTCTGTTTTAACTAATTCAGCCTTTATCAGGGTCACAAGGCTACCTGAATCCAGTAATACCACAACATTTCTGCCATTAATACACATTTTGCATAAATGTTTCTCAGTTCCCCGAATGGCAGTGCATGTGACTGTCGCACACAGCGACTGACGTCTGTCCATCAGAAAGTCACATTGCATGGGTTCCTCCACAACCGGGCAATTTGCTGCAATATGTCCCGCTTGCCGGCAGCGGTAGCAAACAATCCATTTGGCTGCCTCTTGAGCCCCTGACTTCCCAGGCTGTTCTCGCCAAACTTTGGGTAGAGCTCCCACCCTCTCACTCTCTCCACCCTCACCCCTTGGAATCCTCTTATCCACCCCTGGGGATGGTCTGGTCTTAGGGTGGAAAGTCCGAGAGTCTCTGGAAGAGGCGGTCAGGTTCTCTGTAGCCAAGTATTTCTCTACACGATCCACAAGACCACTGGCCGTCTCTGGGTCTCCATGGCTTACCCACTTTTGGATGGCAGTAGGAAGAGCTCTCAAAAACCGATCCATTACAACACGTTCCACAATCTCTGGTGCGGACAAAGTCTCTGGCTGTAGCCACTTCCTGCTCAGGTGAATGAGATCATACATTTGAGACCTGGGGGGTTTTCCAAGCTGGAAAGTCCAGTTATGCACACGCTGAGCCCGGACAGCCAGGGTGACACCCAGCCTTGCCAATATTTCAGCTTTTAGCATCACATAGTCTTTTGCTTGGTCAGGCTCTAGGTCATAGTAAGCCTTCTGCGATTCACCAGTTAACAGAGGAGCCACCAGTCCAGCCCACTGCTCCTCAGGCCACTTTTCTCTTTCAGCAGTCCTTTCAAATGTGGTCAAAAATGCCTCTGGATCATCCTCTCCAGTCATTTTTGTCAATAAACGACTCACCCCAAAGGACGCGGTATTAGTGGGACGGCTTTCCTCACTGGTCTGCGGACGTTGCTGCATTACTGCTTCCATTTGTTGTAGTCTCTGCTCTTGCTTCTGTAACAGGTCTATGAAGCGGGCCTCAGATTGCTGCTGGGCTTGTTGATGAGCTTGCTGCTGGGCTGCAAGGCTCCTTTGCAAACCTGCATTTGTCTGCTGTTGATTGGCATTTGCTAGAGCCAGCTGTTTCAGTATCTCCTCCATGCTGGCTTAAAAAAAACTGCCACTGGTTCTCCACCAACTGTGAGGGGGTTAACTCGGTAGCGGGTGTGTGTGACCCCCTGGTTGGGCTCCCCACACAAAAACAGGGCCAGCAGACGGAGGTTGTGGTTTTCAAAATCAAAAGGTGCGGTTTATTTCTCTATGTACAGTGACAAAAACACAGCAAAGCCAAAAAGAAACATAAACAAAATAAATCCTGGTCAGTTTGACCTCTGACTAAACATGCAGGTTTCCTAAACTAACAACTGGGATCAGCCTGGTGCTGTCCTAGTCCCTAAGTCCCTGGTTTAGTAAAAGTCCAAACAAATAGCCACACAGGCTTTGCCTCACCGCACAGGGGTTCACTCTCCCTAGACAGTCCACACAGGTCTGGTTCCAGGCATGAGCTAACACCTAATGAATCTGGGAGTTTTTATAGAGGCCTTTAAATGAGCTGACAAGCTTCAGCTGGTCTCATCAACTCCCTGCCTGCACGACGCCCAGCCCTCTCCCTAGAGGTATGAGTCGGTATAAAGCCTGAATCTGGGAGAAATATATCTACCCCCCTGGATGCAACCAGGTGACTTTACCTTCCTGCTGTCACACTATGTACAAGGGACACACCATCGGTCTCCTCTCCCCGACAGGACGTGGATCTCTGTGTTTACACACAGAGATCCACGTCCCTGGCTCTGTGACAGCCGTTCGCTCGTACCTGGCGGACATCGCGGCCGCCAGGCACGCGCATCGGCACTCGCCTGACACGGCGGGCACAGTTTTTCCCCGACGCACGCCCGCGGTGGCGCGCATCGCGGAAGTAAATAAGAGGACGTCCATAGACGTCCTATCAGCAATTGACGACCGCTTTGCGGACGTCTTTTGCTTATAGCCCGGGCGCGAAGTGGTTAAGGTGACCAGATTTTCAAAATGAAATCCGGGGACATATTTTTTTTTACTTGTAATGGCGGCAATCAGCGCCGCCGCCCGCCTCACAGCCTGTCAATTATCAAACTCCGGGCCCCGGCTACTACTGGGTAGGGAACAGAGGAAGATCACTCCACCAGGGAACGCAAGGAGATAAGCAGGCAGGCGGCTGGCCGGGACTTAAGAACATGCGAGCGGAGCTGAATGGGCATGCACCCAAAACTGAAGAAATATTCCCTCAGCTCCGACCAGCACATGATAAGAAAGGGGCACAGATAATGTGAAAAAAAAATACACCCCTCTAAGCTAGGAGGAGCGGGGGTGTGTAATTCAGATTTTTTTTTTTTATTCTGCACTGACTATCTTTGAAATTGCCCCAGCCCCTGTTCAAATCCAATCCGGGGACAAAACCGGGGACAGACTTGGTCCAGGGACAGTGTCCTCAATCCGGGGACTGTCCCCTGAAACTGGGGATGTCTGGTCACCCTACACTAACTGCCACTGATACTAGTTTAACCACTTCAGCCCCGGAGGATTTGGCTGCCAAATGACCGGGCCACTTTTTGTGATTCCGCACTGCGACGTGGCTCCCAAACAAAAAAATTTTTTTTCCCACAAATAGAGATTTCTTTTGGTGGTATTTGATCACCTCTGCGGTTTTTATTTTTTGCGCTATAAACAAAAATGGAGCGACAATTAAAAAAAAAAAAAAAAGCAATATTTTTTACTTTTTGCTATAATAAATAGCCTCAAAAAATTTATTAAAAAAAAACATTTTTTTCCTCAGTTTAGACCAATACGTATTCTTCTACATATTTTTGGTAAAAAAAATCGTGATAAGCGTTTATTAAATGGTTTGCGCAAAAGTTATAGCGTCTACAAAATAGGGGATAGATTTCTGAAATTTATATTAATATTTTTTTATTTTTACTAGTAATGGCGGTGATCTGCGATTTTTATCGTAACTGTGATATTGCAGCAGACACATCGGACACTTTTGACGCTATTTTGGGACCATTGTCATTTATACAGCGATCAGTGCTATAAAAATGCACTGATTACTATGTAAATGACACTGGCAGGGAAGGGGTTAACCACTAGGGGGCGAAGAAGGGGTTAAGTGTGTCCTAGAGAGTGATTCTAACATTGTGGGGGCTGGGTTACATGTGACACGACACTGATCACTGCTCTCGATGACAGGGAGCAGAAGATCAGTGTCCTGTCACAAGGCAGAACAGGGAGATGCAGGTTCCGCGGGCACAGTCAAGAAGCTTGCGGCAGACGCGCGCGCCCCCACACGGCGGCAAATTTAAAGGGGCGTATATATACGTCCATTTGCCTGTCTGTGCCATTCTGCCGATGTAAATGTTCGTGCGGCGGTCAGCAAGTGGTTAAAAAAAATCTTACTCAAAATGCACTGACCCTGACCTTGACCTTTTGACCCTTACTTGACCCAAACACTAACCCTGGCACTGACCTAGATCAAACCTTGATCTAGGTATTTTTTGGTTTTCTAGTTTATTTTTATTATTATGTATGTATTTATTTATTTGTTTATTTTACACACACTTTTTTTCTCTCTGCAAGGAGAGAGAAAAATACAATGGGGTTGATTTACTAAAACCAGAGCGCGCAAAATCTGGTGCAGCTTTGCATAG
This sequence comes from Rana muscosa, assembly GCA_029206835.1. NCBI lineage: Eukaryota > Metazoa > Chordata > Amphibia > Anura > Ranidae > Rana > Rana muscosa. The sequence goes on along the minus strand of CM055122.1, from coordinate 256,338,702 downwards.
AGACCAATCAACTTCCAGGTTTTATTGTCAAAGCTTAAATTAACAAGCTGAACTTAAAAGCTGATTGGCTACCATGCACAGCTGCACCAGATTCTGATTGCTCCAGTTTCAGCAAATCAACCCCAATATATCTTTCCTCAACATTTAGCCCTGGTTCACACTGGTGCAATTTGACATGCGATTTGACATGTCAAATCGGCGAAATTTGCCGCAAATTGCGGCCAATGGCACCGTCCTAATCGGTGCGACGCCGCATCTGCGGCGCTGCACCGATTACAAAAAGTCGTTTCTTTACTACTTTTTTTGCGATTTCAGCCGCGATTTACATTGACATCTGTTTCAGATATCTTTGAAATCGTGGCTGAAATCGGGACTGCCAGCGGGAGTGAAATCGTGCGAGTTCAGCTGAACTCGCAGGCTTCACTCCCGCAGCCCCAGTGTGAACGTGGGCTTACAGAGAGAGAGAAACACAGGGGCAGGCTTTACAGTGACTGATCACTGTGGTAGCCAATCAGAGGCTACCACGATGATCAGGCGACCCAGAATCAGGTGTTTTTGGGTACCGATCATTAGCAGGGGACCCGGGGCTCTCGTGATACCCCAATCTCTGTGCTGGGAGCGTGACGCAGATACACATATATGCGGCCCTTTACACGCACATGAACTTTAATAGCATCCTAGTCTTAGTCCGTAGGATTCAATATTGAGTTGGCCCACCCTTTGCAGCTATAACAGCTTCAACTCTTCTGGGAAGGCTGTCCACAAGGTTTAGGAGTGTCTATGAAAATGTTTGACCATTCTTCCAAAAGGGCATTTGTGAGGTCAGGCACTGATGTGGAAAAGAAGGCCTCACTCGCAGTCTTCATTCTAATTCATCCCAAAGGTGATCTGTCAGGTTGAGGTCAGGACTCTGGGCAGGCCAGTCAAGTTCCTCCACCCCATGTTCATCCATGTCTTTATGGACCTTGATTTTGCACTGGTGCGCAGTCATGTTGGAAGAGGAAGGGGCCATCCCCAAACTGTTTCCACAAAGTTGGGAGCACGAAAAATGTCTTGGTATGCTGACGCCTTAAGAGTTTCCTTTACTGAAACTAAGGGGCCAAGCCCAATCCCTGAAAAACAACCTCACACCATAATCCCCCCTCCACCAAATGATTTGGATCAGTGCACAAAGCAAGGTTCATAAAGACATGGATGAGCGAGTTTGGAGTGGAGGAACTTGACTGGCCTGCACAGAGCCCTGACCTCAACCCAATAGAATACCTTTGTGATGAATTAGAGTGGAGAGTGCGAGCCATGCCTTCTCACCCAACATCAGTGCCTGACCTCACAAATGCGCTTCTGGAAGAATGGTCAAACATTCCCATAGACTCAGGCCTTGTACACACGGCCGAGATTCTCGTTGAAAAAAACATGTCGTTTTTTTCGACGAGATTCTTGGACAAGAAACTTGTCCCGGCCGAGTGTACACACGCTCGTTTCAAAGAACCCGCGGTTCTTTGAATGGAGCGTACGCGGTGACGTCATCGACTACGACGAGCATGCGCTCGTCACATTCGATGCCGTCGCCGCCATCTTGGTATACCCTACGTATGCCTATGAAGCTACCGCGCATGCGTCGAATTCATTTCGAACATGCGCGGGCTTCCGGGAGGACAGGTAAGTGTACACACACTCACTTTTCTCGTCGAGAAACATGCCGAGGAGAATCTCGACGAGAAAATAGAGAGCAGGTTCTCTATTTTCTCGTCGAGGTTTCTTGTCGGTTTTCTCGACGAGAAACCCGATAGCCGCGTACACACGACCGATTTACTCGGCAAGACCTCTCTGCCAGCAAGTTTCTTGCTGGTTCTTGCCGAGAAAATCGGCCGTGTGTACGAGGCCACACTCCTAAACCTTGTGGACAGCCTTCCCAGAAGAGTTGAAGCTGTTATAGCTGCAAAGGTTGGGCCAACTCAATATTGAATCCTAGAGACTAAGACTGGGATGCCATTAAAGTTCATGTGCGTGTAAAGGAATGCTTCCCAATACTTTTGGTAATATAGTGTATGTGTTATGTCAGCGTGAAGGGGTTAATGAACATCTGAGCAATAGAGAAAATAGCCCAATACTAGCTGTAATCACATCATCCAGTGATGCAGATCCACATCAATCATGGCAGGTTCGGGCTCCCTAACAAGGAGACCTGAGCAGAAAGCTGTCACACTTAGCAGTGGTAATACTGCTGCTGAATGTTTCACTTCACACTTCAGCTGGAGATTTGCTCAGCCGAACATCTATTCGTTCAGCCTTTCATACAGGAATCTCCATAGATTGTACACAGTGCAGAGGTCTCCCTTATATTTGTCCTCCTTATGGTTAACTCTTCTTAGCCTATAGTGTTATGCCTTGTACACACGGTCGGAATTTCCGATGAAAAAAGTCAGACGGAATTTTTTCATCGGATATTCCAACCGTGTGTGTGCTCCATCAGACTTTTTCCATCGGTAATTCCGACAGAGTTAGAAAGAGAACATGTTCTCTTTTTTTCCGCCGAAAAAAATTTCTATCGGAAATTCTGTTAGTCTGTATGGAACTGCGACTGAGAAAAAAACATGCATGCTCAGAATCAAGTCGACGCATGCTCGGAAGCATTGAACTTAATTTTTCTCGGCTCGTCGTAATATTGTACGTCACCGCGTTCTTGACGGTCAGAATTTAGTGTGACAGTGTGGATGCAAGACAGCTTGAACGGAATTCCATCGGAAAAATCCATCAGAGTTTATCCCGATGGAAAATCCGACCGTGTGTACGCAGCATTAGGCTATTTTCCCTATTGATAAATGTTCTTTAACTCTTGGGGTCAAATGTTATTATGGCTATTTTCGCTAGGCGAAAGGCAACAAAAAGAAACTGGCATTTTACACATATTACAAATCTTTTGGGAATTTTCATGACATTTGTGGTAATGATGATACATTTGCAAAGCAAATTTTTTATACATACACCCCTTAGCTTTTATTTTCATTCATTCATTCATTCATTTAAAATACATATTATATATCACGACCCTCCCAGCATAAACTAGGCTAATATTAGTAGTTAACCACTTTCTTGTTCTGGGACATCATATGATATAGTTTCACTTTCTCAGGCAGCGCGGTGATCGGTGGTGCGCTCTGTCCCTGGGACACGGCATTGCAGCGATCTCGGTAAAGAGCCTTTTTACCCATGTGATCAGCTGTGTCCAATTACACCTGATCACATGTAAACAAGGAATACCAGTTATCGGCATTCCTTTCCTCACACTGACAGCGTGTTAGGAGAGGAGAGACAATCAGCGACATTTCCTCATAGGGGTGATTTGCACAGAAAATCAGGGCAGTGATTATCAGCGCAGCCCCAACAGTGCCCAGCACTGTACCCCAGTTTCTATGATTTTGTGCATAGCTGAATCTCTAAAGCCGTGTACACACGATCGGTTTTACCAATAAAAACAGTCTGATGGACTTTTGTCATCGGACAAACCGATCGTGTATGGGCCCCATCGGTCTATTTTCCATCGGTGTGAAAAAATAGAACCTGTTTTAAATTTATCCGATAGGAAAAAAAACGATAGCAAACCGATAGCAAATTCCGATCGTCTGTGGGGAACTCCATCGGATAAAAAAAACCACGCATGCTCAGACTGAATTAGGAGACAGGGGGCGCTCGTTCTGGTAAAACTAGCGTTCGTAATGGAGATAGCACAATTATGCTGTAACGGACTAAAAAGCACGGAGACTGCAAAGCGCGAATCGGCTCTCACCAAACTTTTACTAACACGCGGTAACACGAAATCAGCAAAAGCAGCCCAAAGGGAGGCGCCATTGGATTTGAACTTCCCATTTATAGTGCCGTCGTACGTCACAGCGTTTTGGACGATCGGTTTTTTGACTGATGGTGTGTAGGCAAGACTGATGGAAGTCAGCTTCATCGGATTTCCGATGGAAAAATCCATTGGATTAGAATCCATAGGAAAACCGATCGTGTGTACAGGGCTTTGGCCTTGTTTCCACATCAGGGGTATGGCATTTTGGCAGCAATTCCTTTATGAAGACAACTTCTGGCCAGACTTCTCTGGACTGGCTGATGATCTTCTGATGTAGAAGGGAATTAAGAACAATGTGTCTTTCATCTGCTGCTTTAGGTTTCCTTGGCTGAGCACTGCATCTACAATCCTCAACACTGCCCATTCTTTGTGCTTCTTCAAAAGAGCTTGAACAGCACATCTTAAAACCCCAGTCTGCTTTGAAATCTTTTCCCGGGAAAGATCTAGCTAATGCAGAATAATGTGTGTTGTTGTGCTCAGTCTTACCATGGTGTATGACCGGAGACATGAAACTGTCTTTAAAAAGCCTCACCTTGGTAGCAGAATTTGGCTGTTCCTCACCCAGTTTTAAGCCTCCTACACAGCTGTTTCTGTTTCAATTAATGACTGTGTTTCAACCTACATATGAAAAGGATGATCATTATCAACTGCTTGGTTAAATTAGTTTAACATATGCCTGACTCTAATCCTACAATATCCCTGCTTTTGTGCAAGTGTACAAAATTTGCAAGTGTAAGAACTGATGCTGGTTTGAAGCCAAAGGGTAGTCACACCAAATATTATTATATTATTATAATTATACATTATTTATATAGCGCCAACAGTTTGTGCAGTGCTTTACAATTGTAGCACTACCCCAGGAGCTGCTGGTTTTATTTTGGGCCTGCACGTTACCTCGGTATTCTTTGTCTAGGGGAATAAAGTCTGTAGAAACTCCAATGTCCACACAAGATGTAAAACCTTAAGCAGTTAGGTTTTATTTTCCTTTTTGCATAAACATATAGAAGAATGAAGGGAAGGGGTAGGTTCAGGCACACGGTACAGATCACTGGGGAGAACTCCTCAAGTATACAGTCACTCACCACTCTCCCTGGAGTGGGTATTGCTCACCCGGATAGGCCCCTCTCACCTGGCCTAGCAGCCGGTATGATGCACGAACAATATCAGGACCAGTCTCTGCCACAGACTGGTGGTGCACAGAATTGGATAATCCGGGATCCTCTGCCACAGGACTCAACACCCGAACTTCCAGCCAAACAGTCAAGAGCCTTTAAGCCGACCCGGCAGACTGTAAGGTAACTTTAGTTGCGGTGCATCCTCCAATAGATTTACCAGGCCCTCCGCAAGACACCAGCCTTCCGCTTGGTCTTTTCCAGGACAGGTCCTCCCCTGGTTTCCTCCATTGAGTGGCTCCCTCCCTCAGGATGGACAGCACAGGATCACCTTCAAGGTGCAGACCCAGTCAGCATAACTGGGCCTACTGGTTGGAGTTGCGGCCTCGGACCAGCATGGTTCCGAGGCCAAAAATCACACAATACACCCCTCACGCCAGGAGGGCCGTGAGGGGACGAAGGACCCCAAAAGATGGCGTCTGCCCCTTAAGTACCCTTCCCCAGCATGCTCAGCAGGTAGACCACGCCCACTGAACTGTTCCCGGGGGAAGGTACCCAATACACTCTGGCTTGTCAGTCTTCCACATTGGCCTGAGGTGATAACGCCACCTACAGGCAAACAGTGGGAAGTCTGCCCAACAGCCATAGCCGGAACAGAGGCTAATTTAACATCAGTTATTTACATCTGAGCCTAGCTATTGGCTCACATACCCTCCAAATTGAAACATAGCGCCCAGTCATTGTGAGCAGGGCGCTACACAATGTAGAGCGGGGGAAGCACAATTACAATACAGTTCAATACAGAAGGGACAGGAGGGCCCTGCTCATGGAGCTTACATTCTAAAAGGGAGGGGGGGAGGTGGTACAAAAGGTAATAGCTGTGGGGGATGATTTGATGGGGGTGGCTCGGGTACAGTTCCTAGGTGGGTGTGGGATAGGCTTCCCTGAATAAATTCGTTTTCAGGGATCTTCTAAAGGTGGAGGGGGTAGGAGCTGATCAGACATACCGGGGTAGGGAGTTCCATAGAGCAGGAGGTCTTGGGAGGAGCGGAGAGGAAAATTTGGTGATATCTGTAGATGAGGTTGGTGATGTAGCTGGGGGCAATGTTGTGGCTGGCCTTGCATGTTGTAGTTAGTATTTAGAATTATATACGGTGGGGTAGTGGAAGCCAGAGAGAAGCGGCAGTCACTGATCAGTTAGCGAGGTGTCCTAGTCTAGCAGCAGCATTCATAATAGACTGAAGGGGGGATAGCCTGTGTAAGGGTAGGCCGGTGAGGAGAGAGTTGCAGTAGTTGAGGTGGGAAATAACCAAGGAGTGAATAAGTTGTTTTATGGTGTCATTAGTTAGGAAGGTGCAAATTCTGGAGATGTTGCGGAGGTTAAGGCGGCAAGATGTAGCCAGCGATTAGATGTGGGGGGCTGAATGAGGGGTCAGAGTCTAGGATTACACCCAGCACCCTGGCATGTGTGGAGTAGGGATGAGCCTCATGTTCGACTCGAACATTGCCTGTTCGCATGTTCGCCGAACAGCGAACAATTTGGGGTGTTCGCAGCAAATTCGAAAAGCCGCGGAACACCCTGTAAAAATCTATGGGAGAAATCTAAAGTGCTAATTTTAAAGGCTTATATGCAAGTTATTGTCATAAAAAGTGTTTGGGGACCCGGGTCCTGCCCCAGGGGACATGTATCAATGCACAAAAAAGTTTTAAAAACAACCGTTTTTTCGGAAGCAGTGATTTTAATAATGCTTAAAGTGAAACAATAAAAGTGAACTATTCCTTTAAATGTCATACCTGGGGGGGGGGGGGGTGTATAGTATTCCTGTAAAGCAGCGCTTGTTTCCCTTGCTTAGAACTGTCCCTGCACAAAATGTCATTTCTGAAGGAAAATAAGTAATTTAAAAGCACTCGCGGCTATAATGAATTGTCGGCTCCCGGCAATACAGAGAAAAGTCATTAATAAAAAATTTTAAAAAATGCGTGGGTGCCCCTCAAATTCAATTACCAGGCCCTTCAGGTCTGGTATGGATATTAAGGGGAACCCTGCATCAAATTTTTAAAAAAAAATGACGTGGGGTTCCCCCCAAATATCCATACTAGACCCTTCAGGTCTGGTATGGATTTTAAGGGGAACTCCACCCCAAATTTATAAAAAAAATGGCATGGAGTTCCCCCAAAAAACCATACCAGACCCTTTATCTGAGCACGTAACCTGGCAGGCCGCAGGAAAAGAGGGGGGGATGAGAGAGCACCCCCCCTTCCTGAACCGTACCAGGCCACATGCCCTCAACATGGGGAGGATGTCCCCATGTCGATGGGGACAAGGGCCTCATCCCCACAACCCTTGCCCGGTGGTTTTTGGGGTCTGCGGGCAGGGGGCTTATCGGAATCTGGAAGACCCCTTTAACAAACGGGACCCCCAGATCCCGGCCCCCCTATGTGAATTGGTAAGGAGTACATTGTACCCCTACCATTTCACAAAGAAAGTGTAAAAAAAAAAAAGTAAAATAAACACACAGACACCTTGGAAAAGTACTTTATTAAAAATAAAAAAATAAAAACCCATTCCAGCGATGTAATCCAATGTCCCGCGGCGATCCGATGTCCAGCGCTGCAGTCTCTACTCGAAAACTTCATTGGCTGAGCGGCCCTACACTGCGGAGGAAGTTCCACATCAGGTCTGCTCAGCCAATGGCGTAGGCGGGGTCTGAGGTACGAGCGGGCGGGGGTGTATCTCAGACCACGCCTACATCATTGGCTAAGCGGACCTGATGGGGAACTTCCTCTTCAGTGTAAAAAAATGAATAGACCCGCCCCTTCTCACGTTCCCCATCAGGAGCGGACCTGATGGGGAACGTGAGAAGGGGCGGTTCTATTCATTTTTTACACTGAAGAGGAAGTTCCCCATCAGGTTCGCTTAGCCAAGACGTAGGCGGGGTCTGAGATACAAGGGTGCTCCCGCCCCCTCGTACCTCAGACCCCGCCTACGTCATTGGCTGAGCGGACCTGATGGGGAACTTCCTCCGCAGTGTAGGTCCGCTCAGCCAATGACGTTTTGAGTGGAAACTGCAGCGCTGGACATCAGATCGCCGCGGGACATTGGATTACATCGCTGGAATGTGTTTTATTTTTTTTATTTTTTTTTAATAAAGGACTTTTCCAAGGTGTCTGTGTGTTTTTTTTTACATTTTTTTTTAACACTTTCTTCGTGAAATGGTAGGGGTACAATGTACCCCTTACCAATTCACATAGGGGGGGGCGGGATCTGGGGGTCCCCTTTGTTAAAGGGGTCTTCCATATTCCGATAAGCCTCCTGCCCGCAGACCCCCACAACCCCCGGGCAAGGGTTGTGGGAATGAGGCCCTTGTCCCCATCAACATGGGGACATCCTCCCCATGTTGAGGGCATGTGGCCTGGTACGGTTCCGGAGGGGGGGCGCTCTCTCGTCCCCCCCCTCTTTTCCTGCGGCCTGCCAGGTTGCGTGCTCAGATAAAGGGTCTGGTATGGATTTTTGGCGGAACTCCACACCATTTTTTTTTTAAACTTGCGGTGGAGTTCCCCTTAAAATCCATACCAGACCTGAAGGGTCTAGTATGGATATTTGGGGGGAACCCCACGTCCAATTTTTTTTTTTAATTTGATGCAGGTTTCCCCTTAATATCCATACCAGACCTGAAGGGCCTGGTAATTGAATTTGGGGGAACCCCCACGCATTTATTTGTTTTTTTTCATCAATGACTTTTCTCTGTATTGCCGGGAGCCGACAATTCATTATAGCCGCGAGTGGTTTTAAATGGCTTTTTTTCTTTCAGAAATGACATTTTGTGCAGAGACAGTTCTAAGCAAGGGAAACAAGCGCTTCACTTTTTATTGTTTCACTTTTTATTGTTTCACTTTATGCATTATTAAAATCACTGCTCCCAAAAAACTGCAGTTTTTAAGACTATTTTTTGCATTGATACATGCCCCCTGGGGCAGGACCCGGGTCCCCAAACCATTTTTGGGACAATAACTTGCATATTAGCCTTTATAATTAGCACTTTAGATTTCAAATGTTCGAGTCCATTGTATTTAATAGGGTTCTAAAGTTCACGCAAACTTTAGGTCTGTTCGCAGGTTCTGGTGCGAACCGAACAGGGGGGTGTTCCGCTCATCCCTAGTGTGGAGGGACCAATGGTTGTGTTGTTGATATTAATGGTAAAGTCATGGGGAGGGGATTGGGGAGGAGGAAATATTACAAGCTCAGTTTTAGAAAGATTGAGTTTAGGGAAGTGGTGTGACATCCATATTGATATTTCACTCAGTAAGTTTGTGATACGCGAGGAGATTGAGGGAGGGAGTGAGTTGAGGAGTGGTGGGATAGATCTGGGTGTCGTCGGCATAGATTTTGTATTGGAAGCTGTGGGAGGTTATCAAATATTGATTTGATTTAAAATATTTCTTCCGTTTGCTCACTTTGAAATTGCAAATTGATAAAAATAAACAGTTCAAATATATATTTTTGTGATCATTCTTACTTTATAGTATCTCTTCACACCTGCCTAAAACTTGGACAGTAGTATATACTGTATATTTTTTTATATATATATATATATATATATATATATATATATATATTAGGGCTGCCGAAATTAACGATTAATTGTTCGATTAATCGTTAATTTTTTTGATCGATCAAAATAATTTTGATCGAGGACGATCCGCGGAGTGAGCTCCACGATCTCGTCCATAGGAAAGGCCGCGGCTTCGGCCTAGCTCCGGAGCCGCGGCCATCTTGGTCCACCCGGCGGCGCGCCAACATCATCATCAGCCGCCTGCTTGTGCCTGCGAGTCTGCGGACGGTTCTGCCTGAATGTTACGGTATGGGGGAGATGTGGGCAGATGTGGACATTACGGGGGCGATGTGGACATTACTGTATGGGGCAGATGCGGACATTACTGTATGTGGGAGCAGATGTGGACATCACTGTACGTGGGAGCAGATGTGGACATTACTGTATGGGGGGCAGATGTGGACATCACTGTATGTGGGAGCAGATGTGGACATTACTGTATGTGGGAGCAGATGTGGACATTACTGTATGGGGGGCAGATGTGGACATCACTGTATGTGGGAGCAGATGTGGACATTACTGTATGTGGGAGCAGATGTGGACATTACAGTATGGGGGGCAGATGTGGACATTACAGTATAGAGGGAGATGTGGACATTACAGTATGGGGGAGATGTGGACATTACAGTATGGAGGGAGATGTGGACATTACAGTATGAGGGAGATGTGGACATTACAGTATGGGGGGGCAGATGTGGACATTACAGTATGGGGGAGATGTGGAAAATTGGAAAAACTGTATGTGCGTTATAATTAATTAAAAAAAAAATCGATTAATCGAACACGAAAATTTTAATCAGTAACAGCCCTAATATATATATATATATATATATATATATATATATATATATATATATATATATATATACACACACACAGTATCTCACAAAACTAAGTACACCCCTCACATTTTTGTAAATATTTTATTATATCTTTTTGTTATGTCCCTTAGACACGGGGTCTCTCAGAGTGTTGCTAGCAATGCTGCCAGTATCTGCTCAGCAAGTTACACACAGGCCAGATTAACTTCTTAACCATGGAAGGGTTTATTACTCACTCAGAACATGATGACTTTGCTACATAGAGTCCTAATACAACAGGATTCTGTCATTACCAGATGTAATCCCTTCTGTGCATCATGCTGCTGCTTCCCAGTTTCATACACCACTCTCACTACTTCCTGGTACAGCCCCTTCCCCAGAATGCATCAGGAGAAAAAGGTAAAGGGTCACACAGTGCTCCAGCACAAACATCACATCTCCTCTTTTTCCCATAAAAAAAAAAAAAACTATAGGAAAAATAAATAAATAAACATAACAAGAGAACAAAATACTCCACACATAAAATAACAAGGCAAGCAGGATCAGTTCAGCAAGTAGTATCTCCAACTCAGTTCTGTGGCTCCTGCATCACGTTATGAGCCCTTTGTCTCTGTTTCCTGACCTCCAAAGTGTCCCATAAGATTTCAGTGCTTTGCCAACGAGGAGTTTGATGTCTTTGGCGGGCAGACTTACGAAGTGGCACAGTACCAGGAGGGGTAGAGGCTGTCAAAGGTTCTGGAGGTGTCTCCACAGTCTCTTACAATTACAGGACAGGATGGAGGTGTTCAAAACTTGCTCGGTCAGGGGCGTGGTGTCAATATACCCCCAGCTCCTGCATTTCTGCAGACAAGATCAGCTTCTCCTTAGTTCACCGGTCTTGTCAAGCCTTTGGGTTCAACATGTCTGAGCCAAGCATGTTTCTTGTCAGGAGCTGTTTTGGAATCTATCATTCCCAGGTTTCAGGCAGCCCCTGCCGGGAGTATTTGTCAGGCCCACACACGGGCCTCATCACTATCTTGTCATAGTCCGTTGTAGGTAGTATCTTGGCGTCAGCAGACAGTCATGCTTTCGTTGTCGATAAATTACTAGGGGCAGTATTTTCCAGGGGGCGCTTGGTCTGGTTGGTTCTTCACCTTCGTTCCGAAGAGGGTGGGTCGGCCCACCGGGGTGTCCAGTGGCAAGTTTCAACATTGTTACATTTGGCTGTCTCTTTCCTGCGGAGATATTTCTATCGGGGTACTCGTCCATGGAGTCGTCGCTTCATCGCTTCCCACAGTTGGGGGGGGGCATTGGCCATCCAAGCTGATTTCACCGTTGCTTGAAGCTTTCATCAGTCCTGCCCGCTGCCAGGGCAGATTAGCAGCATTGGTGTTGGTTTCACTGCTGGGTTACCCTTGGGTCAAAGCAGTCCTTACTTTGACACCAACATTCCTTTGTTGACCCACAATGGTAGGTCTGGGCCGATATCATCTTTTGGTGCTAATCTCTTGTTTGTAGGTTGCCTGGTCCACTGGGCAGGTACGTCAGACCTTTCATCTTTTGTCCGATCCCCAACCTGTTCCAAGAGGGCTTACAGTCACTTGGGTATGCTGAATCATGCCATGATATTTTTTCCTCAGGGTGGAGTCTGGCCCTCCTTCCCCTTTTTCAGGACTCCGACGCGATTGTCAGGTTGCACGACCCGATTGAATCATGCGGATCTGGTTTCTGTGTGTTATCGTTGCATATCGCTACAGCTTGTTGGCCTCATCCGTCAACACCAGCAAACTCATCTTTCAGGTATCCAGCACTTAGACCTCTTCACTCCTGTCAGTTCATCCATTTTTTGGCAGCTCACCCTCTCTAACCTCCCCATATCAGGTATGGTCAGTTAGGCCAGGGGTTGTGGGTATTTCACAGAGCTACTTGTCAACGTTTGCAATTATTTCACAGGGCTCCTCGGGTCGGCCCTTGTTCCTTTTTACCCCATTTATCCTCCCGCCACAAGCAGTTCGTTCCCATGCCCGAGTTTTCTCGAAAGTAGGCTTAATCCAATCAGTTACGGGACATTCATTTTGTTTCTGGGCAATTTTGCAGGTTCCAAACGGGTGGGGTCCCTTCTTATCGTCATTTCATAGGACGCTGGTTTCCTGCTGTCATAGCTGTTACATACCGGATCCATACTCTGAGGCCACCCGGGCATGTGCCACTCTACCAGACGGATTTTTACCTGCCCTTCTTCAAGCTTTCCTTTCACACCTACTTCCGTGTCTTTTTTCCCTCTTTTAGGCATACTGACCAGCTAGGCCAGGGCACACCTCAGGCCTTGGTAGTTAGGGTATCGCATTTCTAAGTGAAGACTTTGACTACAAGTTTGAAGGCTGGCCGCAGGCTAGCCTGTATTTGTAGGAGGAGTCTGAGGGCTATTTATCCCTCCTCCTCTGACTGATCCTGCGTCGGCTCGTTTCTGGGTTCCCACCCACCCGTTCCCCCTATTTCACATACTCATTGACATCATACATTTCTTCATAGTCATACATTCAGAGTATGCCCTCTTTTAGGCATATTGACCAGCTAGGCCAAGGCACGCCTCAGGCCTTGGTAGTTAGGGTATCGCATTTCTAAGTGAAGACTTTGACTACAAATATATATATATATATTCAGTTCATATCTGTAATAAAAACACATTATCCCATGTTTTATTAAATAGAATTTTTAAATGAAAAAAATACAGAAAAATACCAATTGATCCTGACAGAAATCCAGTGAACACCCAGCTTCCTGTAGTGAGCTGTCTATGCTGCCTCTGCCACAGAAATCATATTGAGTTCCCCCCTGCTAGATTACAGCGCTCAGCCCATCACTGCCCTTCTCTTTCTCTCTCCACATGCTTACATTGATGTCTTTACCAGCTAAACAATGCTGCTGGCATGACTAATGTATTTAGAGGCAGCTGTCTGTTTGCCTTCCTGGGAGCCAAGTTTGCAGAAGTTGAGTATTTGAGGTGAGGCAGCTGGAGCAGTCACGGCAGAGCTACTTAGAGTGGGTTTATGTGCTGCAGTTGGTCAAGGTACACACACAGTGCTGTGCTCATTCACAATGTAAATGACTTAGATGACATCTGCCATCACTGCAACATCACATCTTCAACCTCATCTGATGTTATAAACGGCACATAGTGGGGTCAAGTCACTAATGATTATTACATGTGACACTTTTTTCTAATATATTGCATGCAATAAAAAAAGTACATTTATCAAAGTAAGGCCCCTTTCACACTGAGGCATATTTCAGGCATTTTAGCGCTAAAAATAGCGCATAAATAACGTCTGAAATACTCCTGCCCCAGCATTCTCAATGTGAAAGCCTGAGGGCTTTCACACTGAGGCGATGCGCTGGCGGGAGATAAAAAAATATCCTGCAAGCTGCATCTTTGGAGCGGTGTGTATACCGTCACTGTAGTTGAATGACAGGAGCGGGAGCCAATGGTTCCCACTGCTATCAATCTGTCCAATTAGGAGGGAGACAGAGGTTAGAGCCGCTGCTCTCGTGCAAAATCAAAATCGGGCTCAGGTGCTGGATCCAGCATTTTACAACAACATCAAATGGAGCAGACAAAGTCTGGAGCAGTTGTTTGGTTTTTAATTTCTCTATATCTTTGTTGTTGTAAGGTGCCTGGGATTTAAAGTGGAGCTCCACCCTAAATTTTAACTTCTGCTAATCGGAACCCTCCCCCCCTCAGGTGTCACAATTGACACCTTTCAGGGGGGAGGGGGGTGAAGATACCTGTCTAATGGCGCGTACACACGATCATTTTTCCCGTCTGGAAAAATTAAATTTTTTCCTTTGGACGAGAAAAACGATCGTCTGTGGGCTTTTTGCAGTTTTTCCCGACAGGGAAAAACGGCATTAATCACGACGAGAAAAATTAGAACATGCTCTAATTTTTCTCATCGTGATTCCTGTAATTTTTTTCCACGGCAGTTTTCCCATAGGGAAACACTGCCGCGGGGCCTACACACGGTCGTTTTTCTCGTCAAGAGAAAAAATGACGGGAAAAACAGCCGTGTGTGGGGGAACAAGCCGTTCCCTCGTTTTTCCTGTCGTGATTCACGGTGGTGTTTTCACCGCAGTGAATCACGATCGTGTGTACGCGGCATTAGACAGATATTTTCACCCACATCCGGGAGTCCTCTCTCCGGGAAATCTGCGGGAGACACGTCACTTCCCCCAGACTTCCCATAGTGTTCTGGGAGACACTCGGCTCCCAGAACACAGGAGGACGAATCAGAACGGCGCAGTGCGACTCGCGCATGCGCCGTAGGGAACCGGGCAGTGAAGCCGCAAGGCTTCACTTCCTTGTTCCCTCAGCGAGGATGGCGGAGGGGGCAGCAGAGTGACGAGCGATCGCTCGTCCTCTGCTGCGGACGTCGCTGGACTCCAGGACAGGTAAGTGTCCAAATATTAAAAGTCAGCAGCTGCTGTAGCTGTAGCTGCTGGCTTTTAATATATTTTTTTCGGCGGAGCTCCGCTTTAAGCACGTGTAGGTACTTAATGTAATTTAATAAGGCTTGTTTACAGTAGTGGCAATCCTTGTCATATTTTTAAACCAATCCACAGTGGATTGCCTTTCAGCTGGTGGTTGACAGGTGACTGGGAAAGCGCACAGCACCACGCTGCAACCTTGTGCATTGTATGCAGTTGCAGGGCAGTTGTGGTGAGGCCCCATTCATTTGAAAGGGATGCGCTTTGGTGGCGGTATTCTCCTCTGAAAGCAATAGGCGTATTATCCTTTCTGTAGCAATGAGGGAAAGCATCACAGCTATGGCATTTGTAGAACTCCTTGCGGTTGATGTTGGGTTAAAAGGAGCAGTCAGGGTGGCAAAACCATGGCTTAACCTTCTATTTTACCACCCCCTCTGCCGCTCCTGCCATACTTCTACATCAGGCGGTCGTCAAGTGGTAAAAGTGTATCTATTGCCAAAACTTTAAAATGTTAGAATAGGTTAGGGTTAGAATCAATGTCAGGTTGCTATCCAAGGCCGTGTTAGAGGGATCTTCCCTCACTTTCTGTTCTGGGGACAATGTTTTACCAGAAAGGATAGGAAGGAAAATCTGTTATAGGGAAACAGACAGCAATAAAAAGCTGACAAGGGTTCTAGTATTCCCATTTTTTTTACCTAAAAAGAGATTTTTAATACTCTCCCTGGTGGAGGGTTTCCTTCACTTGTCTGGTGAAAATGTTGTCCCTGGGACGGTGAGTAAAGGGAAATCTCTTTAACAGAGATCCGTTGAGCAGTAAACCCAGGGATGTTGCAAGGATTTTTGAAACCCTAGGGCCTAGGCGAAACCTCATTTTGCCGCCCCCCACTTTGGCTCTGCCCCTGACTCCACCCCCTTTGAACGTAGTAGTCCTATGTATCCAAAACGGGAAATCAAGCAAAAAAATTTTGTATGTAAAATGGGTGAAGAAATCATTCATAAATGAAAGTCCATAAAACAAAGTTCAAGTGATGGGAACTCAAATGCTGTCAGCATATGTCCTTAACCACTTCGCACCCGTGCCATTGGCAAAAGAAGCCTGCATTGCGGCGCTCAATTGCCGGTAGGACCTCCTCCTGTTTACTTCCGCAATGCGCGCCGCCGCGGGCGTGCATCGGAGAAAAGCTGTGCCCACTGTGTCAGGCGGGTGCCGATGCGCGTGCCTGGCTGCCGCGATGTCCGCCAGGTACCCGCGATGGGCTGTCACAGAGCCAGGGACGTGGATCTCTGTGTGTAAACACAGAGATCCACGTCCTTTCAGGGAGAGGAGACTGATGCTTTGTCCCTTGTACATAGGGACACAGATGGGCCTCCTCCCCCAGTCAGTCCCCTCCCCCCACAGTAACAATCACCTAGCAGGGAACACATTTAACCCCTTCCCTGCCAGTCACACCGCGTGGTCTGCACGGTAACTTTTTGTGAACTCTGAACGTAGACATCACCACCGAGGCTGATACGACTCTGGCCGGGAAGGAGAGCGAGCAAGTGGAGGGTGAGATCTGCTGGTTATTTTGGGTCCGCCATGACCGCAATTCCTAGCACGCCACTGCAGGTCTCCTTTATTCATAATAGATGCTTTTTGGTTTGCATTTTTAAAATAAATTGTTTTTACTTACTTCACCATTGGAAGCACTTATTCATTTTTTACATGTGAAGTGGATTATTTTGTAAAATTCCAGTGGATTTGTCTATTAACCCAGGTGGGTTATCAAGCATTTATGCCAAACATGAGAGTGTGAGGCATATCTTTCTGGTGAGTTGTTTTCCTTTGGGAGCGGATTCACAGACATGAGTGGTGTGGTGAAGGAGCATAATTACACTTTCAAGATTAAGGACATACGCTGACAGAATTTGAGTTCCCATCACTTGAACTTTGTTTTATGGACTTTCATTTATGAATGATTTCTTCACCCATTTTACATATAACGTTTTTTTGCTTGATTTCACGTTTTGGATACATAGGACTACTACGTTCATTATTTGTTCACTTTCACTACTACGAGAGAGTGAGAGAGAGGTAGGAGGGAGCGCTGAGAGAGAGAGAGATTGGGGTAGGAGGGAGGGCTGAGAGAGAGAGAGGTAGGAGGGAGGGCTGAGAGAGAGAGAGATTGGGGTAGGAGGGAGGGCTGAGAGAGAGAGAGGTAGGATGGAGGGCTGAGAGAGCGAGAGAGGTAGGAGGGAGGGCTGAGAGAGAGAGAGATTGGGGTAGGAGGGAGGGCTGAGAGAGAGAGAGGTAGGATGGAGGGCTGAGAGAGAGAGAGAGGTAGGAGGGAGGGCTGAGAGAGAGAGAGAGAGAGATTGGGGTAGGAGGGAGGGCTGAGAGAGAGAGAGGTAGGATGGAGGGCTGAGAGAGAGAGAGAGAGGTAGGAGGGAGGGCTGAGAGAGAGAGAGAGATTGGGGTAGGAGGGAGGGCTGAGAGAGAGAGAGGTAGGATGGAGGGCTGAGAGAGAGAGAGAGAGACAGAAAGAGAGGAGGGAGGGCGGAGAGAGAGAGAGATAGAGGTAGGAGAGAGGGCTGAGAGAGAGGGCCGAGAGGAGAAGCGACCCGATTGGCCGAGGAGGAGATGCAGGGGGAAGCTGGTGAGGAGGAGATGCAGGGGTAAGTAAGTAAGGGGCTAGTGGGTGGACGGGCGAGCGACGGGGGGGGGGGGGGTGAAGGGTGGTTTGTTTGCCCCCACCCCAAAAAAACTTGAACATCAGCCGCCACTGCGTAGATGAATGCACTTATATGGAAATCGCATCATTTGACTAGAACCCTTATAGTGATGTTCTGAGAAGCTGAATAACAGCCTGTTGATCCTTTCGTCTTTCACAGTTGAATCTGTTAGCAGTGCTGTAGAAAACAGGTAAACAGCAGGCAGGCTCACAAGGCTAGAGTAGATCCAAAACAAGACAATTGACAATCTCAGGTCTGGAAGAACCAAATACAGCGATTAGGGCTTGGTGCGCCACCTGTTCCTCCCGGGTGCACTAAAACACCAAGATTGGACACACACAGGCCAAACACCTAGTGTGCAAGGGGCCTAAGGTACAGCTGTACTTAAAAGGCTGTGCATATGGCAGCTCTGTGAATAACAGCAAATAAAGTCCACAGGGATAGGGATTAAAAAGATTAGTTCAGAATAGTTCAATACATTTGTAACCATAAAATGAATATACAGTATTCATTCACCTTTTCCTTTTAACCAGCTTTCCTTTTTGGAGCTGTATTATGCCGTGTACACACGATCGGTTTTACCAATGAAAACAGTCCGATGGACTTTTCTCATCGGACAAACCGATTGTGTGTGGGCCCCATCGGTCTTTTTTCCATCGGTGAGAAAAAATTGAATATGTTTTAAATTTATCCGATGGGGAAAAAAAACGATAGCAAATTCCGATCGTCTGTGTGGAACTCCATCGGACAAAAAACCCACGCATGCTCAGAATCAAGTCGACACATGCTCAGAAGCACTGAACTCCATTTTTCTTGGCTTGTCGGAGTGTTTTACGTCATAGCGTTTGGGACGGTCGGATTTTTGACTGTTGGTGTGTAGGCAAGACTGATGGAAGCCAGCTTCATTGGATTTCCGATGGAAAAATCTATCGGATTAGAATCCATAGGAAATCCGATCGTGTGTACAGGGCTTTAGAATTTTTGCTGTTTTAAATTTCCTGATAAAATCGTCTTTAATAGGTTAACTCCACTTTCATGTGAATTAAAAGTAGCAAATAAAAACAGGTAATACAGCATATACAATTGCTACACAAGTCATATTGTAATTGACTGTTATTAAAAATTACCTTTCCTTTTCAATCAGCAGCCGCTGTAATTTTCTGTAAAATGCAAAATGTCAACCTGGAAGCGTTTTGTACACAGATGATATACAGAACGCCCCCCAGATATGTCATTTCCTGCTTTAAGGTACAAGTCAGATTTTGGGCATCCCCTGCAACAAATTGTAATTTTTGGTGAGATATTTCCAAAGGGAAATCACGTCTAAAGGGAGGCAGACCCTGCCACTGTCCTCATTAGAAATCTGCAAGTGCAGCAGCTGATTGATAATTATAAACACGCTCCCATTAGATTCACTTGGACAAACATGTGCAATGAATAGGTTTATATAACCTTACACCCGCGCAACTGTGAAAAATTCAAGTGATATATAGAAACAATATATTCAAAACTGATCATTTACGACATATAAATTAGAGAGCTGCTCGTTATAAAGCTAATCTTAGCCTGAAAGTTGTAAATCATAAATTAATTAACCACGCTCTCATTTCCACAGATAAACTAAAGTGCTCATAGTTCTCAGGCTGAAGGAGTAAACACTGACCATGCCCATCTAAAGGGACACAGTATATTGCTCTTGCTACATGCTGCCAGATTTATTGACCACACAAGCTGAGACTGCTAGCACTGGACCACCAAACATAATATATCAGTACAAAGGTGCACTTATTCTTCAAATACATACTATGTATACAGTGCATGAGAGTTCGTATTCTAGATATGTTGTAAAACAAACAAAAGCCAACTGCATGGGATTACATAAATAAAAATAAAAATAAATAAACAATTATGAAATCAACTTTCCACAACTGAAAATATTCTGTTCTAGCTAATCTTTGCTGAACCACTTAACCTCCGGAAGATTTACCCCCCTTTATAACCAGGCCATTTTTTGCGATACGGCACTACATTACTTTAACTGACAATTACGCATGCAAAAAAAATGTATGTCCTTTGTTTCCTACAAATAGAGCTTTCTTTTGGTGGTATTTGATCACCTCTGCGGTATTTATTTTTGCTCTATAAACAAAAAAAGCCTGACAATTTTTGAAAAAATACAAAATTTTTATACTTTTTGCTATAAAACATTTCCAATTAAAAAAAATGGAGGAAAAAAAAAATGGAATTTCCTCATAAATTTAGGCCAATATGTGATATGCTACATATATTTGGTAAAAAAAAAAAAAATATCAATAAGCGTATATTGATTGGTTTGCGCAAAAGTTATAATGTCTACAAACTATGGGATATATTAATTAATTATTTTGTTTTACTCGTAATGGTGGCAATCAACGACTTATAGTGGGACTGCAATATTGCGGCGGACAAATCCGACACTAAAGCCCTGTACACACGAACGGTTTTACCGATGAAAATAGTCCGATGGACTTTTTTCATCGGACAAACCGATCGTGTATGGGACCCATCGGTCTTTTTTCCGGTTTTAAAAAATAGAACATGTTTTTAAATTTTTCCGATGGATCAAAAACCAATAGCAAATTCCAATCGTCTATGGGCAAGTCCATCGGAGAAAAAACCAACGCATGCTCAGAATCAAGTCGACGCATGCTCAGAAGCCTTGAACTTCATTTTTCTCGGCTCATCGGAGTGTTTTACGTCACAGCGTTTGGAACGGATGGTTTTTTGACTGATGGTGTGTAGGCAAGACTGATGGAAGTCAGCTTCATCGGATTTCCGATGGACAAAACCATCGGATTAGAATCCATAGGATATCCGATCGTGTGTACGAGGTTTAACTGACACTTTTTGGGGTCCAGTTACATTAATAAAGTGATCAGTGCTAAAAAATATGCACTTTCACTCTACTAATGACACTGGCTGGAAAGGGGGTTAATATCAGGGGCGATCAAAGGGTTAAACGTGTGCCTAGTCTGTGGTGGCCAGCGCTCTCCTGTATGCAGCGGCTTGCTGGGGAAGCAAGCTTAGGGTGTCTGACACCAACAGACTCAACAAACTGATTTGCAAGGCCAGTGATGTTGTTGGATTGGAATTGGTGACTTTTACAACAGTTTTGGAGAGGAGAATGTTGTTCATGTTACGTTCTATCTTGGACAACTCCTCCCACCCACTCCACAATACGCTGGTCAGTCTGCGGAGGACCATCAGTGACAGATTGTTACACCCACAATGCACCACAGAGCGACACGGGAAATAATTTTAGCCTGTGGTGATCAAGATATATAATTATTTTCTGTGAGGGCTGGAGGTGAAGATTTAGGCCTCATGCACACTGGACGTTTTTGGACGTTTTTACAGCGGCTGTTTTTGGCAGTAGACGTTTTTTTCTACAGTCATTAAACTCTCCATCATGTTATCCTATGTGTCCATGCACACATAGGCTGTTATCAGCAGTTTTGGGCAGTGGCGCTTTTGAGCAGTAAAAAAAATAAATAAAATAGTGAGTTCTGAGAGACGTATTTTCAGCTGTGAAAAAGCTCTAACGCTGACACACGTCAATAAACGCATAAAAACTTTGTTCACCAGCGTTCTTTAACGTTTTTGATCCATTAGAATTTTTTTTTTTAAAATCTTAAAAAAAAAAAAAAAAACGCTAAAAGACGCTAACGCGGAAAAACGCTAAAAAACGGTAATAAACGTTAAAAAACGCTATTGCAAAAAAGTTGATAAACTCACTGCAAAGCTACTGGCGTTTTTATAACGTTATTTTAACGCCCAGTGTGCATGAGGGCTTAATTCTGGTTGTTTATGATCAGGATATTGTGGATATTTTAAAAGTATGTTGTTATTGTGTTGGTTATTATCTGAGGTGGTGTTAGAGAAAGTGGTGTATTATTTGTACAAAATCTATAAAGTGAAGTTCCCTTCTTTCACTATCTCAGCGCAATGATGTTTACAGATAACTTATAACAAACTCAAATGAAGATGTTACCATATTCATTAGTCCCATAAAATAAAATAAAGTAAAATAAAATCAGCAGCCGCTATAAAAGCAAATAAATTTGCACACATATATAATACAATTGATAAAACATATACAAGTCCCTGGGTAGAAGATTGTCAGTTCTTTTCAGCAGCGCTAAAATGATCAATTAAAATGATAATTCGTTCCTGTTTAAAATTCACAAGAGCATATAATTGACAAGGAAAAATTATGATAAGGTACAGAACGAAGGTGCCAAACCAATCTTCAGAAATCTGCTACAATCACAAGTACCATCCACTAATCGATCTTTAGCACAATCCCCTTTCGGGTGGGTACTCACCAGATAGTAGATTTCCACAGGCTCTGAAAGATTAATAGGATCCCATCATTCAATCATCCGGTCATCAAAACCTGGTCCTGCTTGATCACGCCAGTCCCTTAAGGAGCACTCCAAAATCCACCCATACGAATTAAAGATGAAAAGATGATTGAATGATGGGATCCTATTAATCTTTCAGAGCCTGTGAAAATCTACTATCTGGTGAGTACCCACCCGAAAGGGGATTGTGCTAAAGATCGATTAGTGGATGGTACTTGTGATTGTAGCAGATTTCTGAAGATTGGTTTGGCACCTTCGTTCTGTACCTTATCATCATTTTTCCTTGTCAATTATATGCTCTTGTGAATTTTAAACAGGAACGAATGATCATTTTAATTAATCATTTTAGCGCTGCTGAAAAGAACTGACAATCTCCTACCCAGGGACTGGTGTATTATTTGTATTTGATAGTTTGTCTGTTATTTTAATCTGTGTTATTTATTGTATGTTGTATTTTAATTGTATGTATGTGTTATTTGAAGTGTAGTTTTAATTTTGTTATTTGGTGTTAATGGCTGTTATTTGTAGTTTTGTTGTGTTTTTGCATCTTGTTCAGTCTATTGTTGTGATCTTGTGTTGTCTTTGTTAGGTGTGTCTGTGTTGTAACAATTTCCCAATTTCCCATTGGGATTAATAAAGTACAGTGGAACCTCGGATTGCGAGTAACGCGGTTAAAGCGGAGCTCCACCCTACAGTGGAACTTCCGCTCATCGGAACCCTCCCCCCCTCCGGTGTCACATTTGGCACCTTTCGGGGGGGAGGGGGTGCAGATACCTGTCTAAGACAGGTATTTGCACCCACTTCCGGGAGTCCACTCTGCGGGTATTCTGGGGGTAGTGCGTCACTTCCCGCCCCCACCCGTTGTGTTCTGGGAAACACACGGCTCCCAGGACACAGCGGGGACCAGTGAGGACGGCGCTGCTCGACTCGCGCATGCGCCGTAGGGAACCGGGCAGTGAAGCCGAACGCTTCACTTCCTGATTCCCTCACTGAGCATGGCGGTGGGGGCAGAAGATAGACGAGTGATTGCTCTTCTTCTGCTGCTGAGGTCACTGGACTCCAGGACAGGTAAGTGTCCTAATATTAAAAGTCAGAAGCTGCAGTATTTGTAGCTGCTGGTTTTTAATATATTTTTTCGACGGAGCTCCGCTTTAACGAGCGTTTTGCAATACGAGCACTGTATTTTAAAAATACATGACTCGGTTTGCGTGTGTTGTCTCGCAAAATGAGCAGGATTCAAGCCAAAGCGGTGTGCTATACCGCGTTTGGCCTGAGGTTGGGGGGCGCCGGAGCCGAGCAGAGCCGAACGGTGCCGATCGTAGCCGTTTGGAAATGCTCGGAAAATCGCGGAAATACTCAGTTTCCGAGGTTTTCCGAGTTCAGCCGAGGTGTCCTCGGCCCTTTCCGAGTGTTTACGAGGCTCTCCGGCACCCCCCGCCTCTGGCCGCATGCGGTATTGCATGCCATTGAAGTCAATGTGGAACAAATTATTTTAGTTGATTTCAATGGGGAAACTCGCTTGGATATGCGAGTACTTTGGATTATGAGCATTCTCCTGGAACGGATTATGCTCATAATCCAAGGTTCCACTGTATTCTGTATTCTGTATTCTGTAGGCAGTGCTTGTGTACGGTGGGGGGTGCTTTTACTAGGGGAAGGTATTGATTCATGTTCCTGCTTTACAGGATACATGCCTTCCCTACTGACAGAACGGCGATCTGCCTTGTTTACGTAGGCAGATCGCCGTTCTGGCTCTCTGCCTAATGATCAGAGGGTGCAGACAGACATTAAGTTTGGGGCACCCACAGATCAGCTCCCACTGTGTATAATTACACTGGAAAGGGTTGACGGTGGCACGCATGCATGCCCCTCACCCGGAAGTGCAGGATCACGTACTAGGTACGCCGTATATGTAAGTTATATGGTCAGCAAGCGTTTAAAGAGACCCTGTCACTAGGTCATTAATTTCAACACAAATCCTACCATATTATTACGTAGCGGTACTGGCTGCTGATGGTTGTCGTCTGTCCATCACCCTGCCCAGCCAAGCACACAATCCCCAGTCACAAAGTAGACAGAAAACAGTCCATGCACAATGTTTTTTATATTTATTGGGGGAATTAAACTTGTATGGTGTTAGGGTAGGTATGGGATGCCCAATTGATTGAAGAAAAATGTATTCTTGGGACTAAACTATATACACTCCCTGTATATACACCTCCTCACTTCCAGCTCCAGCACATCACTTAGTTACAGTTCCTCCAGAACCAGCTAGCACTGTAATTGAGGCCTGACACTGGCTCAGCCAGGCCTAAGCAGATGCCCTTTGCAGGCAGGGACTGCGGGCCACTTTTGTGTAGCAAAATGATGGAAGTCCCAGTGCTAGGTGTCCGACGTGGCTACTGATCCCAGCACAACATCTTCAGGCCCTGCCAGCCCTCCTGGCTGCAGCTGCCTCTCTCCACTGCCCATGCCATCACAGTTCACATTACTGGCTTTGCACCCATCCCGGACTGCATGCCCCAGGCCTCTCAGGCGTGCCTCCCCATCCTCCTGACTGTGTGTCACTAACCAGCCCTCTTGGCTGCAACCTGTTGTTCCTCCTGGAGACTTGCCTAGCAGTGTTCTCCTGCTGTCCTCTCCTTGCTCCCATGCCTCCTGTCCAGGACACCTCTGTGTGTCTTGAGAGGGTCCTGTCCCCACCCGAGCTCAGGCCCAGGGTCACACCCCCCCCCAGACTGGGGAGCTCCCTCCAAGTCCCCAACAGTCTAACACTCCCTCTACAGCTTCCACCCGGACAACTCCTCCCCAGCTGGACTGACCCTAAGTATTTGAGGGGGCCTTTTCCCTGTCAATCCAAGTTGGGGATTGGTCAGGGCCCTCAGAATACTCCAGGCAGTGGCACCTCTCCTATCCTCCTTTCTTTCCAGAAGATTTTAGCATGTTCTGGAAACAAGTGGGAGGTCTCAGTGATAATGCCTATGAGTCATCCCTGGCTTTCTTCCAAGCCAGGAACCAAAACAGAGACGGGCTTGGCTGCCAGACAAGCCTGCAAGAGTTTGCCTGCATTGACAAAAACCCTGTTTCACGCCTAGCACTACTGGAGGGTGCTACAATTGTGTGTGCATTTAACATAATTTCTGCATGTTATTTACCTGTAAAAGCCTCCCTTGTGTAGACATATAAAAGCCCTGACACTGCTGCTGGGTGCCGCCATCTTGATGTCCGCAGCCCCAGCAGATTCTGAGCTGTCACTCAAGTGACACTCCTCTTCCCCTTGCTTTCCAGGCTGCTACATAAAAGGATTTGAAGGGAGGGGTGGAGGAAATGAACCATCACAGAGTAATTAAACACTCCAAGAAAAGAAGAAAATTATGCCATGCAAGGAGGGAGCGGGCAGTTCTATGAATTGACTCTTCCTGGAGTATTCACACTTTCTCGTAAGTTCAAAGGTACATTGTACTGTAGGTGAATAAAAATAATTGTATGGAAAGGAAACACTGTAAGTAATTTAAAATGTTTGATGTTTCTGTGCTTTTACTTGGTGACAGTGTCTCTTTAAAGTAGATCTAAACCCTAACTGCAGATTTAAAAATATTCTTAACAACTGTTGAAATTATATTAAATGTGAAGAATAGCCACATTTTCTGGGCTATACTTCTCTCATAGATCACAGGAATGCAGTTTGTTCACAGAGGCGGTCCAGGCTCTGAAAAGATCCCGTCCATTGGTCGGCATCCACCTAGCAGCCTGGGCCAGCACCTGTCTCAGCCTCGCAGCAATCCACCGAGAGCCTGAGCAAGCACCTCACTCTCCCTGCACAGCCCAGTGCTCCAGTGAGTGGAAGAGCAGAGAGCCAGCCGGAGGCTGACAGTCCCAGCTTTCTGCTCAGAGTGGAGGGGGAAAACTGAGCAATCAGCAGTGTTTGATCGCTCAGTTCTCACTGCAGTTTCGGCAGGGGACAGATGCAGAATTAGATCCATGTTGCATCTTACTAGGTGAGTCTAAATGTTTGTTTGTTTTTGCTCTTTTAACATGGTAATACTTTAAGTGAGATTTTAATGATTGGGTTTAGTTCAACTTTAATCAGCAGACATGCCCCAATGATTTTTCAACCTGTCCCTTTAAAGAAAGACAGAGGTTTTCAGTTTTTTAACAATTAACAATTAAACTGTCTTAAAATTGCATTATATATTTAGACCAGCCTTTCTCAACAAGGATTCCTTGAAACGCTGGGGTTCCTTCCATGGGTGTCCGCAGAACTTTTTTCAGGGGGGGGGGCATCATTTTATTCTCCCATGCTCCGCCCCTTTTTGACAATGTCATGAAGGGGAGGGGCTTAGTCATTATCACATAAAGCGCAGGCATGTGCCTCATTTTGCCCATCAAATGTGGCCTGTACAGTACGAAGGGTGTACAGTTAATGTGTGTGTGTATATATATATATATATATATATATATATATATATATATATATATAGGGGATGGATGGTATTAGTATATACAGGAAGGGAGGTGGGTGTATATAGCTGTATACAGGAAAGAAGATGTATATTTGCAGTCAGTGATGATGGAGGAACGTCTCTATATACAGGAAGTAAGGTGGGTATATACAGCTACCTGTATATAGAGACCTTCCTCCATCATCACTGACTGAAGATATACATCATCTGTCCTGTATACAGCTATATATATATACATACAGGACAGATGATGTATATCTGCAGTCAGTGATGATGGAGGAATACAGGAAGGGAAGGAAGATGGGTGTATATAGCTGTATACAGGACAGGACAGATGATATGATCTTTCCTATATCTGATCTTTCCTTCACTGATCATACCTATAATACCCAGCCATACCAGCCGCCCCCCCCCCATATGTATATATGTCAGGCCCCCACACACACATCGGTAAGCACACACACACAGCTCTGCCCCTCCCTGTACACAAATAGCCGCCTCCCTTGTACTCACAGCCCCCATTTGTAAGGTGGTCTTCCTTCTCCCAAGTCCTGTTTCCACGTGTCCCTGTGAAAATACAACAGGCAGCAAAGCAAACACAAGGGGTGCACATACAGAAAGCAGCCAGAGGTGGCATTTAAAATCTCTGTAAGCTCAGGGACACTGATCTGCAGCAGCTGTGGAGCCGACTCGCACAAACCCAGAGAGCCAGCACAGCTACAGATGCGGCAATGGCGGATCCTTGCTGATTCCAGGGGGGGTCACTCACCCCCCCCCCTGCCCCTACCCGCGGACGCCCATGGTTCCTTCAAAGGTTGTTAGGGGTTCCTTGACATCAATTATCTTTTCTTTTTTTTTTGCTGTCTGAAAGAGGGTTGGTCTTTTCACTGATGACAACATGAGAGTGTTCTTCTCCAACTGACCACTAATATAAAGGTGTCCTTCTCCCACTGGTCACCAATGTAGAGGACCACTGTAAGAAGGCACTTTTCTATTGACCACCAATGTAAGGGGGCACTACACTGTTTACTGTCTGTATTTCTTTTTTGGTCCTAATTATCATTCACTTTGTTTCATGTTTTTTTATTGAAGATAAATTTGTGTTAAAAGGAGGTGTAAAAAAATTGTTAAATATGCTAGGTAGGTCACATCCTTTATTGTTTAATAGATTATTATATTGACAACTTACTTTTCATGCTAAAGTACTTTGAGCCGTAGCTATAATAATTTAGCAGGGGTTACCTAAAACGTGAACATTATTTCAAAGATTTCCTTCTTGTTAAAATGGTTGAGAAAGGCTGATTTTGACTATACTATAATTATAGTATATAAAGCGAATGGCATTGATTATCTTGATACAATGGCATCTGAGAGTGGGTGGGATATATTGGACAGATAGTGAATGTGTTGTCCCTGAAGTTGATGTGTTGTGGGATGTTCCCTGTTAGGGCCTACCAAAATTGGATCAAGGAACGAAAAATTAAGGAAACTGGTGACCGGGCCATGAGAAGCCAAGGGCCATTGATGCACGTGAAGACTGAAGGCTGGGCTGTGAAGCTACTGTCACTCAAATTGCTGAAAAGGTTCATGCTGGTTCCGATAGAAAGGTGTCAGAATGCACAGTGTATCGCAATTTGATGCGTATCGGGCTGCGTACCTGCAGACCTGTCAAGGTGCCCATGCCGGCCCATGTTCACAACCAACAGCTCCAAAAATGAGCACCTGAGCATCAGAACTAGACCATAGAACTATGGAAGATGGTGGCCCGGTCTGATGAATCAGGTTTTCTTTTACATCATGTAGATGGCCGGGTGCGTGTACATTCCTTACCTGGGGAAGAAGTGGCACCCGAACGCACTATGGGAAGTCCGATCCATGGAGACACCACCTTGCAACTTACTGAACTTAAAGAATCTGCTACTGACGGCTTGATGCCAGATACCCAGATACCACAGCTTACCTTCAGAGGTCTAGTAGAGTTCATGCCTCGAAGGGTCAGAGCTGTTTTTGCAGCAAATGGGGGACATACTAAATATTAGGTGGGTGGTCAAAATGTTATGGTGGATGATCATGATGTTATAGCTGATCATTGTATGTGTCTGCATACTGGACCCTGTCAAACTATCCATATTAAATCTACTCATCTACTCCACATTAAATCTACTGGGTGCATTTACCTAATTGCAAAAATACTACAGCAATGGGTCAAGAAAGCATTTAAAATCTCACTTATTTCAGGGTCCTAAAACTAGTAAAAAAAAAAGTTCCTTGCTGTCAGTTTAGGTTGGACAAGCTGGCGATGAACTGCATTTCCCACATGGCTTTGCTAATATTACGAAACATGATCTAGAACATGCTGTTATTCTAGCTCTGGATAGACACAACTGCTCTAAATTTTGACAAATAAAGGAGTTGTTTAATGAGGTGGGCATGTTTCCACAGGGAACGCAGCGGAGACCACCAAAATTACTAGTGATGTGTAAAGAATTAGATCCAGGTGTGTACTGAGGGAGGTAAAGCTTGAAAAGCCATGTGTTCAAATGCTAAACAGACAGCAAGATTGGAAGGAATCCACTAATATAACCACTCTGAGAGCACACAAGGGGGAGAGATGAATGCTAGATCACTACAGTTTCATTCACACAAGACACCAATACATGGAGGGCAATGCCCTGTTATCATTTCTGCTGGAAGTGTTATTCTATCGATGTTACAACCCTATGGCTATAGTACTGCTACAATATAACCAAATTCATATTGCTGTGGCTGATACAAACAATACCTTAGTTACTCAATTATAATGTATCAACTCTACTGCCAGCGGTATCAAGGAAGATCATATTTAGATAAAAAATAAATAAAAATTGTTGTATGATATATATAGCATATATAATGTACACATAGAGAAAGCACTTAGCTAGAATATTACATTTACACAAATAGTGATGTTTCAGTAGGTGGCAGATTACTACTATTGGTAAGATATGGGACTGCCACAAATAAAAAAAGACGTGGCAGTGCAAGGCTCTGCCCATCACTACAAGGTCCAGCAGCCTTTGTGGCTGTCGGCTTGTAGTTTTCAATTAACTACCATGGCGCAGTGAGCAAAGTGGTAGTTCATTGAGGTCTTATGCCGCGTACACACGACCGTTTTTAATGTCATTGAAAAAAAACGTGATTCTTCTCAAGCCTGCCTTGCCTACACACGATCATGAAAAAAAAATGCTAGAGCAAAGCGCGGTGACGTACGAAATGTACGACGGCACTATAAAGGGGAAGTTCCATTCGGATGGCGCCACCCTTTGGTCTGCTTTTGCTGATCCTCGTGTTAGTAAAGTTTGGTGAGAGATGATTCGCGCTTTTTCAGCCTCGTGCTCTTCAGTCCGTTACAGCGTGACGAATGTGCTATCTCCATTATGAACACTAGTTTTACCAGAACGAGCGCTCCCGTCTCATCACTTGCTTCTGAGCATGCGCGTTTTTTCACGTCATTAAAGCCTACACACGGCTGTTTTTTATGACGAGAAAAACAATGACGTGAAAAACGACGAGAAAAATTAGGGTATGTTCCACATTTTTAAAGGCCATTTTTCACGTCGTGAAAAATGCTCTGGAGCCCACACACGATTGTTGGTTTTTAATGACCAAATAAAAAAATTGCATTTTTCTCGTCATGAAAAACGATCGTGTGTACGCGGCATTACTGTCAGAATGTATTGGCTTCCTCGTACGAGATACAAGCAAGCCGATAGATACACTGACAGATCTGCAGGGGGCCTGCATGGCGTCAGCGATTTGCTGATCACTGGTGCAATGGTGCAGGCTTTACAGGCTCTCAAAACATTAAAAAAAAAAAAAGTTTTTTTATATTGATACATAAATGCTTTGCCTTTCATTTCTATTTTAAACTGAATGGGCTGTTTTACAAGGTAATCATTAACAATCACTTTAAAGAGGAACTGCAGTCTACTCACATAATTTGTAATAAAAACATCTTTGCCATTCTTAAGCTCCACTTAATAAAGGGTGTGACAAGTGAAAATGATATTTAACTTTGTGGCTACCAGTGTTCACGAAAAACTGCAAATTGCCTCTTACCAGATCTGATGGATCCCTATTACAGAGATCAAGGAAGCTTATGCCGGGATGATCACATGTGTTGATCATCATGATGTGGCTGATTTACACTATGAGGCTTCTCCCTTTTCATATATGATCTTTAAACACATGGAGCTCATCCCTGCAAGTGTATCAAGACACGCTGTTTGAAATCTTCACACCTGTGATCATCCCTGCATAAGTTTCCTTGATCTCTGTAATAGGGATCCATCAGACCTGGTAAGAGGCTACTCTCTTTTCTTGTGTATGGAACACTTTGCTGTTTTTCTTGAACACTTTTTTTTACACACTGGAATTTCTTGCAATTCTTTGCACATTGACATTTTGAATAATGCATTTGTTATGACATCTTCTATTTGCATCATTACGTTGCTATCATATTGTTCACACACACATATATTTTATGTTTGAACACTTAGATATCTTGTTTATTCACTTAATTTTGTTCATTATCGCATCAGTTCACTAATTAAAGGAACAGTGCACCATTAGCCATTTTTATTAGGTTAATGACCAGACAAGAAACAGGAAGTGGGGTGTATAAGGTATTTACTGGCATAAAAAAAGTTTTACAATCCAAAGTTAAAACAACAAAGGCAGAAGATTTAATAGATGGAATGTTGAAAAAAAATACTGAAGAGCCGCTTTAAGTCTATGGGGTTGATTTACTAAAGGAAAATCCACTTTGCACTTGAAAGGGCACATGGAAGTGCAGTCGCTGTAGATCGCTGTAAATCTGAGGGGAAGCTCTGAAATTAGGGGAAGCTCTGCTGATTTTATCATCCAATCATGTGCAAGCTAAAATGCTGTTTTTCATTTTCCTTGCATGTCCCCCTCAGAACTACAGCATCTGCACTTCCATGTGCACTTTCAGTGCACTTGCCAGTGCAAAGTGGATTTTCATTTAGTAAATCAACCCCTATGTGTCTAGGCACACATAGATGTTTACAGGCATATTAGAAAAGGGGGGGGTTTACAGGCTAAAAAAACCATCAATTGCACGTTCAGGAGAGGAGCTTTTGGGCAGAAAAAATTCTAAATTTGCCTAAACACGTGTAAATGCGTCTAAACGCTACACACATTTATCTCTTGAGCATTCATTGATTCCAATGGCCAGAATAAATTAGCATTCTGGCCAGTGGAATAAGTGAACTCTTAACGCCTGATGCACCTAAACACATGTGCAAATCATGGCTATAGGCAATAGGCATGTGCAGGGGTGTGCCGGGTGTGCCTGGGAACACCCTAATCATCCCATGAGGCGCAGATTGCCGATATTTCACCAAAGCCCCTCAACTGGGTTCTTAATTTATTTATTTTAAATAATAAAAAAATGTAATTGTAATAAAAAACAAAACAAAAAAAAAACTACTGACACCCTCCACTGCCCTACTGATACAATCCACTGCTCTACTGACACTGCCCATGTTTTATTACATTTTACGTTTTTTTTATATATACACATACACACACGTGTGTTCGAGTTTTGATGTGCACACCCTAATGCAATAGGCTGCGCACACCTATGCTATAGGCACATATTTTAAGCAGCTTTTCTCCGTTCAGGAGAAAAGGCATTCAGAGGAGCAGGGCAAACAGTGGCAGTGTGTCCATAAGGGGCGCATGGGCGCCGCCCCCTCTCTCCTGGCACCGCTCTATTACCATAGATAGATTCATGCATTGCATGAATCTATCTATGGTCGCCGCTGACACCCCCTATTCAGGTGTCCGGCCCTTTTTCGGGCACCGGGCACCTGAATTACAGCGGCGGGGTATTTTTTGGAAGCACCTGATTAGAGCCGTAGGTGAACAGCAGGCGCCCGGATGGGCACTCGCTGTTCACTCAGCGTTGTGTTAGCAAAGCGAAGGAATTCGCTATGCTAACACTGAACTGCCTCTCAGCCAATCAGGTGCTCGGGTCTGCTACCTGTCACGTGATTGGCTGAAACGTCAGGCGCTGTGTTTGGACACTTGATAGAGAGGATGGAAGAAGACATCGAGGAGCGTGCAGGACACCGCCACTGACCCGCTGCGAGACAGGTAAGTGCCGGGCGATGCACACTGGCAGCATTTGATGGGGCACAGTAGCGGCAATTGATGGGCACACTGGCAGCATTTGATGGGGCACAGTAGCGGAAATTGATGGGCACACTGGCAGCATTTGATGGGGCACAGAAGCGGCAGCAATTGATGGGCACACTGACAGCAATTGATGGGCACAGTGTAAGCAATTGATGGGCACACTGGCAGCAATTGATGGGCACAGTGGCCGCAATTGATGGGCACACTGGCAGCAATTGATGGGTACAGTGGCTGCGCTTGATGGGCACAGTGGCTGTGCTTGATGGGCACAGTGGCTGCGCTTGATGGGCACAGTGGCTGCGTTTGATGGGCACAGTGGCTGTGCTTGATGGCACACTGGCGGCAATTAATGGGCACAGTATCTTCGTTTGATGGGCATAGTGGCTGCGCTTGATGGGCACAGTGGCTGCGCTTGATGGGCACAGTGGCTGCGCTTGATGGGCACAGTGGCTGCGTTTGATGGGCACAGTGGCTGCGTTTGATGGGCACAGTGGCTGCAATTGATGGGTTTTTTTTTCAGTTTGTTTGCGCCCCCACCAAAAAAAATTGAGCACCAGCCGCCACTGAGGGCAAACGCCCATTGAAGCCTATAGATAACCCTACTGACATGACTAAACTAAAGCAACAATTGAGTATAGAATAACACAAAATGACAAATTGTAATTATTGTAGTATTAGGTGCAGTGCAATGTATTCACAATCATCTCTGCAAATTGTGGATACTATAATGTTAGTTTTAATACAATTTCCCCATTTTCTTTACCAACAATGGAAAAATATATTTGCATGTTTTTACTCAATTTCAGTCCGGGGGGTTCAATTCCTTTTGGCACTCATGTAGATCTGCTTCAGGTTTGTTTATGATTTCGTACAGCATCTGGAATTCGTGGGCAGATTTAAAACTTTCCTAGGGGCACATTCAGACTACAATCCAGTTCTGCAGTGTATATTATTACCAATACAGGTTTAGTAACAGCAAATACATGTTTGTGTTATAAATGATACACATACGTTAAAAAATGCAATGCTTTGGAAATCTTCCTCATTAAAGCTGAACTCCGGGTAAATGGCTAAATCACAAATTTAATACACATAAGGGAACTATTTACCTCACAAAGGATTTATAGAACCATACAGACCTGAGACTAAAGCAGGGTATACTTGTATCAAAATTCATCCATCCCAGACTGCTTGCATCCAGTCACTTCACACATGTCCCTGCAGATTTGCCCGGCAGTGTTCTCCTGCTGTCCTTCACTTTGCTCCCGTGCCTCCTGGTCAGGACAATTCTGCGTGTTGTGAAGAAGGCCCCTTCCGACCCGGAGCTCGGGTCTGATGTCACCCCCCCAGACTAGGGGCTCCCTCAAGAGCCATCGACAGCCTAATGCCTTGTACACACGATCAGAATTTCCGATGAAAAAAGTCAGATGGACCTTTTTCATCAGAAATTACGATTGTGTGTGGGCCCCATCTGACTTTTTTCCATCGGTTTCAAAAAATAGAACATGTTTTAAATTTGAAAAAAAAACGATAGGAAATTCCGATCGTCTGTGTGGAATTCCATCGGAGAAAAAACACGCGCATGCTCAGAATCAAGTCGACGCATGCTCGGAACCATTGAACTTCATTTTTCTCGGCTCATCGTAGTGTTTTACGTCACCACGTTTTGGACGGTTGGAATTTGGTCTGACAGTGTGTATGCAAGACAGCTTGAACGGAATTCCGACGGAAAATTCCATCGGATTTTAGCCCATCGGAAATTCTGATCGTGTGTACAGGGCATAACACTCCATCTTTAGCTTCCACCCAAACTCTACTGCCCCCAGCTGGGCTGACCCTAAATATTTGAGGGGGCCTGCTCCCTGGCAACCCATCTGTTGGGGATTGGCCAGGGCCCTCATGAATACTCCAGGCAGCTCCTCCTCACCTCCACTCCTTTTTTTCTAGAATCTTCTACCAGTTTCTTTAAGTAGGGGGGGGGGTCTTAGAGATGCAGCCTGTGAGTCATCCAGCCCTCCCTGAGTCACTCACCCGACCCAGATTGACAAAACAAACAGGCTTGGAAACCAGCCAAGCCTGGCAATTTACCTACACTGCACAGAGAAAAAAACGATCTCTCTAGCACACTAACTAGAGGGTGCTACATGTGTGTTCCCCTCTGCTTCTGTCGAAAGGCCTTTCTGGAAAGCCAGCATTCGATCAGTTGCTGCAGCCAATAGCTGCAGCACTGATCTGTATATTCTGATTGGGAAGGGGGAAAGTAGCCCCTTCTGTCAGAATACAATAGCACAACGGGAGGGATACCTGCATCCACATTGTTTGTGTGGATGCAGGGATCTCTGTGAGGTGTTTTTTTTTTCCTTTAACTCGCTGGTTGAATGAAGAAAGAATTCTACGTGGTTGCCCAGCTTTATACAGTTCTGCCATAGAGAACAGCCCTGCCTGGCAAGGTAGGGGATTGGACTTTCTCTCCTGTAGTTTCACTTTCACTTACAGGTCCCCCCCCCATACCCTGTGACCGGACAGGGAAATAGCACACTAATGAACTCGTCTCTTTGTTGCTCTGCTTTATTCTTCTAACAGTGTACTCTGAAATGTAACACATCTGATTGGCTCCTTTTGTGCTCTTTTGTAGCTTCTCCTCTCTTTTAAATTATAGCTAAAGGCAATTTTTTTTTTTTTTTTTGTTAGCTTTGAATAGAGTGGCGTGATATTAGAATGCCTGTCCGGTTTTTATTACTGCCTATGGCCCTGTTACATGGATTCAACCTCCCTATATGTCCTATGTATTATTATCACAAAAGTCAAAGAAAATCCCAAATTTTGGGTTGTCACTAGAACAGGAATAGAGGGAAAATCTTCCAATAGGCATAGGTGTGCGCAGCCTATTGCATTAGGGTGTGCACGCCAAAGCTCAAACACTACCTACAGATCGCTCACTATCTTCATTCAGAAAAGGAAGGGGCCAATAAATAACATATTTACTGGCCCCTTCCCCCATTCATCTTAAAACATCCCTGCAACAACAGCCAGTGGGAGAGGAGGGAAGCCGACAGCTATGCGAGGGAGGTGCTAGGGCAGTAGGGAGAATCTACGCTGCACAGGTTGATTAGGGTGTGCCTGGGTACACCTGGCACTCCCTGTGCGCACGCCTATGCCAATAGGGACACAAGTTCTGGTGACAACCAGGCGTTCACTTATTCCCAGGGGATTTTCTCTTATTTACTGTTTTGCCTATGTATGGTACAGGAAGTGAAGGGAAGTCTCCCCAATAAGACTCCGATGGTAAAGGAAAAAAAAAAAACTTACAGGGGTTATAACTCTCCCCTACTCTATCCAAAATGTAAAAAAAAGTTTTGTCTTTAGTATATATGTCTTTAAAACCTGTTTGGAATTCACCTTTAAGTGCTACATCTTGTGAACAGCATTGCTTCTCTGTCTTTTGGCTAAGATCAAGTATAATATCTGTCCTTATTAGTGTCCAGTAAGGGTGATACACTGCTGTTCTGGCCAGGAATGGCTGGCTGTATGGTATCCCTGCTGGTATGATGGGGGCTCTGAAACTTGGACCAGCTGGAACGGAACCCGGGGTATCCATAGGATGTTGGGAAGTAATTCCCCTGGGAAGACTGGTGTGACAGACCTAGCCGGGACAGAGGCTTTTGGAGGGGACTGAATGCTAGCCTCTTGCCTACCGATCATGGTCCCTGGTATTTGGGGGAACAGTGCTCTCTATGAGCTGTATGCCTGGAGACCCTTGAGGTGGTGTTACTTTGGATTCAGGTCCATGTCCCCCCAAGACACACATACTCTGGGAACCCTGTATATGCCATATTAGAAATAGTGACTGATTCATAATGTTGGGACACATACTGTTAGAAGATGCTGATGTCATCAACTCCAGCCATCTGTCTGTCTGTTGTCTTCTATAATGTAAATGAGTCTAGTATACCTTCTAAGAGTCTTTCACCCATTGTTGGTTGTGCTAATTAACCCTGCAATTGTATGAAGGAGTTCTGTGTTGATATGTATGATAATGTGTATTGTAGTTAGGGAGTCACATCGGCTGCTTTAAGGGATTAGTTAATTAGCTCATGTTAATTTATGTTTCTGGTTACAAGTGTATTGCTAGAGTAATATGAGCAGGAGGGCGGAACCTCCTCTTTAACTGTATATAAGACTTGTATTCTGGTTCTAATAAACTGTCTGATGTTTTACCCTACACTGAGCTACGACTAGTGAATGGGAAAACTAAGGGGTCTTGGATTGTGTGGTACCGGACAGAGGAGCGATACTGTGGACAGACTCATCTTGAGTACAGGGGTCCGTAACAACTGGAGGGGCCAGTGCCTCCTGATTTCATAAGGTCTATCTGGTCTGGCCATGGGCTGGGAAGGCAGGGAGCCCTCATTGTCAGTGCCCCTTGGGAGATGGTCGCTCCAGGGGTGCGCTTAATATCACATGGGCTTGGGAAACCCACAGTTAGTATATGGGAACCAGGCCACGTCATTAAATGCTTTTTTCTGCACAGCTCCTCTATGAGCTAGGTCCTTTGGCTAAGTCAATTTTTCTTTCTCACTAGATGGAGGGTGTGGGTCCTCAGGCCTACTGTGAAGTCTAGGGGGAGGATGTGTGAACATCATGTTCCTTCCTCTTCTGAACCAGGGGGATTTGGGTCAATCTTAGGGACAGCACCTCACCCAGTACTTGGTAATTGGCTTTGGCTGACCATGAGGAAAGGGGTCCCCCAGGCCTTTTGGCTAGGTGGACCATGTTGAGCCTTGCCCCTGTCAGGAACCTTGTGCCCAGGAGGGGTCAGAGTAGAGTCTGATTTATTCGGTAATGTAGATTAGAGACACACGTTTAAGTGTACTTTTTTGTGTGCGTTTTTCACGTGCACTTTTTTGTATACTTAGGTGTTTTAATTTTTGTGCACCACTGCGGGTTAAAAAAATATATATATATATATAGCTTTAAAACCTGCTTGGAGTTCACCTTTAACTGCTACACTAGGTGAACATTTCTTTTCAAGAAAAAAAAAAAAAAAAAGAATTTACATGTGGAAACAAGGAACGCACAAACCCTTTTCTCAGGGCACAATAGCTATTTCAAGAGATTATGCAAGTATAATTGACTAAGTTGTCTAAAGCCTAGTACACACGGGACATCGGGCAACATTGAGTGGTTCATTAAAAACCATCTGACATTCGAAAACCAGCATCCAACTGGCTCCCGACCAGCAGGGGAGATCGCTATACTAACATTGGACTGTTAGTACTGATCTGAGCTGTTGTTTTTTTTTTTCTTTAACCCACTAGGTTGAAAGGAATTCAATTATTAGTGTGTACCCCATACCCCAGTAGAAGTCTTATTAGACAAAACCGGTCGGGACAAATACACTAGCTCTTGCTGTTCCTATCACGCTGCCTACTTATATTCTAGAGTGTGGATTTTTTGGATTTCTTTGTTATGCTTTGGAGTTTTGTTTTGGATGTTCATACTGTGTGAACTTTTTCTGGAATTTTTTTTATAATAAATAATTTTTGGATTTACACCATGTGGAGCAATTTTTTGTTTTCCATGGTTATGAATGGATAGGGTAGCTGCTACCCGCTTATCCGGATTTTTCCTGGTTGGATTGCCATTGATCCTGGGAGGAGGTGTCCTATAGATCCTGGTCGTCTCTACAAAGCCTGGCTGTCTGATCCGTCCACGAAGTGGACAAAGTCTTGAAGATCCACCGCCGTACGGTGTGTTGGATCCATCCCAGCTGGTAAGAGTACCTTATCTCTCCCCCATTGACACAAGGTGAAGGCACTCCCGGGTGTTACCACGTATATCCACATTGAACATCCATATCTACGTATTCTATAACAATCCCATATTGGACTTTGGTCTTTTTGGGTGGTACTTTGTCTATTGTTAGACAACTACAGGGACATATACTCATCTTTGATGTCTGATAGAAATATAATTCCAATTTCACTGGTTTAGGATTATCACTCTATTGCTATTCATGTTTCACAACATAATATTTGCACTATAATTTTTGTTGTACATTAATATGTTGGTTAAATACTTGTAATCACAGAAGGATTACAGACACTTATTTATGCTATATATGTATTTCTATATTTTTCACTAATTTCGAAATATATACCAGCATGGGTTTTTGATTAAATTAGAATATTTTTCACACCCTACTATATTTAGGACTTTTATCCTAAATTCTCATTAGCGCCACACTTATTATATATTTACAATTATTAGTGTGTACCAGACTTCAGGAAGCCCATTGGTTAATCAGTTTTTTTTTTTTTTTAAACTACCTGGTTGAAGGAAGAAAACTGACATGATTCCCCCACTCAATGTGGATGGGGGAATCCTCCCCGCTGAGGTATTGTATTTTGACAGTGGGGAAACTTCCACTGATCAGCATTGCCGGCTATAGTCTGCAACACTGATCGAGCAAGGAAAATCAAATCTACTTCTGTACAACTGCCCTGCCTATACATGGATCGAATTTTGTCCCGTCCCTACGGATCTGTCCGAATTTCGATCCGTGTATGGCTGGCTTAACAGATACTAATTTTAAATGAAGTAATTTCACTGTGCTGACCAATAGTATATCAAATTTCTCAAAAAGGTATGCTTTTAATCACACATACTCTCCAGATTGACTGTACACAGGAAACAATAGCATGACCTAATACAGGACATAAGCCATTTTAATATAAATGTATTTCTGAATGAAATAAGGATGCCAAAAGATTAATGGATATCATATTGTTATGTGCTGATAATACTGGCAGACTGAAAAATCTAATATAGAGCCGCATCCCCTGAAGGCTTGGAAGATTTAGAAGTTTGGTCAAAGGAGGCATTGCCAATAGACAAGTACTTTCAGATAAGAGGCCAGTCTTTTATAGCATATTGTTAAGCTGGGACGTTTCTAGTTCTATAAGAGTTTCTAGTTCTACATGGTAGCACTGAAAAGCTGTATCATCTTAAAAATGGTTCTAAAGTCAAAACTTTTTTGCATTAAGGTAAAAAACAATTCACTAACTTTTCTCTTTTCCTCCCTAAACACTTACCTGGCTTCTCACATCACTCCAGTGCTGTCCCAACTGGAGCACTTCTCTGCTTTCTGGTTTCACAAGAGACTCTGGCAGCAGTGGGAGTCATGGGCTATGGATGCACACAGCCCAGACCAGGAGTGCACCCACACAGCTGCTCCCATAGCTAGCTGCTTGCTAAATGGGCACTTTGAGGAAAAACTAGTTTCATCAAAACATAAGGCTTAGTAGGAGAGCCCCTGCAGGTGGAACTATAGCATGCAACGGCGACGGGACATCTAACACACCTCAATGTGCCAGATACCGCTGTAGTTCTGCCTACCAGGGCCTTTCGTACCTCCTACTTTGCCCAACTATAACTCTAAACTGTCATTGCTACCAGTATGGATAAGGAGAGCTCCATGTTTATGGTTACGAGTTCTGCTATTAACTATTTGCTAACCTAAACTGATCACTGCATTTAAAACCAGGCCTCCTTTACCCCATATAGGCTTCAAAAGATGAGCTTGACTATCTCCCCAACCTGGGAATAACGGGATGCAAGGAGACAACTCCCCAAATTATTTGTTTCATTGTTGTATATAGGCATTAAAGATTGGTGCGTAATGTGCAAATTTTGTTACCTTTCATAGATTTTATTTTGTGTTCCTCCTGAAGAAACAGTCTGTAGCCAGGAAAAATGTTGAGGATGATCGTGCACTGAGGAAATTCAATACTCTTAATGTCCATCATTGAGTGTAATTGAGTACTAGTGTAATGTAAACAAGTATGTACAACTTTTTTAGTTTGCAATTATTGTATCTGGATACAATTTTTTAATTATGTACCAATAAAATTCTTATGTTTTATCTGATGTTTGATCTGTCCAGGGTACCGAGATACCGACATAGTCCATTTTTTTTGTCCCCCTTTCCCGCATTGGAGACTTCTCCTGGGGAGTTTTCTCTTTGCATCCCATTATTCTCTATTGACATTTGGATGATGGTACCCCTTATTATTTTTTTCGATACTTATCCATTTGGAGGGTTTTCTATTGTTTCCAGCCTATTGGTGATGCATGAATCTATCCGGATAATTTTTTCACATCTTTTGGACTTGCCCCGCTATAGTCTCATATTGGCAAGTTGTGCTTCAAATCATCACCTCTACAAAAAAAATTGCCACTCCCCCATGAACCTAGATATTGCCTGATGGGCCATGTGGAGGATCTGGCAACTACGATGGCGATGACGACTCTGCTCAGTCTTTTACTGTTCTAGGCAAAAAAGGCCATCACCATGTGCCGGAAAAACTCTCCCCACCTACAGTTTGTTCCTGGATGCAATTAGTTAATTCCAACCTGTCCTAATATCAAGCTACTTACGGTAACAGAGGATGCCCCTAAAAGTTTCAAAAAGTATGGTCTAGGTAGTTAGAGTATCCCTTTACTGCCACATCTGCATAAGACTGAGGTAAATAAGTGTTTATCTAGATGCACCTATCCGTTGCTTTCCTAGTGGGTACTGTTCCTTCAATAATTGTTTTTCGTTTGCTGCTTGAGCCATGCACCAGCCTAATAATTACTGTAGGTTTTGTATCTTTGCTTAGTATTTTGTACTTGAGGCCTAAGGCCTTGCCCCTGCGTGGGCTATGTTACAGTATTTTCTTTTGTTTTGTACATTGACAGCATAACCTAATAAAAAGAGATGGTTAAAAAAAAAAAAAAAAGGAAAATTCCTTGACTAT
The DNA here is from genome assembly GCA_029206835.1 of Rana muscosa. Taxonomy (NCBI): domain Eukaryota; kingdom Metazoa; phylum Chordata; class Amphibia; order Anura; family Ranidae; genus Rana; species Rana muscosa. The sequence goes on along the minus strand of CM055122.1, from coordinate 256,297,262 downwards.
TTTCCATCCTTTCAAACAAATGTATTATGGCTGATCATGGATGCCAAAAATGCAAATATTACCAATATAACAGTTAGCTTCGACTTCTTGAATTGGCCAAAGCAGATAGAATAAATAGAAGACAATGGGAAAAAATTGACATTTTTATTTCACACCTTCATGAATTGCCCCCTACTATTGTTTGTGAGAATTCCATGGCTCAAAGTCCTCAACGTTCCTTCCTAAAGTCGGAATTTGCATATCATAGGTTTTAGAAGGTTCTATGGCACTTGAGAAGACCTTCAAAGGTATGTGTCTTCTTTACATTAACGCTGGAAAGTTTACTTTAGGATTTGAATAGGCATGACCCAAATTTACACCAAATCCTCCTTCTCTTGTAGAACATTTACCTTGTTCCTGTGTGAGAAACAGCTTTTATTACTCCCTATGATGTCATCGCCAGGCTTGCAAAATTATTTCAGGGGAAAATGGTGGGAGGAGGAATCAGCGGGGAGCCATACATCACATCCTTTGTATGTAGAATTGTTCTCCAGAACTACATCTTCCAAGAGCCCTTTTCTTGCACACAGTATGTGTAGGTTTGTGGGAGTCTAGGCAAAGGAGCATTACTGGGAGATAAGTACCTTCCATCCATAGCTATTGTAACCCCCTTACTGATGTTATATAAGGGAGCAGAAGATGACCCATATAGATATTCATTGGAGTCTTTGCAGATGCCATTTACCAAGCCTGCAGGAACCAGTAGTGAAAATAGTAGCTGCTTTTAGAGGATATGAGGAATGAATGAGAAACATAGTAAACATAGTGAGGTGATCCTTATGGTGCCTACCGCTAAAGGATAACTAGGAAATTTTGCCCATACCTGGACTTCACTTTTAAGCACATCAGTGTTTCCTGTTCATTGACTGACTTATCACCTGAAGTTATTCTATATCTATAGGGAAGTAGTGGATTTTCCTATGATGGGGAAAACCTGTGAGTGCTCTCTGTCTGGAAAAATATTAATAAACTATGTCCAGCACCCTGTCTCTGTTCTGGCTCGCAGAAAGGACGCTGTAAAAAAAAATTCAAATCAACCTTTCTGTATCCCCTTCTTCTCTGTCCTTGGCAAGCTGCTTGCAGGCTTGTACCAAATAAGCAGATGGGATTTATTTACCATGATTGTGAAAGCATTTGAAAGTGGATATCTAATGTTTAAACACAAACATTTAAAATGTTTTTTTATCCATAAAGCAGTTAAGTTTTGTTCATTTTGCTGTTGTGGGGAGTGGCAAAGTATGACATACATTTACTGATCATGGTAAATCCAGACTAACCTGTTAACTAAAGGTCAGTAAAAAAATTAAAGCCAGGCACTATTTTTTTTGTTGTTGGTGCGATCAACAGGTTTGGTGCCCCCATTGGGAGTGACTTCTATCCATGAGTCCATTGGGGAGATTTTCCCTATCACTACTGCCAGGGCTCTAAATCAACCTCCTACCTTCCCTTCCTCTAAAGCCCCGTACACATGGTCAGACTTCCATCGGACTTTTCCGTGTTTTTTTGTCCGAACGGAGTTGGTCGGGAACACCCATAGCATACACATGCTCTGGCTTTTCTGCAAACTTTCCCAAAACTTTTTCCAACATCACATGGTTTTTCTGCTCTTTACCGCCACCCTTTGGTCAACTTCTGCTATTGTTGGTTGATTGTAACATTATTTGTTTTGTCCATCGGACAAAAGTCTGATGGTTTTCTGTACACACGGTCGGACTTTGCTCCATCGGACTTTTGTTGGCCAAAAGTTTGTCCGTTTGCAGACCCAACATCTGTCCGATGAAAAAAAAAAAAAAAGTTTGTCCGATGGAGCATACACACGGTCGGATTGTTGGTCCAACTTGCTCAAAATGAAGTTTGTTGGCCAAAAGTCCGACCGTGTGCTCTGGGCTTAAGTGTATCTTCTATATTCTTGTGGATAATCCTCCAGAAGAATAAATATCAAGCAAACCGTTCTCAGCTCCCACGTCCATCCACTATGGCCAGCTGCTTGTCTGGTTTGTCTTGCTTGCAAATAAGTAACGAGAATATAAAGTATTCAATACACAACCGAACTGTGGAAAATGTTTTTTTTTAGTTCATCAAATGGGACAGGATACAACTCTAAGAAAAATGTTTTCTACAGTCGGATGGTGTGGTGAATCATTCATATTCTTACAGACAGATACTGAAGCTATAATGCAGGGTAGTTTTCTAGAGTAGCAGTCTTGGGTACCTGCTGAGATGTCCCATATTTAATGCCATACGAAAGTCTTTTAGCTCTTTATATTCAGTATTAATAGAGTTCCACCCTGAACAGGGAGGCCTCTACATTGTTAATGAAAAAGCTGATTAAATGTTAATGCATTATGTGCAAGGGCCTGCTTTCCTGGGTGCTCATGTGAGTGTTTGCATGTAGTAACCAGGCAATAGCCATCATCACAGCGAGGAATCTGAAAGGCGTACTCATTACTGCCCAGCTGGTGATCACTGTAATTAGAGCCTTGATTTGTCATAATACATATATGTATGTCAAGATTTCTCCAGCACTTTGTATAGCTAATCACCTAATTAAACATTTAGGTACAAAAAAGGTAGATGTTTTTTGCAGCTACTTGTGAAAGCTCATTGGCACACCAAGGTGCCTTTGCAAAGTGTCATCCATAATTCTAAACTGTATGAAGCTGGCACACACAGACACATATTAATTAATATACAGTATATATAAACTGAAAGCAGGCTTACCCTTGAGGTAGCCTAATCTTCCTTAAAGGTACAGCAACCGCCACTTAATACAGTATACACTGGACACTTTTTTAGGTACACCTGTTCAATTGCTTGGTAACACAAATTGCTAATCAGCCTATTACATGGCAGCAACTCAATGCATTTAGGTATCTAGACATGGTTAGGACGACTTGCTGAAGTTCAAACCGAGCATCAGAATGGGGAAGACAGGGGATTTAAGTGACTTTGAAAGTGGCATAGTTGTTGGTGCCAGACGGGCTGATCTGAGTATTTAAAAAAACGCTGATCTACTGGTATTTTTACGCACAACTATCTCCAGGGTTTACAGAGAATGGTCCAAAAAAGAGAAAATATCCAGTGAGCGGTAGTTGTGTGGATGAAAATGCCTTATTGATGTCAGAGGTCAGATGAGAATGGGCAGACTGGTTCGAGATGATAGAAAGACAACAGTAACTTAAATAACCACTCGTTACAACAAAGGTATGCAGAATACCATCTCTGAATGCACATCACATCGAACCTTGAAGAAGATGGGCTACATTAGCAGAAGACCACAGCGGGTGCCACTCCTGTCTTCTTCAGGGGCAATCATGTGTAAATCTGTAACAAAGTAAATATAAAGAAAAATAATTGTATCAGATATATGCATCCTAGGATAACTGTCTCAAAAAAGGAGGCTAAATGGTATTCTGCATACCTTCGTTGTAACGAGTGGTTATTTTAATTTGATTTGTTTGTTTTTCCCCCCTTCTATGTACCCCCACTGATAAGATTTTTGTCATTTATATTGGTTATACATAAATTTAATTTTCATTCAACAGTCTCTCAAGACCATCATAGGACATAACAATTGTCACTATCTGGAGATTGTTCTGCTGGGTATCCTGCGCCCCTGTTTGTTGCCCTGTTTCGGTTGTTCCGCGGTTCTCGCAACCACAGCTCCCGGATAAGACTCCCCTTTTCAGGGGTTTACAGCCATGTGTTCCGCACCTCTTGCAGACAGTATTTTTGTGAGTATATCTTAATAAATGGGGGGCTGTGTTTTTTTCTTCCCCCCCATTTAGCCTCCTTTTTTGAGACAGTTATCCTAGGACGCATATATCTGATACAATTCTTTTTCTTTATATTTACTTTGTTACAGATTTACACATGATTGCCCCTGAAGAATGGATGTAATTCCATGAAACGCGTCGAGCTTTCACATTATGTTTTAACTGATCATGTGCTTTTACTGTTTTATACAAATCATGTATGTTTTTAAGTATACAATTTGGTATTTAGTCCTTAAAATAATGGGAAGTCAAGAGGTAATATACCCATAATTTCTTCCCCATGGATATGTGTCATTTATGCTCTCTATATATGATCTAGAAGGTATGTTGTGTCAATTATCATGAATTTGTATTATTGCTCAAAATTTACACATAATAAATACCAATCCCATTAACCACTTGGACTGCGTACCTCATTTAAAGTCCCACCCTGCATTCTTAGTTTAAATAACCACACGTTACAACGAAGGTATGCAGAATACCATCTCTGAATGCACATCACATCGAACCTTGAAGAAGATGGGCTACAGTAGCAGAAGACCACAGCGGGTGCCACTCCTGTCAGCTAAGAACAGCAAACTGAGGTTACAATTTGCACAGGCTCACCAAAATTGGACAATAGACAATTGGAAAAACGTTGCCTGGTCTGATGAATCTAGATTTCAGCTGCGACATTCAGATGGTAGGGTCACAATTTGGCGTAAACAACATTAAAGCATGGATCCATTCTGCCCTGTGTTAGATGGGCTAGCAGATTTACAGAGGCGCCACTCTGAGTGCAGTAAATTAAATTAGCTTTAATGAGCAAACAGAGCGTACATACTCACAAGAGTAGATTTAAAACAGGCATGTCAGACAAATATTGTCAGAATGTCCGGGAAGGGAATCCATCCATGGGCTATGAGCTGGTGAAGTGGAGCAGGTTGTGTCGATGTTTGCCGATGCCTCCTGGACCTCGAGCACACAGGGAGACGGGTGGATGACGACACTTCCGGGTTAGCGGTGGGCCGGGTGGATGATGAAACTTCCGGGTTGTCAGTGGACCAATAGGCGATGCGTTTGCAGAGCATGTACTCCTTCTTCAGGCCTAACAGGGGCCATGTTGGAAGAGGGCTTTTAAGCTCTTAGTGTGAGAGCTCCTGGGTCCTAATGTCCTTTCAATTGAAAAGTGCCACATATAGCAGGAACAGGGGAATTGAGTAAAAATGGAAGGGGGAAGGCAAGACTCAGCAAATACACAGAGGATCAATAAAATACAGTAAAAATACAAATGCATGTAAAGATAAAGCTACACAAAGACATTGTTGGACAAAAATGCATGTTTGGAAATTGGTAGGTGTAATAAAATAGAGGGATGTAAGGAGGGGGGGGGGGGGGAGGTTATGGGAAAAGGGCTAAAAAAAAAGGGGGAAAAAACAAACAAATCAAATCAAATTATTAATCCCTATTTCCTCATTGAGGCCTCCGGGCAAGAGAGAGTCCAAGGTATATATCCAGTATGTCTCCCTCTGAGACTGGAGGATCTCTGTCTCCCTCTGGACTAGATTGGATATATACCTTGGACTCTGTCTCGCCTGGAGGCCTCAACGAGGAAATAGAGGTTAATATTTTAATTTGATTTGTTTGTTTTTCCCCCCTTCTTTTTCTCCCCCCTCCCCCCCTTTATTTTTGTCCTTTTCCCATACCCCCCCCTCTCCTAACATCCCCTCTCTTCAACTACTGTGCAGGTGTGTGCACCCATATATCCACATGCAGATACCAATTTCCCTTTCCCTTCCCAACCCTCCCCCCCTTTTTTTCCCTCTCCCCTCTGACTGCTTATTAGCATAATCATACAAGTAAAATTAATAGAGTGGTATTGTTTACACGTTCATATGTATGCATATATGTACGTATATACTGATGGGTGCCCACGATGTCCCAGTCTTCTTCGCTAGTAGCGAGCGTCCATCTTCACCCCTCTTCTTCCGGGGTCCGCAAAATCCAGCTCTGTGACTGGCCGGAGTCACATGACATCACTCTCGCGCATGCGCACGGGAGCCGCCACTTACGGCATGACCCCATTCATAAAACAGCACGCTCAGTGCACCTACGCCATTGTCTACGGCGCGCATGCGCCGTAGACATTGGTACAGTATTTTTTGCAAATATCTCCTAAACCGTGTAGGTTAAAGAGATATTGCAAGCACCTACAGATAAGCTTTAATCTAGGCTTACCTGTAGGTGAAAGTTCTACCTGAGGGTTTACAACCACTTTAATATCCATATAGATATTAACCATGTCCAAATCATTTCTTCATTCAGGATCCCTTTCTCTCCCCCCGCCTCCTAGTCCATATATTTTATCCTGGACCCTTAAGGTCTTCTACCAAAAAAGTAAGTACCCTAAAGTTGCATTACCCCATCATTAAAATGCTATCAGGTTTTGTTGTGATTTATCCTAACTAAGTGTACAAACAGCTACCATGATTGTTTCCATCTTATTTTTATTTTTGCTTTCTTTATTTTTATTTTCATTATTATTTTTATATTTTTTTTTTTATTATTATTATTTTTTTTATTTTCATTTTTATTTTTATTTATATTTATTTTCATTTTTATTTTTATATTTATTTTTATTTTTATTTAAGTTCATTTGGCCATACCATATCATTTCTAGAAATGTTTAACAATGCCCTCTTTTTTTTCAAACTGGAAGTGCCCACCAATTTCCAAACATGCATTTTTGTCCATCAATGTTTTTGTGTAGCTTTTATCTTTACATGCATTTGTATTTTTACTGTATTTTATTGATCCTCTGTGTATTTGCTGAGTCTTGCCTTCCCTCTCCTGTTTTTACCCAATTACCCTGTTCCTGCTATATGTGGCACTTTTCAATTGAAAGGACATTAGGACTAGCTCTGACACTAAGAGCTTATAAGCCCTTTTCCAACATGGCCCCCGTTTGGCCTGAAGAAGCAGCGCATGTTCCGCAAACGCATCGCCTATTGGTCCACTGACAACCCGGAAGTGTCGTCATCCACCCGGTCCACCGCTAACCCGGAAGTGTCGCCATCCACCCGTCTCCCTGTGTGCTCGAAGTCCAGGAAGCGTTGGCAAACACTGACGCAACCTGCTCCACTTCACCCGCTCATAGCTCACGGATAGATTCCCTTCCCGGACTATCTGACAATATTTGTCTGACATGCCTGTTTTAAATCTACTCTTGTGAGTATGTACCCTCTGTTTGCTCATTAAAACTCATTTAATTTACTGCACTTAGAGTGGCGCCTCTGTGCTTCCTCCTCAGCTATCCCAAGAGTTGCTTCTCACCTTCACTGGGCTGCCTTCAAGGTGTTTTATTATGGACTATATGAACTTATTATAATCATATGTTTTAAATTATTCCTTCTAAAGTTTCCCCTATGTTTTAGGCATTTTTTAGTTTGGTGGTCCTACACTGAGGCTGGTGCAAGCGCCAACTCTTTTCTATGTTTATCTGTTGGACTAGCAGATTTAGATACACTTTGAAGCCAAACTCCAGCTAATACTTAAAAGTAGTTAGAGAACATTTTTTTTCCTTTTACATACAGTTAGGTCCATATATATTTGGACACAGGCCCAATTTTAGATTTTTTTTCAGGTAGTTACCAAAACATATTCAGGCTATAGTTATATAATGGATATGGGCTGAAAGTGCACACTCTCAGGTTTCATTTGAGAGTATGTACATCCAATTGGAGGAAGGGTTTAGGAATTACAGCTCTTACAGCAAAAGTAATTGGACAATTGAATAAAATGCTGTTTCTTTCTCGTACATCACGGGACACAGAGCGACATAGTCATTACTAAAGGGTTATATAGATACCTTCAGGTGCTGGCACTGGCAACTTCCAAAACCGGAAGTACCCTCCCCTATATAAGCCCCTCCCATCCGGGAGCACCTCAGTTTTTTGCCAGTGTCTAAGGTGTTGGCCAAGAAGAAACATGTGTTTTTCACTGAGCTTGCGTACAGGTTCTTTTGGGCCTCAGTAAGCTATTCCGGATCCGACCAAAAAAGCTTCATAGCTAAACGGTCGGTACCCGGGCCTTGCAGAGAAGAGCAAGGTTTTGCCTGTAATGCTTCTCTTAGGAGAGCTGGACCCTGGGATCCAGAGCTCTGGTCATACCCACGACCAAGATGTTTTCTGTGCAGGGTGCTATACAGGTCCAGGGGAGTGGAATCCTTGGGAACCCGGTCCCTGAAGGTTTGATTACAATGCCTGCCGTGATAGGTGAAGTTTGGGCTTTTGTGGACCAAACAAAGTCCTGCGGCAGGGAACAGGTAAGTGGGGGCCCCCAGGAACTTGGTTCTATTGGGGGACCCCCAAGCCTAATTTGTCTTTCTGTCTGTTACCTAACGGTATTCCCGCTAATATCTGTGCATGCCTGTAACTACTAAAAAAAAATGTAGTATTTTTAATAGTGGTCAAGAAAAAAAAAAATATATATATATATATATATATATATATATATATATATATATATATATTTAATATATTAGACTGCGGTACCTGTGTTTATCCACTAGAGGCCGCTGTGGAACGTTTCTTGTCATGTGGACTAGTTTCTTTTCATCAGAGCAAGTCCAGGCAGATGGTGAGTTCTCTTGTGGGAAACTGCTTCCTCTGCCATGTTGCAATGCTCGTCCATCCCCCGGCCTGCGGCAAAAAGGGGCCCTGGCTCTTGTCCCTAGTTTCCCTTTTCGAAATTAGCGCCGAAGGCGCACGTGGCCGCGCGCGTGCGCGTGCACGTGCCTCTATATATAGAGGTGAGCCGGGAAAGGGGGCGGAGCCTGGGGGATGACGCTCTGTGCGCGCCGCAGCGCTTCTGCGCATGTGCGGGCGTCCCAGCATGTTAAAAAACACAATTATGTGTTGTGAGCTGGCTATGGAGTGCAGAGACAGAGCTGGCAACATTTAAAAAAAGGCATACAGCAAGCGGTTGATGCAGGCATCCCCATAGAAAGGCACATTAGTAGACACCAACTGTGATATAGCAGCAATTGTGCTAGACTATTCTCAGTAAAAGTGGTGTATTACGGCTGGAATACCTCAGCTTTAGGCTTAGGAAATATGCCGTCCAGAAGCTCCGGAACTGAATCTTCCAGGAAGCGAAGGGGGTCTCATCGGGCTCTGAGGATCTTGGGCATGCTTCTGCTGCACCAGTCTCCCCTGAAGTTCAGAGGTAAGTGACCGTAGAGACCCCGCAGGGGTACTTGGTACTGTGGCTGTCCTCAGTTCACCTGCTCCTGTGTATGTAACAGAGGAGGTTTTTTCCTCAGCTCTGGGAGGATTAGAGAGAGATTGTCAACATTGATCGCTGCCTCCCTGTCAGGGAAAGCACGCCCGATCTCCGTCTCCTCCTTCAGAGTGCCTGTTAGCAGAGCAACAGTCCCATACAGGGATCGACCTGCCTGAAGGGGATCAGGATGAGGTTGATTCTGTTATAGAGGAATCAACAGTGGGGGAACCTTTTCTCAGCATCTCAAGCTGAAAGATTATGGGTTCAGTCTCTGACTAACATGGTCCGATCAGCATTTAAAAATGCACCTTGCGGAACCATCAACCACTACTGTATCCTCGTTGGGGTCGCTAGAAGCCCCCAGACTGTCTGTTCTTTTCCACTTCACCCTTTACTGAAAGGGCTTATTTACCAGGATTGGGAACATCCTGATAAAATATTTACTCCTCCCAAGAGATTTCAGGTGGTCTATCCCATGGAGGATAAGTTCATCAAAAAAAAAAAAAAAATGGAAGGTCCCTACAGTGGACGCAGCCATCTCTTGTATGTATAAATCACTGACATGTCCAGTGGATAATGTCCAAATGTTCAAGAACCCAATAGATAAAAGATTGGAGTCCTTATGAAAGTCTGCTTCTTTTTACAGCAAGCTTGGTGACACAACCAGCAGTAGCAGCTATTGGGGTCTGCTAAGCAGGGAAGGATCAGTTGAAACAGGTCTTGAGGGACTTGACAGATCAGCAGGCCCTTGCCCTAGCTGATCTACCTAGAGCCTTAGGCTTTGCGGTTGACGCCATAAAGGATTCAGTCCATCAGGCCTCCCGCCTTACGCTGTCTATAGTACATATGCGTAGGCTTCTATGGCTCAAAAACTGGTCTGCTGAAGCTCCCTGTAAAGAATGGCTGGTTAGCGTCCCATTTCATGGTGAACGCTTATTCAGGGAAAACCTGGACAAATATATCCAGAAAATTTCCAGCGGTAAAAATACGCTCTTGCCGGTTAAAAACAGAGTTAGAGGTCCCTCTTTAAGAGGCCTGCTTCTCCAGTCCCTGGGGCATCGGCTGTGTAACAGTTCCGACGGCCTCCTCGGTCAATTCCCGGGGGTAAAAAACAGGGACAATAGCAGGGTAATGAGAAACCCTGGGTCAGGGGAGGTACAAAACCTCCCCCAAAGTTAAATTCATTGAAGGGTCCCCCACTCAGTCGGGTGGGGGGAGGACTCCAGTTGTTCGCAAGAGACCGGGCGGGACACGATCAAGACAGATAGGTGCTCTCCGCAGTATGTTGGGGATACAGTTTGGAGTTAAAAGACTCTCCTCCTTCCCATTTTTGAGGTCAAACGTGCCAAGGGATCCCCGGAAGAGAGAGTCCCTCCTGTTGGCACCAGAACAACTATTGCTCCAAGGAGTAATTATGGAGGTTCCCCTGGAAGAATGAGGGTTTGGGTTTTACTCAAACCTCTTTACAGTCCCGAAGCAAACGCGGACGGGAGGCCCATATTAATTCTAAAAGGGCTATACAAATTCCTGTATATCAGGACTTTCCGATGGAGTCGATCCGCGGTGGCCACTGCCCTACAAGGGGAGGATTGGTTAGCCGCGATCGACATCAAAGATGCTTATTTGCACATTCCCATCTTTCCAGTCCACCAAAAATTTCTACGCTTTGCAGTAGAAGGGCGCCATTTTCAGCAGAGCCTTACCCTTCGGTTTGGCCACAGCACCACGAGTGTTTACAAAAATTCTGGCCCTTTATTGGCCAATCTAAAAACACAAGGTGTAATGATAATGGCATATCTAGATGAATTGTTGCTGATAGACCACTCAGTGAAAAAACTAGACGTGGTCGTTCACAAGACAATCAAGTATCTGGAATCTCACGGTTGGATTATCAACCGAGACAAGTCAGCCCTAAAAAACAGTCAAAAGTCTGGAATACTTGGGGCTAAGGTTGGATTCAGGCCAGAGAAAAATATTCTTGCCTCGAGGAAAGGTGTTGTCTTTGAAAGATTTGATCCACTTAGTGGGTACAAAAAAGACAGCCGTCCATACGCCTGTGCATGAGGCTGCTGGGAAAAATGGTGGCATCATTCGAAGCAGTACCCTACGGTCAATTCCATTCAAGGAATTTGCAAGGGGCCATACTGTCAGCCTGGAACAAAACATTTCAGGCCCTAGATTTACAATGTCCTTGTCCCCTTCCGTTCGCAAGAGCCTCCGTTGGTGGTTGGTTCCCCAGAATCTGGAAAAAGGGAAATCCTTCAGTCCGATTTCTTGGAAGGTGGTCACTACAGATGCCAGCCTTATAGGCTGGGGGGGCAGTACTGGAGTAATGGTCTCTCCAGGGCAGATGGTCGGATGCAGAAAAGGCCCTGCCCATCAATCTCTTAGAGATACGAGCAGCCCGGTATGCCCTAGTAGCATGGACATCCAAACTCCAAGGGTCCCCTGTCAGAATTCAATCAGACAATGCCACAGCAGTGGCATATATCAATCATCAGGGGGGCACCAGGAGTCGTGCAGCCCAGAGGGAAGTAAATTACATCCTGAAATGGGCAGAAAGATATGTCCCAGCCATATCTGCGGTATTCATTCCAGGAGTGGAGAATTGGAAGGCGGACTTTCTAAGTCGCCAGCAATTATGCCCAGAGGAAGGGTCCCTTCACCCCGAGGTTTTCTGGACAATATGTCAGCGGTGGGGAACATCGGATGTAGACCTTCTAGCATCCAGATTCAATGCAAAGGTGGACAGGTTTGTCTCTCAGACAAGGGATCCCCTAGCTTGCGGCTCGGATGCCCTAGTGTTCCCTTGGGATCAGTTCAAGCTGATATATGCATTCACACCGCCACAATGGTTACCTCGATTAATCCGCAGAATCAGGGTAGAAAAGAAACCAGTGATTCTGGTGGCTCCAGCGTGGCCCCGAAGAGCGTGGTACGCAGAGATTGTAAAATGTCAGTGGGGAGTCCTTGGACTCTCCCACGTCGTCCGGACCTGCTTTCGCAAGGACCGATATACCACCCTTCCTTACCAGCCCTAGGTTTGACGGCCTGGCTATGAAAGCCCACATTCTAAAAAAGAGAGGGCTCTCTAATCCTGTGGTATCTACCATGATCAATGCCAGGAAGCCGGTATCCAGGCAGATCTATTATAGAATCTGGAAGGCGTACATCGCCTGGTGTGAGGCCAAGAAATGGCATCCACATAAATACGTAATAGGTAGGAGTCTGGACTTCCTACAGTGGGCTGTAGATAGGAAGCTTGCCTTGAGTATTATCAAAGGTCAGTTTTCGGCCTTGTCAATATTTTTTCAAAGGCCCTTGGCTTCGCATTCACTAGTCAAAGCCTTTATACAAGGAGTGATGCGTATTAGTCCTCCGGTTAATATTCCCATATGTCCATGGGATCTAAACTTGGTTCTGTCGGTTCTACAGAAACAACCATTTGAACCATTACAGCATATTTCTTTGGTTCTTCTCACCAGGAAATTGATTTTTCTAGTAGCTATTTGTTCGGCTAAAAGAGTGTCGGAATTAGCCGCTATGTCCTGTAAGGAGCCATATCTGGTTATCCATAAGGATAGAGTAGTGTTACGCCCTCATCCAGCCTTTCTTCCTAAGGTGGTATCGAGGTTTCATTTGAACCAAGATGTGGTTCTTCCTTCTTTTTTCCCCAAACCTACTTCGGTAGAGGAAAAGTTATTGCATTCTTTGGATGTAGTAAGAGCAGTTAAAGCTTATCTAAAAGCCACTGCTCAGATTCGCAGAACGGATACTTTGTTTATTCTGCCGGAAGGCCCCAGAAGGGGTCAGGCAGCGTCAAAATCTACTTTAGCCAAGTGGATTCGACAGGTCATAATGCAAGCCTATGGCTTGAGAAGGAGACCGCCTCCGTTCAAAGTTAGAGCGCACTCCACGAGAGCAGTTGGAACTTCATGGGCAGTGCATCACCAGGCCTCCCTGGCTCAAATCTGTAAGACCGCAACATGGTCTTCAGTACATACGTTTACTAGGTTCTACCAGGTGGACGTTAGAAGTCAGGAGGTTGTCGCCTTTGGGCGCAGTGTGTTGCAGGCCGCAAAAGATCCTCATGTCTGATAGCGCTCAGCTTATGTATGGTGTATCCCCCCCCCTCATTGGGCATTGCTTTAGGACATCCCATTAGTAATGACTATGTCGCTCTGTGTCCCGTGATGTACGAGAAAGAAAATAGGATTTTTATAACAGCTTACCTGTAAAATCCTTTTCTTGGAGTACATCACGGGACACAGAGCTCCCGCCCCTCTTTAGGGACACTTATTGCTTTGCTACAAAACTGAGGTGCTCCCGGATGGGAGGGGCTTATATAGGGGAGGGTACTTCCGGTTTTGGAAGTTGCCAGTGCCAGCACCTGAAGGTATCTATATAACCCATTAGTAATGACTATGTCGCTCTGTGTCCCGTGATGTACTCCAAGAAAAGGATTTTACAGGTAAGCTGTTATAAAAATCCTATTTTTAGGGCCAGGTGTGGCCTACTCCTTCATTATTTCTTCATCAATTAAGCAGGGAAAAGATCTGGAGTTGATTCTAAGTGTGGTATTTGCATTTGGAATCTATTGCTGTGAACCTACATCATGCGTTCCATGCAAGTGAAACAGGCCAATGTAATGCCCCATACACACGATCGTTTTTCATGCCGTTAAAAATGCCATTTTAAAAAATGGCCATTAAAAATGATCGTGTGTAGGCTCCAGAGCATTTTTAACGACGTGAATATATATATATTTTTTTGGGGTGTTTTTGTTGTGTTTCATGGATTTTATTAATAAACCAGCATCTTCTGCAGAGTGCGGCCGTCCAGAAAATCTTTTTCCCTATTACCTACATTGTGCAGAGCCAGCACCTGTTTGCATTCAGAGTGGGGCGGGAGTATCACATGGACACAGCAGCTTGTGAGCGGTAATTTCTCTTCTTCAGGATTCTTCAGGATTCCTGACAAGTTTGCCTTGCATACACACGGTCACACAAAAGACCGTTGAACTTTTGAATGCCAAGAACGTGGTGACGTTAAAGACTACGACGAGCCGTCAAAATGACGTTTCTATGCTTCCGCGCATGCGTCTAATTGTTTACGAGCATGCGCGTTTTTTTCCCCTCGGGAAAGCATACAGACGACCGGTTTTCTCAGCAGGATTTTTTCCTGACAGGAAAAAAGAGAGCTGGTTCTCTTTTTTTTCCCGGCAGTTTTCCTGTCAGAAAAACTGCAATGAAGCATACACACGGCCGGGATTCCGGGCCAAAAGCTCTCACGGCACTTTTCCTGCCGGGAAAACCGAGTCTTCAGACCTCATGCACAGCAAACATATAAACAAACTGTCTCCTAGGCTTTAACTCTATTTTTCTTTTCAGAAATGCACCCATCACCCAGTCTTTGAATCTATCCTCCATGATGCACCACTCAAATATCGTGAAACATGCAGTTGGCCAGTTCAGTAAGGTAAGATACAGTACCATGTACTTTGCTGACTAGCTATTGCCTGCCCTATCAGCTGAGAATTCCCAAGACAATGCATAAAACAGGAGACCCAGAATGTACTTGTAAAGGATTACTTTTTCCAAGAATGCTGCAGCTTCTGCCAAGGGATTACTGTTGTATCATCATGAGTGTATTAGCATGCCCAAAGTGCTCATTATTCTTCTTCTGCTCCATTTAGATAGGAAAATGACTGTTTTACATACAGTGTACACACAACTAACATTTACTTTCTTTTTGCAAAAAGAAACAACAAAGCTGAATTTAAAGTGGTTCCCTGCATTAAGGTAAAACATGTACCAGTAGTAACTAACAATTGTCTGGATTCACAAATTTTCTCTTTGTATACATTTATGAATTTAGTTGGGAGTCGGGACACCTCCCTGGATTGTTTTGGGTTGAGCACTCCACTTATCTAATCTGGGGGTCCCATATATATATTTTTATCTCTATATGTCTCTGTTTCTATATGTATGCTACACTATACTATTCCTTATGTGCATCAACTAATTGCCTATCATAGGTGTTAAAGGAGAAGTGTGGGATATAAAAAAAAAAAAACATACACCTATATGGCTGCAGCATTAGTCCAATGATGCAGCTGTCCACCCCCGCTCCCTCCACACACACACACATGTAGCGGTGCACTCTGGGCACAAGTTCAAAAGATCCACACATCACCTTGTTGTCTGACCCTCCATTCATCCATTTCTCTCACTTCCCCTTCTTTAGACACAATGAAGAGTCACTTGCTTTACCTTGCAGTATTTTTATTGTAGGGATTTCTTGGGTAGAGTTGGGAAGGGTATAATGACATGGGACGCCCATAGATATAAGCACATTGGTAGTGTACATTCTGAAGATAAGGCACAGCAAAGATTGTAGTTTAGTGAGCTGCGTCACTGCAGACTATTGCTCCCTTGTATGCTGTACTGATTCCTGCAGAATATTACTTTAAGGATTCCTGAGTAAAACCCCTTTTTTATTTAGGACAAGTCACTCTGAATGGCTTTTTGTGGTGATAAACAGTTATCCAAAAGCTGGCCCTGTGTCCGGAGCGTATCCTCACACACCCCCCTCCGACACCACAGTCCTTATAGTAGCAAATGGTAACTGCCGGACTACTAGGCCCAAATAGTCCAGTGATGGAAAGGCTGAGTTCCCCGGCCACAGCCTTCCATATTAAGTTTAGAGTCTCTCCTTGTAACATCATGCTGTAGAGGACTGACCGTGCAACATCCCGTCTAAGACACCCCCTTGTGGCTTTCAGTTACTAGGGGCAACAGCAGATATTCCCAAGCTCCTTGAATAGACTCCCCCGGTCCCATCACTTGCTGTCATGTACCCACTGACCTTTTCCATGGTCCTCGGTCCATGGAAGAGACATGGTTCAACCGCACAGTCCAGCAGTAATAGTTCCAGGCTTCTTCCTCTTAGTTCTGAATTCCTCCTCTGCGGTGTTTAAGAAAAGTGGTCCTCCATCAGGACTTTCTCCTCAGCACCTGGTGGGCCCCAGGCCCTCAGGCAGGGGCCTCCCCACAGAGACACTACTGCTCCATCCTCTTTTCTCTTAAAACTCCTCCCCAGTGGCATGTTACCTCAGCCTATATAGCAGTCCCGCCCCCTGCCAATCTTAGTTGGGGATTGGTCAGAGCTGCCACACAACTTTTCTTAAAGCAGGGGAGGAGTTCCAAAGTCTGAGCACAGGTGGCCACACCCACTGCTACCTGCTACACTGACACTCCCAGTCCTAGATCAAAACAACCAGGCCTAGTATAATGCACAGGCCTGACCAGATTTGCCTGCACTGACAGATTAAAACAATAAAAAAAAAATATTCTAGCACATACCAAGAGGTAGTGGGCGCTACACACACACGACTGCTCAGTTCTTGGTCTTCACCAAGCAGAGAGCGGTGACTGTCAGTCACCATTCTCTGCCCCTCCACCTCTTACTAGAGCGCTGGTCTGTGGAGGGAGTGGAAATGGCTGGCTCAGGCTGTCAGCAATACACTGAGAAGCTGAGCTTACTGCCGGTCAGACATCTGGGTAGATCCCAACCAGTGGCATCCCATCCATTAGGGGCACTTGGGCACCGCCCCCCTAATCTACATGCAGGGCGCCAGACGCATGGATTCAAATGGGGGGCGGGGGGTTTGAAGCACGTGATTGGAGCCAGAAACTCTAAGAGGCTTTAAAAAAGGTTGGGCTCGGGGCGCAGAGCATTGCGCTCCGAGACCCCCAGTTGTGTGACAATAGCTTAAAACAAATTTTCGATTGCCACAATGATCCTTCTCCCAGCCAATCAGGAAGTGGGTCCTGAGACCTGTCACCTGATTGGCTGAAAGGACAGACGATCCTATTGGATGCCTAGGAGGAGGAGGGAGGAGACACAGAAAAAAACGACATGATACAAAGGAGGAGGAGATTCAATAGAAGCTGCCGCCCGTAGAAGCGATGCGCGCCCGCAACCTAGATGGGGTAAGTGCAGGGCTGGATGACCGACCCCGTGAACCCCGGGGGGGGGGGGGGGCTTTGTGGGTGAGCCAACCAACAGCGGGGGGTGGCGCCAGCCGACCAGGGAGGGGTGGTTGTTTGCCGCCCCCCCAAAAAAAAAAACTGTCTCTGTGATGTCAACCCGACAGTGAGCTAAACCCTGAACCTGGGTCACAGGAGTGTACTCTTATGACCCAAAAGAGAAGTATGGCCAGGGCTGGTGTAAAGATTTTTGACACCCTAGGCGAAACCTAATTTTGCTGCCCCCATTGGCTCCACCCCCTTTGCCCTGCCCATGTGACAGGAGGTGGCGTTATACAGGAAGCATCGACTCTAGCGCTGGCTCCAGTGCTGCGCTGCGCCTCTAATTACACTACTGGACAGACAGAGCAGCTGCCTGAGACTGAGTTAGTTACATGCTGCAGCCTTTAGAGCAGTGGTTCTCAACTCCTGTCCTCAGGACCCACTAACAGGCCAGATTTTAAGTATTACCCTGGTGAGATGCAGACTAGAATACTGCAATCCCTGAGCAGCAAATGATATCACCTGTGATGCATTTCAGTTATCTTGCAAACCTGGCCTGTTGGTGGGCCCTGAGGACTGGAGTTGAGAACCACTGCTTTAGAGCATGCAGAGGCAGAGGGAAATCAGCGGCCAGGCGCCCCTAGGCAGCAGTGCGCCCTAGGCGGCTGCCTAGTTTGCCTAGTGGTAGCACAGGCCCTGAGTATGGCCAAAAAGCTTTGGCCATACATCTCGTTTAAAGGCAATGGCAAAAGATCTTGTGCATGTGCTCTTTTTTTTATTTTTATGAAAAATGTGCATTTAGGCAATGCTGCTTTGTTGGGGTGATCACTATCATATGAAAGTAATCACCAGCTTAGAGTTAATATTTTCAACTCTGTGACCCTTTATGAAACTTAGGCTTGGTACACACAAGCCGAATATAAGCCAGTATCAGCAGGTTGGACATTAGGTCAGTGTGAGCAGCTGGTTTTCCAGCAGAAGCCAGTCTAACAACCAGCTTTTGTGGAAGGGACATGCTGGAAAACCAGCATCCATCAGTGTGTTCTGGCGGGGGGGAGGCAGTCTCCCTATCAGAACACAAAGGCACATCAGGTGAGATCGCCGCACTAACTTTGCACGTGCTAGCATGGCAATCTCTAAGGTTTATTCTGTTCAGCCTGCTGGGTTGAATGAAAAAAAACTTTACATGTGTGTACCTGGCTTTAATCACTTGGAGACATTCTGCCCGCACAGCCGTGTCTTTCAATAACAGAGATTTGTGAATAAATAAACAACCGCAGCAGATGGACTTGTAGTTTTCAAAGGACTGTTCATTCATTGTAGTCTGTTCATTCTTCCTCCAGCTTTATAACTGAAAGTCCATATAGATATGGAGGACAGAAAGATGGAGGGAAAGTGTGCAGGAGCCTGACATTGCACCCATGATCCATTGATTGCGGGTACAAAGCTTTGTAGAACCCTGTAAAAAAAATTGGTCAATGAGGACAGAGAGGGGGAGGGGCGGGGTGCGTCCGAGCCACGGCTCTGTGTGAATGGATATGCAAAGCAGCGGCTCGGGAGCGAGCCTGCCCCGGTGCCCCAACAGCAAGCTGCTTGCGTTGGGGGCACTCGGTAGGAAGGAGGGGCCAGGAGTGCTATCGGGGGGACCCGAGAAGAGAAGGATCGGGGCTGATCTGTGCAAATCCATTGCAAAGAGCAGATAAGTATGACATGTTTGTTATTTTTGTTTTTTCAAATTGCCTTTAGTATCACTTTACATTAATGTGGAATCCATCCATAAAATCAATCCATCCTTTTATTATAGATCATGTTAAAATCTACCATATTTAGATTTTAAAAACATGTTGGATCAAACGGTTAGATATATGTGAAAATTCTAAATCATCCCCCCCGTGATGGTAGTCATGAGTAGTATATGTGTTTTGCAGATGTCCCGCTTCTTCAGGAAATGGGATGTATTCTCATATAGATCCTTATAACAATATCAGTCCATCTATGAAGATATAAATGGCAAGGGGGAAGGGAAAAAACAAACTATATTCTTACCTAAAACCAGAAATGCCCAATATTTAGGATGTTCAAAAGATCAGATCAAGCAGAATGGATACACCTAAATGACATTAAAAAGAAACATGAAAAAGATGCTAAATTATATCTAGTGTCAGAGGAATTACCAACTCAGCCGCGCCAGCCGCATTCCTGCGTGCGCTTCGGCGCACGTGCAATCGGAGCCCTGGCGGGCCTATATAAAGTGGCCCAGGTACTCTGACAAGTTTCTGGTTTGTTGTCAGCTTCCTATCTGTACCTGATTTCCTGTTACCTGCATCTGAACTACTGTTGTGACCCAGATCGGTTTGACTACTCTGCTCTTCTCCTGGACCTGACCTTGGCTTGCCTTACGGATCTTTCCTTCTACCTGTGTTTGACCCCCGGCCTGTGACTCGGATCTGCCTCTTATCTCCAGCCCTTGACCTCCTGCCTGCATCTCGGATCTGCTACTTGTCTCCAGCCCTTGACCTGCTGCTTGTACTTCCTGGACTTGTTACCTGTCTCCTGTGCTAGACTCCCAGCCTGCATCTTCAATACTGCACCCTCAGCCTGCACCCGGACTCAGTCTCCTGCCTACTTGCTCTGAACCCTGTTGTGCTGTAGACTTGTCTTCAGCTAGGATCCTGCAAAGAGCCGCACCTGTCAGGTGTTAGACCCTCAGCCTGCTCTTGGTGGCTTTCCTTCTGCCTACGCTCAGCTGTCCAGCTCTACCGGATCATCTAGCAAACCTATTCTTCCTGCTGGTAGCCAGTGCCTCTTCACGCCATCCTCTCCCTGTCTCACCTCCAGGGGGTCGGAGTGCGCCAAGTCGCAAGGGTGAACCGCTCTCGGCATCTCGGCCTTGGTGAGTACACACCTGACATCTAGATTCTATTAGTCCCAACATGGGGATTAAATATACCCGGCACATATAGGATACAGAACCAGCACATATAGGATGAGCGTCCTATATTCTAATGGAGGTCCAAGGTGTATTTAAAAGGAAAGGTATCTCCCCAGCCATGATATATCACTGTGAATTACAATAAAAGTATCTAAAAGACCCATATCCACAACTTCCATTAAAAAAGAGCCATAAAAAGGAGAGGACAAGGGAGACAACCTATGGTTCAGAATAGAGCATCCCGTCCCTTAGTGCACTGTCATTACCATATATACTCGAGTATAAGCCGACCCGAGTATAAGCCGAGGTACCTACTTTTACCACAAAAAACTGGGGAAACGTATTGACTCGAGTATAAGCCTAGGGGGGGAAATGTGCCCATTGCCACCTCACTGTGCCAATTGCCCAACCTTACTGTGCCCATTGCCATCTCACTGTGCCCATTGCACCTCACTGTGCCCATTGTCACCTCACTGTGCCACCTTACTGCATCCATTGCAGCCTCCCTGTGCCCGAGTCAGTCAGTGTACCTTAAAATCTTTTTATTCCTCGGCCGGCGTCCATTGTTTAAATCTCGCGGCTTTCTTCTGGTCCCTTCCGTGATAGGCGTGTCCAGCAAACACTGTGTTGAGTGTTGCGCCTATCACGGAGATTCTCTCATTCTCGGACTCCGTTTCCCAGCAGGCACTGTGTTCAGTGTTCCGCCAATCACGGACGTCGGACAAGAGAACGTCCATGATAGGTGCAACACTCAACACAGTGTTTGCTGGAAACGCCTATCACGGAAAGGGACCAGAAGAAAGACGCGAGATTTAAACAATGGACGCCGGCCGCGGAATAAGAAGATTTTCAGGTACTGACTCGAGTATAAGCCGAGGGGTATACTTTCAGCCCTAAAAAAAAGGCTGAAAAACTCGGCTTATACTCAAGTATATACGGTATATGGACAACATATCAGTACATTGAAGTTTTGCATATATGTAACTGTTTGATCTGACATGTTTGTAATATCGAAATATGGTAGATTCTAATATGATCTATAATAAAAGGATGTATTGTTTTTTTTTAATGGATTCCTCATTGATTTAATGACTTCATAAGGTGCATATTTGAAAGTCTCTTAAATCTATTAATTGTACAACTAAGGTGAGTATAGTTCCCCTTTGAAGGTAATAGCTGGTACATTGTGCTGTCTGCTCTTGGGCAGAATTTCAAACTTTAAAAAGGCAGACAGGTATGCATTTAATTCCTGTAAGATTTAAAAGCCATACAACAGGAACCTTCCCAGATAGCATAAAAGTATAACGGGTTCCCACATTTCAGGGTATTTATTTGGTTTGTTATGTAGAATAACTGAAAGCTAAAGCTGAGCCATTCTGCAGGTAGCTTGTGAACTGTGAAAACACTGTGAAGATTTAATGCTTCCCTTAACACAGAAAACCCCCACCTAGGTTTCCCTCTTTAATGAGGCACTGAAAGTTATGAACTTAAAATAATTACAGGGCCGCTCGCATGTACACTCTACACAAGTGGAATGCTGCCTTGGGGCATTACAGGCCATGAAATCATTTCTTTAATAAAGAAAGATGGGATATTAAAGGTCTCTTTTTGTCTCATTAGGTAACAGCAGACCACAGCTGCATAGCTCTTTCTAAATATACCATGAATTTATAAAGTGGCTTTCATCCAATCTGGCTTCCCAGAGAGCTTTGCATTATTAGATACAGACATGCAGCCACAATCAGGGTGGAATCCCAAAACAGTTATGAGTTTACATGTCAGTCTCCAAAGGCTAGCAGGCCACTGACAAACATGGGTAATTATTGCATAAGTAACATACGGTATACATATTTGAAGCTTTGCTGTTATATTGGCAGCTGTCAGTGTACGTCTGAGATCTGCAGAGCTATTACCACAAGAAGATAAGAAGACATTTCATTATACAGATGTGGAATCACACTGATTGCAGGCTAGATGTCAGAGAGCTTCTTAAAGCGGAGTTCCGTGGAAAAAAAAAAAAATTAAAGGTCAGCAGCTACAAATACTACTTTTTAGGGATGAGCTTTATGTTCGGGTCGAGCTGTTTGCCCGTTCGCCGAATAGCAAACAATTTGGGGTGTTCGCAGCAAATTCGAAAGCCACGGAACACCCTTTAAAAGTCTATGGGAGGAATCAAAAATGCTAATTTTAAAGGTTAATAGGCAAGTTATTGTCATAGAAAGTGTTTGGGGACCCTGGTCCTGCCCCAGGGGACATGCATCTGGGGGTCCCCTTTGTTAAAGGGGGCTTCCAGATTCCGATAAGCCCCCCGCCCGCAGACCCCCACAACCACTGGAAACCCCCGTTGTATCAGAGGGGGGAGGGGTCACTCGTCCACGTCACGGGTGGCCCCGCCCTCGGTTACTTAAGAGCTGTCAGACGGCTCTCACGTCATTCGGCCGGGTGCCTCCTATGGAGGCGGTATCGTTCGTAGCGGCGGGATTACGGCGCTGGAATTTTATTTTTTATTAAAGGACAGTCCCAAGCTGTGTGTGTGGTTTTTATTTACTTTTTTGTCACTTATTTGGGTGAAATTGTAGGGGTACAATGTACCCCCTTACCAATTCACATAGGGGGGCCGGCATCTGGGGGTCACCTTTGTTAAAGGGGGCTTCCAGATTCCGATAAGCCCCCTGCCCGCAGACCCCCACAACCACCGGGCAAGGGTTGCGGGGATGAGGCCCTTGTCCCCATGAACATTTGAGGGCATGTGGCCTAGTACGGTTCAGGAGGGGGGGTGCTCTCTCGTACCCCCTCTTTTCCTGCGGCCTGCCAGTTTTTTTTTAATTGGCGCAGGGTTCCCCATAATATCCATACCAGACCTGAAGGAGAACCCCTGCCGTTTTTTTCAATGACTTTTTTCTGTATTGCCGGGACCCGACAATTCATTACAGCCGCGAGTAGTTTTAAATAACTTTTTTTCCTTTAGAAATTACATTTTGTGCAGGGACAGTTCTAAACACGGGAAACATGCGCTACTTTACAGGCATACTATAGACACCCCCCAGGTACGAAATTTAAAGGAATATTTCACCTTTATTGTTTCACTTTAAAGCGGAGCTCCGCCGGAAAAAGCTGCTGGCTACAGCAGCTGCTGGCTTTTAATATTTGGACACTTACCTGTCCTGGAGTCCAGCGACGTCCGCAGCAGAGGACGAGTGATCGCTTGCCACTCTGCTGCTCCCTCCGCCATCCTCGCTGAGGGAACCAGGAAGTGAAGCCCTGCGGCTTCATGCCCGGTTCCCTACGGCGCATGCGCGAGTCGCGCTGCGCCGTTCTGATTCGTCCTCCTGTGTTCTGGGAGCCGAGTGTCTCCCAGAACACAACGGGAAGTCGGGGGGAAGTGACGTCACTCCCGCAGATTCCCGGAGAGAGGACTCCCGGATGTGGGTGAAAATACCTGTCTTAGACAGGTATCTTCACCCCCCTCCCCCCTGAAAGGTGTCAATTGTGACACCGGAGGGGGGGATTAATCCGATTAGCATAAGTTTAAAATTAGGGTGGAGCTCCACTTTAAGCATTACTAAAATCACTGCTCCCGAAAAAACAGCCATTTTTAAAACTTTTTTTGCATTGATACATGTACCCTGGGGCAGGACCCGGGTCCCCAAACACTTTTTATGACGATAACTTGCATATTAACCTTCATAACATTTACTCTAATGTTCCGATCTCATTTCAGGCAGAAAGATAACAGAATGGAGAAGATCATCGTGAACGCCTCAACTTTCTTTGTTTTTGCAGATTTGTTACATATTAATTCAGGGACACTGGTACTTTCTGCTTGTTACTTTGTATTTTAGCAAGTCATGACTAATTAGTATTATGGTATTGTATTTCATTCATTATATTTAGTCTATGGTGGGAGGTGATTAGGTTGTTGGGAGTATGTTATGTTAATTTTCTAGTAGTAAATAATTGGACCCAGTTGTGGGCTTAAATAAATACTCACCTGACAAGGAGCAGGAACACTAAAAAAGTTGTGCAGTGCATACAGACCTATGTATCATTTGTGACATGTTTTTTTTTTTTTTAGCCCAGTGGTAGATGCGTTTTTAAGTAGGTTCACATCAGTCAGGAACTATATTTAAGGGCCTGGTAACCAGGGACACCCCCGGTTCGGTTCGCACCAGAACCTGCGAACAGACTGAAAGTTCACGCGAACTTTCGAACCCCGTTAAAGTCTATGGGACTTGAACGTCAAAAATCAAAAGTGTGAATTTTGAAGGGTAATATAGAAGTTATTGTCCTAAAAACGGTTTGGGGATCCGGGTCCTGCCCCAGGGTACATGTATCAATGCAAAAAAAAGTTTTAAAAACTGCAGTTTTTTCGGGAGCAGTGATTTTAATGATGCTTAACCACTTCAATACCATGCACTTATGCACCTTCTCGCCCAGACCAATTTTCAGCTTTCAGTACTCTCACACTTTGAATGACAATTACTTAGTCATGCTACACTGTATCCAAACAAAATTTTTATCATTTTCTTTTCACAAATAGAGCTTTCTTTTGGTGGTATTTAATCGCCACTGGGTTTTTTATTTTTTGCGATATAAGCAAAAAAACAGCAATTTTTTTTTAAAAAAAAAACACTTTTTTTTAGTTTCTATTGTAAAATTTTGCAAATAAGTAATTTTTCTTCATAAATTTGTGCCAAAATGTATACTGCTACATATCTTTGGTAAAATGAACCCAAATTAGTGTATATTATTTGGTCTTTGTGAAAGTTATAGAGTCTACAAACTATGGTGGCAATCACTGAAAATGTATCACATCTGATCACGCCTGATGTACTGAAGGGATATCTCATTTCTTGAGACACTAACAAGCGAGGAAAGTACAAATACCCCCAAATTACCCCTTTTTGGAAAGTAGACAGTCCAAGGTATTTACTAAGAGGCGTGGTGAGTTTTTTGAAGTTGTATTTTTTTCCCACAATTCTTGGGAAAATTTAATTTAATTTTTTTTTTTTTTTTTTACACAAACTGGTCATATTAACAGTTTTTTTCTCTCACACAGCATATGCATAATTGCAACTACACCCCAAAATACATTCTGCTACTCACATGTGTGAGACTTTTACACAGCCTGGCCACATACAGAGGCCCAACATTGAAGTAGCACTTTCAGGCGTTCTACAAGCATAAATCGCACATATCCTTTCTCAACCACCTATTACACTTTTGAAGGCCCTGGAGCACCAGGACAATGGAATTTTCCACAAAATGACCCCATTTTGGAAAACACACCCCAACGTATAATCTATGAAGCATTATGAGTCTTTTGAACGGTTCATTTTTTTCCAGAAGGTTTTGGAAAATGTGGAGAAAAAAAAATGAAAATGCATTTTTTTTACACAAAGTTGTCCATTTATAAGATATTTCTAACGCATAGCATATACATAGCAAAAATGACACCCCAAAATGCATTCTGCTACTCCTCCTGAGTATAGCGATACCACATGTGTGAGACTATTACACAGCCTGGCCATATACAGAGGCCCAACATTGAAGTAGCACTTTCAGGCGTTCTACAAGCATAAATCGCATATATCCTTTCTCAACCACCTATTACAATTTTGAAGGCCCTGGAGCACCAGGACAATAGAATTTTCCACAAAATGACCCCATTTTGGAAAGCACACACCCCAACGTATAATCTATGAAGCATTATGAGTCTTTTGAAAGGTTCATTTTTTTCCAGAAGGTTTTGGAAAATGTGGAGAAAAAATTAAAATGCATTTTTTTTACACAAAGTTGTCAATTTATAAGATATTTCTAACACATAATATGTACATAGCAAAAATTACACCCCAAAATGCATTCTGCTACTCCTCCTGAGTATGGCGATACCACATGTTTGAGACTTTTACACAGCCTGGCCACATACAGAGGCCCAACATCCAAGTAGCACCTCCAGGCATTCTAGCAGCATTAATTGCACATATCATTTTCTGACTACCGATCACATTTTTGAAGGCCCTTCATATATCTAACACATAGCAGGTACATACCAAATAACAAAAGATTACCTGTGGTTTTAGAAGTGCAGTGGTCCACAGAGGAGAGCATCGGTCAAGGCAGCAGGCAGGGATGAGGTCAGCGACAGCAAAAGCAATCATCCAGGCAGCAGGCAGGAATACTGTCCATAGTTCGCACAGGCAGAGATACTGTCAGCACAGCCAGAGCACAGCCAAAGCACAGGTCCAGGTAGCAGGCAGAGGTGTCCCGGCAGAAATGCTGTCCAAAGTCAGTAGAGGCAGCAGGCAGATATATGGTCAACACAGCCAAAGTATTGGTCCAAGCAGCAGGAAGAAACATGGTCCATAATGTCATGGGTCATTACAGGCAGTAATATGGTCAGCACAGCCAAATTATTGGTCCAGGCAGCAGGAAGGACCATCAAGCTTAGGGCCAGGGGGACAGGGGTAGAGGCTTCTCCCACCCAAATCGCTTTTAAGCCTCCGGGCAACCAGACCCTGTTCTTGGAGCACAGAAAACGAAAAACTGGTTTTCTCTACTCAGAACGCTATTCTGAAGCCCCTCACATATGTGAGACCCCTGTGTACTAAAAGTAGATGGCCAAAAGATCAGTCCAAGTGGCAGGCAAAAACATTGTCGATTAACAGGCCAAGGTCGGTACACGTGGAAGTCAGAAACGTGGTTTAAATCGGCAGGCAGAGGCATCGTCGGTAAACAGGCCAGGGTCAGTTAATTAACATGGAAGGTAGTTAGTAACATGGTAGCAGGCAAATAGGGAAATGGCAGTCTGTTAATAATAAGGGGAACTAATGGATGTATTATAATTTTTGAAGCAATTTCCGATGCACAGGCCAGGTTGGGAGGGACAATCGGGACAATAATAGCTGGTGTCTCTTCTTACTCCTCCTCTGCTGCATACACGGCATTTCTTTTGGTGTCTTCTTCCAGATTCTGTGGGGGGGATGCTAAAGGGATAGTGTCGCTCGTGAAGCCGACTCACACTATCAGAGCGAATGCTTCCTGGGGCGGGATCTTGTTGGTAAATGAGGGCATCGATGATATCTTCGATATATTGGAGGTAGTGGAGTCGGTGATTTTGAGTTGCTTTTTGGTAGCAGACAAACGAATTAAAAAGGGCCATGTGAAACAGGTGAAATGCAACTTTTTTGTGCCAATAATGGGACTTTCTGGTTGATAAGTAGGGCTGTAGCATCTGGTCGTTTAAATCCACCCCCCCATGTACAAATTGTAGTCGTGGACACATTCAGGCTTTACAATGGAGCCGCGTCTTCTTGGGATCTCCACCATGGTGTCATTGTGGATCGTAGAGAGGATGTGGACATCTTTCTTGTCCCTTCACTTCATGGCCAACACCTCCTCGTTCCTCATGGATGCCGATTCTCCAGGTCGCAATTTTTTTGTCAATAAATTTTGTGGGAATCCCTTCCGTTTTTTTTTTAAGGTACCGCAGGCCGGGGTTTGTTTACTGTAAAGGTGGCGAAAAAGGGGCAGGCTGGTATAATAATTATCAACATATAAATGGTAACCTTTTCCGAACAGGGGGTATGCCAACTCCCAGACAATTTTCCCACTGGTTCCAATATATGTGGGGCAATCACGGGGCTGGAGCTGGGAGTCTTTGCCTTCGTAGATCCCGAATTTGCAGACGTATCCAGAGGCTCGATCACATAATTTTATTTAATTTTAACCCATACCTGGCTCTCTTGCTTGGTATGTACTGCTTGAACTGCAGTCGGCCGGTGAAATGTACGAGGGACTCGTCCACACAAATTTTTTGGTCTGGGATGAAAACTTCTTCAAATCGCTGGGAAAAGGCATTGATTAGGGGGCGTATCTTGTACAATTTGTCATAGTTGGGATGATCTCGGGGAGGGCACTGTGAATTGTCATTGAAGTGGAGAAAGCGCATAATCATGTCGTATCTTTTCCTGGACATGACAGCGGAATATATGGGCATGTGTTGGATGGGGCGTTTGGACCAATATGAATGGACTTCGTTCTTTTTTGTAAGCCCCATATTGAACATAAGGCCCAAAAATAATTTAAATTCCTCCAATGTTAGACGCCGCCACTGGAACATGCGGGCGTAGGAAGAATCGGGGTTGGCAGCAATAAATTGGGATGCATACAGATTCGTTTGATCCACTATATTCTGCAGCAAATCTTGTGGGAAAAATAAACAAAAATAATCAAATTTAGAAAAATTTGTAGTGTCGGGCTGCACACCTGGCTGTGCGGTGAAAGGGGGGATGATAGCGGATCCTGAGTTGGCAGGCAACCATAAGGGGTTTGCCAAGGCATCGGGAAGGTAGGATTGGGGCTGGATTCTTCGGGTTGGGCGTGCATTTCCATTGCTTGTACTGGGCTCCTCTTCCTGGGGTATGGTGCTGCTGGTGGTGGGCAGTTCTCCTGATCTTGGTGCTGATCTTGGTGCTGATCTTGGTGCCGATCGCATTCTTTTGGGAGGGACGGTTTCCTCCGGGGACTCGGACTCTGAGCCACTATCCTCCACTGGCTCGTATTCCGAACCAGAATCGGATAATGGGAGCTCCCCGCTGCTCTCATCATCCGACATGGCAAGAATGGCATATGCCTCCTCAGGTGTGTAAACCCTTTGGGACATTATGGCAGTGCTTATTGGTGGGCCTGTGTAATGGTACTGCTGGTGGTAGTGGTGGCGGTCTGTGTGGTAGTAGCGATGGAGGTATTAGTGGTGGGCCTGTGTGGTGGTACCGATGGCGGTATGGGTGGTGGTGGTACCAATGGCGGTACAGGTGGTGGTGGTACCGATGGCGGTACAGGTGGTGGTGCGGGTGGCGGTGGTAGCGATGGCGGTATGGGTGGTGGTGGTACCGATGGCGGTACAGGTGGTGGTGGTACCGATGGCGGTACAGGTGGTGGTGGTACCAATGGCGGTACGGGTGGTGATGGTACCGATGGCGGTACAGGTGGTGGTACAGGTGGTGGTGGCACTACCGACGGTGGTACGGGTGGTGGTACTGGTGGTGGTACCGATGGCGGCACTAGTGGTGATACTGGTAGCGGGCCTGTGTGGCAGTATAGATGCTGGGCCTGGTGGCGGTACTGGTGGTGGTACTGGTACCGATGGCGGTACTGGTAGCCTGTGTGGCGGTGCCAATGGCGGTACCGATGGAGGTGGGCCTGTGACAGCTGATTGATTGACAGATGGGCTGATTGATTGATTGACAGATGGGTTGATTGATTGACAGATGGGGTGATTGATTGACAGGTGGGGTGATTGATTGACAGATCGGCTGATTGATTGACAGATCGGCTGATTGATTGACAGATGGGCTGATTGATTGACAGATGTGCTGATTGACAGATGGGCTGATTGACAGATGGGCTGATTGACAGATGGGCTGATTGGCTGGGCTGATTGATGTGCTGGGCTGTGTGACAGGTCCTCTTTATGGGGGGGGGCGTGTTGTGCACTGTAAACTTATGTAGACAAACTACACTGAGCTAACTTACTGATCTCTTCTCTCTCCTCACAGATCGGTGTGTGAGGAGAGAGCAGGGATCAGGTAGTAACTCCTGTGGAGTTTGTTTACATTTGTGACCGGCTGTGATTGGACACAGCCGGTCACGTGGTAAACAGCCAATTCATTGGCTGTTTACTCTGATCGGGGACGCGCTGTGTCCAAGGGACACTCGCCTTCCCCGATCCCCGCTCTGCAAGCCTGTGGCGGCGCGCACGGAGCGCGCCGCCGAGTTTGTTTTGACAGGTGATCGGCTGTGACTTTGACACAGCCGATCACATGGTAAACAGCCAATGAAATTGGCTGTTTACCGTGATCGGGGAAGCGCTGTGTCCGAGGGACACATGCCGTCCCCGATCACCGCGCTGCGCGCCCCCGCGGGCGCGCGCAAGGCATTATCCTGCAGGACGTCATATGACGTCCAGTATCGATATTGCAACCACTTCCCGGACGTCAATTCACTATTGACTGGGCGGGAAGTGGTTAAAGTGAAAAAATAAAAGTGAAATATTCCTTTAAATATCGTACCTGGTGGGTGTCTACAGCATGCCTGTAAAGTGGCGCGTGTTTCCCGTGTTTAGAACTGGCCCTATATTCTCTGAACAGCAGTATACAGGGGGTGCAAACATGACAGGGACTGTAGGTTTGTTCTTAAGTAGAATCTGTTTGTAATTTTGAACTGGTACATTTTTAAAGTGTAGCTCCAGCCAAAAAAGCAATTTTTAAGCTTTTTGGAAAACATAGGGAAGAGTTATCACCCCTGTAACATTTGTTTTGCTGTCTGTGCACCTCTTCAGAAGATTTCACCTCACTTTCTGTCCCAATGACAATTGGATTTTGAAAATTTTGGGTTTTTAGTGAAACAAGGAACTCTTACAGGAGAGAATTTCCCTTCCATGGGGTAGATTTCCTCTCACTTCCTGTAGTCTCCTTCCGTTTGCAAGTAGGAGTCGTTTGTAAGTTGGATGATTGAAAGTAGGGGCCTGCCCTATATACTCTGCAGAAATTTGGGCCTTAGGTGTTGGTGTTGCCAAAACACTGTAAGCCCTCACAGTTACTCTTGGTGGGTGCAGGAACGGGCCCTGCTGTGAAATATTAGATCAAGAATTGTAATTACATGCCCCTGTGGAACAGGGTCAGAAAAATTGGGCCTTTGGTGGTGGTGGTGGTGGTGTTGCCACAAAACTGAAAGGCCTCACAGTTACTCTTGGTGGGCGCAGGAACGGGCCCTGCTGTGAAATATTAGATCAATAATTGTAATTACATGCCCCTGTTAAACAGGGGCAGAAAAATTGGGCCTTAGGCACTAGTGCTGGTGCCACATCACTGCAACCCCTCACAGATACTGTAGTTGGAGCGCAGGAATGAGCCCTGCTGCAAAGTATTGCATCAAAAATTGTAATTACACGCCCCTGTTAAACAGGGGCTGAAAAATTGGGCCTTAGGCACTGCTGCTGGTGCCACAACACTGCAACCCCTCACAGATACTGTAGTTGGAGCGCAGGAATGAGCCCTGCTGCAAAGTATTGCATCAAAAATTGGGCCTTAGCCACTGGTGGCAGTGCCCAGAACCAAAAATGTTCTTACAAGCTATCAGCATGAACATTGAGGAGGAAGAGGATAGTCACTCAGCATAACAGGATAGTCACTCAGCATCAGCATAGGCAGTCTTGAAGGGATCTCGCATTCAAAAACAATTATTCGGTTACATCAGCATCAGGTGCTTGGTAGCTGGTGATCCGATTTGGTGGACAGGCGCACCCTGTGATCGGTTACAAAGCCTCCAGCAGCACTGAATGTGCGTTCCGAAAGAACGCTGTAGCCCAGAGGATTTTTGGTGGGAAAGGTGTCCAAGTCTGATCTTGCCCCTAGGTATTCCTGCACCATGTGAATCAGACGCTGGCGATGGTTGCTGGAACCGCTCATACGTTGGGGCTGCGGACTAAAAAATTGTCTGAACGCATCGGTCAGACGGCCACCTTCTCCACTGCTTCTGTGACTGACCGAAGCCTCAACAACACGTTGTCCAGAAATTTGTAACCTCCCAGGCTCTGGAAACGCGTTGCACAACCCTTTCTGCAAGGCCTCCCGAAAATGTTTAATCCTCTGCTCCCTCTGCGACGGCAAGATAAGGTCCGTAACCTTACCCTTGTAACGTGGATCAAGGAGGATTGCCAGCCAGTAATGATCCCTCTCCTTGATACCACAAATACGAGGATCCTTTCCAGGCTTTGCAGGATCAGGGAGGCCATGAAGCGTAGGTTTGCTGAGGCATTCGGTCCGGAGTCCTCTGGGTCACTAAGGACGACATGATCCGCAGCCACCTCCTCCCAGCAACGTACAAGTCCATGGGTTTCTTGGGACTGTAAATGATCCCTTGAAGACTGCTGCTTATGCTGAGTGCTAGGCTCAACCTCCATGCTGACACAATCCTCCTCCTTGTCCTTTTCCTGTGTGATCGGCGGGCCAGCAGGAACACTGTCTGGATAAAGGGGGCCTTGAGAGGTAAGGAAGTCCTCCTCTTCCTCCCTCTGTTCTGCCTCAAGTGCCCTGTCCATTATTCCACGCAGCGTGTGCTCCAACAGGTGGACAAGAAGGACAGTGTCACTGATGCATGCACTGTCACTGCTCACCATCTTCGTGGCCTCCTCAAATGGCGACAGGACAGTGCATGCATCCCTGATCATGACCCACTGGCGTAAAAAAAAAATCCTAAGCTCCCCTGACCCTGTCCTGGTGCCATATTGGCACAGATACTCATTGATGGCCCTCTGCTGCGTGTGCAGCCGCTGCAGCATGGCCAACATTGAGTTCCACCTGGTGGGCATGTCACAGATTAGGCGGTTCTCGGGCAGGTTAAATTCCTTTTGCAGGTCAGCCAGCCAAGCACTGGCATTATATGACCGGCGGAAATGCACACAGAGTTTCCTGGCCTGCCTCAGGACATCCTGTAAGCCCAGGTACCTGCCCAAGAACCGCTGCACCACCAAGTTAAGGACGTGAGCCAAACAGGGCACATGGATCAGCTGTCCCTGTCGGAGGGTGGAGAGGAGGTTGGTGCCATTGACGCAAACAACCATTCCTGGCTTAAGCTGGCATGGCATCAACCACCTCTGAGCCTGCCCCTGCAGAGCTGACAGAATCTCTGCCCCAGTGTGGCTCCTGTCCCCCAAGCACACCAGCTCAAGCGCTGCATGGCATCTTTTTGCCTGCGTACTTGCGTAGCCCCTTGAACGCCTACTGAGCACCGCTGGTTTCGAGGACAAATCAGCACAGGAAGAGGCCATGGAGAAAGAAGAAGAGGAGGGGGTATCGGAGAGAGGTATGTCAGAAACACCACTAGTAGCATTTTGGAGGCGTGGTGGCGGAACAACCTCCAACACTACTGCACCTTGTCCTGCATCCTTCCCAGCTGCCAGCAGAGTCACCCAATGCGCAGTGAAAGATAGGTAATGTCCCTGTCCATGCCTGCTGGACCATGAGTCAGTGGTAATTTGCACCTTACCGCTGACCGCCCTGTCCAGCGAGGCCAAGACATTGCCTTTCACATGTAGAGAGCGGGAATCGCCTTCCGTGAAAAAAAGTGGCGTTTGGGAACCTGCCACTGAGGAACCGCACATTCCACAAACTCACGGAAGGGGGCAGAGTCTACCAACTGAAAAGGCAGCAGTTGAAGTGCTAGCAATTTAGCCAAGCTAGCATTCAACCGCTGGGCATGTGGATGGCTGGGAGCGAACTTCTTTCGGCGGTGCAGCAGCTGGGGCAGGGAAATTTGCCTGGTACAATCTGACGTTGGTGTACCGATAGCAGATTGCCCGCAAGTACTTGGCTGTGACACACCTAATTCTACACCTTCATTCCTCTCAGTGCAGGTTTCAGAGAGGACTGAAGGTATAGTGGGGTTGGAGATCCCAGCTGATGAGGAGCAAGGAGAGGTTCGCTTTGTTCTTTGGTGTGGGTCTTTTCTGTACGCTTGCCAATGGATTGCATGGCAGGTCGACATATATCTGGTCAAGCATGTGGTGCCCAAGCGGCTGCTGTTTTGGCCACGCGAGATACGCTTTAGACATATGTTGCAAATAGCAAAGGTGCGATCTGCTGCACATGTCTCAAAAAAGGCCCACCAATGAACTTTTGGAATAAACAGCAGCGCCCTGCACATGCGGAGCTCTGCGGTGTGATGCAGTCGGTGTGCTGCCCTTAAGCTGGCCCCTAGAGGGCATCCTGCCTCGTTGGAGATGTGCCTCCTCCTCCTCTCTCCTATCAGGCACCCACGTAGAGTCAGTGACCTCATCATCCCCTCCCTCCTCATCACTGGAGCAAACCTGGCAGTATGCTGCAGCTGGGGGAACATGACTGCCAGTTTGCTGTCCTTCTTGGGCACCCCCTCTCTCTGGGCTCACGTTACTGTCTTCCTCTAGCTGGATTCCATCATTGGAGCCTTCAAAACGCTGCGCATCCTCCTGCAGCATGTACCCAACACTGTGGTCAAACAGTTCGGGGGACCCCTCAGGAGGACATGGTGGGGCTAGGGAAGGAGTGACTGATGCCGTTGAGCCGAGGGAAGAGGCCGCTGTGCCAAAGTACCCTGAGCCTGGGTGAGAGAGGATGAGGAGGATGAGGACGGCTTGGTCATCCACTCTACCAAGTCTTCGGCATGTTGCGGCTCAACACAGCCAGCTGCCGAAAAAAAGGACAAGCGTGCCCCACGGCCACGTGCTGATGAGGATGCACCGTGTCCACGACCAGCACTGTTGCCTCTAGACACAGAGCCTGCTTTCCCTCTTTTATTGGCCTGTGACTGTCTGCCTCTCCTTGTTGGCCTTCCAGACATACTTTATTTGATGTATTGGAATAGGTAGGTACACAAGGAATTGTCTGCAGTCAGCTTTAGCTGCACACTGTGGCCAGTATACAGTACACTGACTGAAAATACTTCAGCTGCTTGCCTGTGGTATTATTAGGAAGAGAACACCAGCAATTGTCTGCAGTTAGCTTTAGTTGCACACTGTACACAGGAAACAGTACACTAACTGAAAATACTGATGCTGCCTGCCTATCAGTATATTAGGAAGATAACACCAGCAATTGTCTGCAGTTAGCTTTAGTTGCACACTGTGCACAGGAAACAGTACACTGACTGAAAATACTGATGCTGCCTGCCTGTCAATATATTAGGAAGAGAACACCAGCAATTGTCTGCAGTTAGCTTTAGTTGCACACTGGGCACAGGACACAGTACACTGACTGAAAATACTGCTGCTGCCTGCCTGTCAGTATATTAGGAAGAGAACACCAGCAATTGTCTGCAGTTAGCTTTAGTTGCACACTGTGCACAGGAAACAGTACACTGACTGAAAATATTGCTGCTGCCTGCCTGTCAGTATATTAGTAAGAGAATAACAGGAACGGATCTAGCTAAACTGAATACAGTGTATATATATATATATATATATATATATATATATATATACACACACAACTCCTAGGATGTATATATATATACTGCATACACTGTAACTGCAGCTAACTGACTCGCCTGCCTGCTCTAGCTAACTCAAATGAAATGACACTGACACTGTCTCTCTCTCTCTCTATCTCTCTCAGCACCCGGAACACACTACACAAGGCCGACACGCAGGTGGCCTTATATAGTGTGGGGCGTGTACCTACTCCCCCTGAGCCATGATTGGCCAAAGGCACCCTTCCATTGGCCAATTACGGCCCTCTGTACTGACGGCGCTGTGATTGGCCAAGCATGCGGGTCATAGTGCATGCTTGACCAATCATCAGCCAGCAATGCACTGCGATGCCACAGTGAATTATGGGCCATGACGCGCCTCTCGAATTTGGCACGAACGGCCCATAATGTTGGAAATTCGGCGAACGGTCGAACAGCCAATGTTCGAGTCGAACATGAGTTTGACTCGAACACGAAGCTCATCCCTACTGGTAACCCACTTTTATTAAAAGAAAGATGGAAAGTCCATAACACATAAGGTTTCCTACACAGGGGTTCTTCTCCAGCAATATGCACAAATGGAAAATGCTAGCCCACCTTACTCCTAAGCTCTCACTCAGCTTTAATCACAGCACCTCTGCTCTTTATGCTGGTCACCCAAACCATAGGTTCTTCAATGCTGACTGCTTCACTCTAACGCCCACAGCTCCGCTCTGGCCTTAGTCCTTAGGCCATTTTCTGTCTCCTGCAGACACACATGTTCTGGCTGCCACGTGCAGCCTTGCTGACTCCTGGAGGAGACCTCCTGTCTCTCTTGGGTGGAGCCCTGAGGTATTCCTATACCTCCATTAAAAGGGCTGTGTGCATCTAGTCATACAAACTGCTGGTTCTCCACAAAACCTGGACACTGGGATGGAGATTCCGTCCCGCCCATGACACTATGGAATCTCAAAACTATGGATCCCCATCCAGGAATACCAAAACCTGTAGAAAGCTGCAAAATCTGATTTCTCCACTCAACAGCTATGCTCCATAGGCCTGGACTCAGCCTGTGCCTGTGCCATGTGCACACCCTGTGTCCTGTAACTGACCAATTCCACAGTGACAGAGTCTCTTACTGTCACACATTGTAAATTACAATGGTCACTGCATACACTTTCATTTTATACCACCAGCATATAGGCAGGTTTAATGTGTTTTTTCTGCCTGTGTTCATGTTCTTATGTTAAGTGGGCCAACCAGGTGCAAAATTTTACAATGTCTTAATGTCATTGGGTTGACCTATAAGCTGGGGGTAACTGAACAGGAAGGGTTAACGTTTTTCCTGCAATTTTTTAGCAAGCTTACAGCCCCCTGCTGGGCATAGCATATAAAAAGGGCTGAAATGCCCTGCTTGGAGTTACTGGGGAAATACTGCCAAAATGTAGCTGTTACTCTGTGGAGCTCCCAATAGGGTCTGGAGCTTGGAGACCCTCATGGACTTACAAATGCCAGTTCTGGATTTATTGCCTTTATGGATTATTGCCAAATCATGGACTCTAAGGGACTATTATTGCCTCTTATGGAATTATTGCCTGAATCGACTCTTGCCTTGAAAGGATTGCTTTAAATGGACTTTTCCATCTGCCTATGGTATGGTCACTTTATGGGGCACTAGAGAGCTGTGTATAGGAAACTGTGTGAAGATGTCTTTGGAGCTATTTCTTGTTATTTGCAAACTACCTCAGTAAAGGATCTTTATTTGTCCACCTTATTTCCTGGTCTGAAGTTTCTTAAACGGGTGCATGCACAGCGTATCAAAAGAACAGGGCTTACAAAGGGGACTGAGTAAGAGAAGATATAGTACATGGGCCTAACATATGGAGTGCTATCCAGAGGAAGCTATATTGTCATTGCCAATGAATACAGTATCTGTGTCATGTGCAAAGCAACCAATCAGCCAGGAGACGGGTGACATGGCAAAGGTGACGGTCGCTCTGGTAGTGAAAAGGGTTATGTGCTTGGCACCTTCACTAGAGGCCGGCTCTCAACTTTCTGAGACTGGATCTGCCGCACAGAGTGCCTAGAGACCCAGCCTGGAGTCACAGGAGAGGAAGAAAGCCAAAGAATGGAGAGAGATTGTTTCCTGTATCCAGTAGCAACACTGGATTAGTCACTGGGAGAGAAGTGATGGTATTGCGTCATTGGTGGAGACTTGTACAGGCTCTGCGGTACCGATCTTTAAATGCTGAACACTTGGGAGAGTGGTGTTCTCTAACAAAAAGTGTGTCTGAAGTGTTCAAGTGCCAACAGTGTAAAGAAGTCAGCCATGGACTAAAGGGAGTTAACTGTGTAAGTTGCTGCCCGCTTCTAAGTTTGGAGTTATGCCTTAATGTTGATTTCACATGACCGCCAATTCCTGCCTATCGTTTAGGCATTAGCGAGTGCAGTTCCTTTGTGTCCCCACTAGGGTGCCTCAAGCCCAACCCACAAGCATTGCAATAACAATACAAACCATACTTAATATTGTCAATCCAATATAAAAGTACTTAAAAAATCTCCTTTCGTGATGTGACTGCTGCCTGTCTGCTGGCTGTCTCTTTCCACAACTTCCTGGAGTTCCTGCATGCTTTGCAGCTTCTTCTCTGCAGTTTACTTTCCATTTCCAAAGACTACATATCCCATGGTACCTTGCCTGCAAGCAGTGATTCCTGTACTGAATCCGCCTCCTGAAACTCCTCCTCTCAGCACCTCCTGTAGGTCAGAAGGCAGGCTCTGTGAAATGTGTGACACAGCAGTGCCTACCCACAGGGTCACAGAATCCAAAGAAAGTACATGTGTGGGCATATTCACAAAGTACGGTAAGTCTACAAACTTCAAAATTGTTCAGATTAAGGGAGTAGGCTAGAAATAATTAAAAATGAAAATACAATGTGAAAATTAATATACAATTTTACATTATTACCATAGATATGCTTAGATGTAAACCTCTACATTGAGCAAGAAACATGGAGCACAGTGACTCTCTTGGATGCATATACAAATACATTGTATTCATATTCTGGGCCAAAACATATTTTAACATGTTTTTTACCTCTTATAGCCATGTAAGTATTTCATACTTATCACTTGCAGCTAAAAGGGGGTGTACTCAAGTCTGTTTTTCACCAATTGGGCATCATTTACTACTATTCTGTAAAAAGGCTGTATATTTCGATTTTCTGCTATTCTTGTCTATTCACAACAGCTAAATACAGTTAGCTCTTTCCTTTTCTAGTTCATATACAGAACTCTAGTGGAATTTCAACAGAAGTTGTCAAAACTGACCGAGCAGTACTAGGTTCTCTTTTTACCCAGTGTGTACAGCATACACAATGGGGAATATTTTTTGAAGATTTAGAGAATGCTCATATTTTAAAGTGTAAGTCAAGTGTATTCCCTTTTTTTCCCTTGCACATGTATGGGCATTCAAAGTGAACACATAGTACCCTATAAATGCATGTTTTTTTTTTTTTTTTTTTTAAATAAAACTAAGATTTTATATGAGTAAAGTATAAAAAATAAAGTTGTATATAAACTTCCAAAAAATAAAGACTGTGTGGTCTTTATGGATGAATTATGGAAAAATTTGTTTTGTTTCATTTCAGATTCGTTCGTCAAGTTAATCATTTTGTTTAGTCATTTTCGTATGTTAGAATAATTCATTTTTGGAATTCATTACATATAATCAATTTTTTTTTCGCATATTCATTATTTTCAAATCGATTCGAAATTTGAATTTTTAAAATTTTATTTGAAATTAAATTTTCGAAATTCGAATTTCAGAAGATGGCTATATGCGTTCTATTTTATTATATTTTTTTCTATTGTATTCAATTTTTTTCCATTCTATTCTTTTCTATTCTATTTTTTTATTTTATATTCTATTATTTTATTTTATTTTCTAGTTTCTATTCTATTCTATACTATTTGTTTCTATTTTATTCTATAAAGCAGCCTAAGTTGGAATCGTCATCTTATTTCATTAGCAGTATGGGTGAATGATAACAGATAATTAGCACCACATCCCTAGATAGTCAAAAGCACAGGAATTTTTTTCAAAAAGTTTTTAATGTTGTGATTTAATAAAAAGGTAATTTTTTTATATACTGGATTGTTATTTAATTGAAGCACCTTTAAAAGTCCCATAAATTTTCCTGTGCATTTGATAATCCTATTTCACATTGCAATATGTTTCCATTTCAAATTCAAATTCAAATTAATTTTCGAATTATAATCAATTATCAAATTATAATTCAAATTCATTTTAAAAATTCTGATAATTTAGTTTCTATTGTGATTCGGTAATTCGGATACATCCGAATCTCAGAATAATGCAAATTTCATCCGAATTTCAATTCGTAACTAAACTAATCCAACATGTTTAGTGTGGTCATGCCTCCATGCACCCCTTGTTTGATCAAGCTCCCTGTACAAAAAAAACAGGTTACACTAACAGCACAGTGCAGTGTTGAATAACTTGATTTACTTAAGCTGTCCATACTGTACTGTACATTCGAAAAATTTCATTTTGGAAACGTTTGATTTTAAAATCATTAGCAGAGTCAAATTGACTTTCATTTTTGACTGCAGTGACAAGTAAATTCAAAGGCGCATAATTTAATTTTTTTCGAACAAGGACATTTCAAATCATGTTTGTGATTTTTTTTCATTCAGGAAATTACATACATTCCAAAATTGAATGTTAAAACCAAATACAATTTTGAAATGTATTTGTTAAGTCATTGTACTGATAAGAATTTTTGTACAAACGTACATTTGTAAATCTACAGTATGGCCAGCATTTACATTACAGTCCCTCCATCTCTCAGACCTGATAAAAAAGGAATCATGGGACTTATACTGGCAGTATTTAAATATACTTTTAATGATGTATAAATGAGTAAAGAACTCTATCAAAGGGTACACTTTTATATTAGCTTGTTTCATTTTTAAGCTATTATTAGAACCAGGTTATCCTTGGAGGATATAACGGAAATAATATGTGAGCCCTATATGTCATGCCAGGCACTTTCTGACAGACCTGGGAGGTATGATATGAAGTAGTATGTTGATATCAGCTTATGGTGCACTAAATGAAGGAGCAGTTGCTGTAATCTGTAAGTGGTTAATGTCACCCCAACTAATCCCAGATTGGGGAATGTCTAATTTGCACGTAAGGAAATTTCTTGGGGTATCCCTCATTCTTTATGAATTTCTGATAGGGATTCATAGGTTCCTTCACATTTATAACAATGAATGTATTGGACACCATAGCAAGCCCAAAAAAATGCCCTCATCTATGGGTTATGCTACTAGGGAGTGTTAACAGAATGTGCTGCCTTATGGTCAATTAGGGTTGTAATTTAAGCACCACCCACTGCTAAGAGGTCCAGATACAACTTTATTCCATTAAAGGCCATACAAAGTGCCCTAGTGACTGCATAAACCATAGGCTGTTTCCTATGCATAAACTTTCTACTATAGTGGCTGTAGCAATATTATTATATTCTGTAAGGAACCACCAATGTGTGTGAACAAGCTGGGATGCCAAGAAGTACCCCTGAAGGTTAGGCAAGTTCATTCCCCTGTCAGCCAGGGGTAATTTGCAAGGTATCTGTAGAAATTCTAGATGAAGAAAATAACTCAGGATTGTGTCTATCTCGTTGAATTCACAATTAATCAGCACATATAAATATTGTTAAAATTATATATTTTTTGTATGACCCAGGGGACCCTGGGGCAGTTTGGACCAAGTGTCTAAATCTACATATTATGGAGTCAAGGTTATGTATTGTAGAGGTTGTTATATGGTGAGGTGATGCCTAAATCTGAAAATTGATCAATTATTTTCAATGAACAAAAGATGGGATCTGAGGCATCAAATCCAGGTCCATTGTGGGAAAGTTATAGACTTTTCACAGACTTTAAAATATAGTAATCTGTCTAGACACTTCTGGGGGTCTGATTAAATAATTTTAACATGTCATTGCCAATAAGTGAGCATGCTGGTCCCAGCTCAGGAGCCATTGGACTTTAATTTGTTTTAATTACTTAAAGTCCATTTAAACTGTATGTGTATTTAGAACTACTGCTTCAACAGGGTGACAACACTGCCATTATTTCACTGCAGAATGATCACCCGTTGCAGGAAATGAAAAGAAAAACAATAAATCTACTAGTGTGATCAACAGGTAATAAGACTATGTTATGGAGCAGCTGATCTATGTTATTTTTGCTGTTGTTCATATTTTCACTTTTTTTAAATTACACTTATTTTAGAAAACGACAGTTCTGAAATTATTAGTAGATTGTAGATATTGACTTTTTTTCCTACTCTTAAGCCCTGTATACACGATCGGTTTTACCGATGAAAACAGTCCGATGGACTTTTTTCATCGGTCAAACCGATCGTGTATGGGACCCATCGGTCTTTTTTCCATCGGTTTTAAAAAATAGAACATATTTTTTTTTTTAATTGAAAAAAAACTACTTTATTAAGAAGTATATGCATGGTACATACATCAGTAAAATCCAGTATGGCCAAAGCAATAGTACATACATGAACATAATGAAACATCTGTGTGACATAAAAGATGAAGACACCGATGAGAGTGGAGCCGGCATACAACAAAGATGAGAAATCAACATGTCAAGTACACGTTTCCCCATCCGCCAACCATCTATCCCATACCCTCTCATACTTTAGGGGACACCCTCTATGCACATAAATCAGTTTTTTATATGGGAGAGCATCGTTAACCGACTTTTTCCAGCACTGGACTGTGGGGGACAGAGCCTGCATCCAGTTTCGGGCCACTACTTTTCTCGCCAAGAATAGCGTCTCATGTAAGAAGGTACGCAGGGGTTTGTCAGCATCTAGTTCTGGCAACAGGCCAAGTAGGCACATCTTTGGGTCAAGGGTAGCAGGGGAGCCCATCTGGTCGTGTAGGAAGCGTATCACCTGTGTCCAGTATGTCTGGATAATGAGGCAGGACCAAATAAGGTGGTAAAAGGAGCCCGGGGTGTGGTCGCAGAGGCGGCATCCTGGATTGTACGTGGGTTTGAAACGTGCTATTCTCTGAGGGGTCAGGTACGTTCTGTGTATAATGTACAACTGTGTGAGGCGGTCCGATAGCTTGGGGGAGACTTTTTTCACGTCTTCCAAGATCTCATCCCAATCCTCATCCTCCACTAGTCCAACATCCACCTCCCATCTGGTCTTGGCCACGTAGGCCAATGCTGTGGCGCTAGGGAGACGAATGGCGGAGTACAGAGTGGAGATGAGTTTGGCGGGCTCATTCCCCGTGACTGTGTCCACTATAGAGGGGACTGCCATGGACGGGTTGGAGCCAGAGAACTGGGCCTGTATAGCGTGGCGGAGTTGCAGATACCTGAAGAAACGGCAATTGGGGAGGGAAAATTCATCTTTTAGCATTTGAAATGTTTTAAGGCCTGTGGTGGTCATGATCTGGTGTAAATATAAGATCCCATGGCGTGTCCACACCGCGGGGTCTGGGATGGACAATAATTCTGGCAAACATGTATTGAACCAGAGAGGGGTATGAGAGTGTACTTGCGGGGTTCCAATTTTTTGTAGTGCCATCCGCCATACCCTCCGGTGGTGAGCCAACATGTCAGCTTTGTGTTGGGAGGGGCGTCTCGTCGATGGGGTTCTAAGGACTGACTGAAGTGGGGTATGGGCTGGGTCGTCGGGATGCTCACAGAGAAGTGTCTGGTATCTTGGTAGCTCACGTTTGTCAAAGTAATAGAAGTGGGACAGTTGGGAGGCAAGATAATAGTCCTGGAAGTCTGGGAGAGCAGCTCCTCCCAATGTCACGGGGTTCTTCAGAATTTTCCAAGATAATTTGTGTCTGCCATGACCCCATATAAATGAATTCAGAATGGATTCAATTATTTTGAAACATTTTTGCGGTATATAGAGGGGAGCATGCCAGACCAAATACAGTATTTTTGGAAGGAGTATCATCTTAACCAGACTAATGCGACCCATAACACCCAGGGGTAGTCTGGCCCAGGTCTGTGTCTTGGTCTTGATCAGGGCATACAGGGGTTCAATGTTCAGTAGTTTGTAGTCCGAGAGCGATCTGGTGACCTGCACCCCAAGGTATTTGATCAGGGAGACCCTTGGAAGAGCCAGAGGAGGAGACGTGAATGAGGGGGGGAAATGGTCAATCGGGAGAATCTGGGACTTGGACCAATTAATACTCAGACCTGAGTGTCCACCCATACGTTCTATGGACTGGAGGGCTGCTACAAGAGAGGGACCCGAGTCCGCCAGATACAGGAGTGTATCATCGGCATACATCCCGATCTTTTCTTCCAGGTTCCCCATCCTGAGGCCTCGGATACAGGCATCTGCGCGGACCATAATGGCCAACGGTTCCACAGCCAATGCGTACAGCATGGGGGAAAGGGGGCAGCCTTGTCGGGTCCCTCTTTCCAGCGGGAACTGGTCGGAAAGCCAACCGTTCACAAATACTCTGGCCCTCGGGGATTGATAGAGGAGTTGGACCCAGCGAATGAAGCTGGGGCCAAATCCAAATCTTGAGAGGCACTCCCACAGGTAGTTCCACTCCACGGAGTTGAAGGCCTTGGCGGCATCCAGAGCCACCACAACCCTCGAACCAATTTCATCGTGGGACCCCTGAATATTCATGAATAGGCGACGAATGTTCATGGCAGTGTTTTTCCCTGGCATAAAGCCTGTTTGGTCAGGGTGGATCAATGACAGAATAACCTGATTAAGGCGGGAGGCTAGGATCTTTGCTAATATTTTAATGTCTACCTGTAATAAGGAAATAGGCCTATACGACTCCGGGTATTTAGGGTCCTTACCGGGTTTGGGAATTACGACAATTTGAGCCTCTCTCATGGAGGGGGGTAGAACTCCTGAATCAAATATGGATTTGTACAGGTCTTTAAGTTTAGGGATTAGAATTTCGGAATAGGTGGCATAGAATTCTAGAGGTAGACCATCAGATCCTGGTGCCTTAGATGAGGCCAAACAGGAGATAGCCTCGGTGATGTCCTCCTCGGTAATAGGGGCTTCTAAGATTTCAAGCTGGTCGTTGGTCAGTCTAGGGAATTGAACTCCCGCTAGGTAGTCCCTGGTATCTTGGGGAGTGTGGGTGACTCTGGATGTGTAGAGTGTACGGTAGAATCTCCCAAATTC
Source organism: Rana muscosa (assembly GCA_029206835.1). Classification (NCBI taxonomy): domain Eukaryota; kingdom Metazoa; phylum Chordata; class Amphibia; order Anura; family Ranidae; genus Rana; species Rana muscosa. The sequence continues at coordinate 256,253,000 of CM055122.1, read as the reverse complement.
CTCCGCCACCAGTTGTGGGTCGGTGATGTCGTTCCCCTGTGGGTCGGTCAAGGACACCACCACAGGGGGACGCAGATCCAAGTGGGCAAGATACGCGAGCAGTTTGCCTGATCTTTCTCCGTACTCAAACACCCTTTGTCTACAGAAAAAGATTCGTTGCTTAGCCTTCTCTATGTGCAATTGGGAGACCTGTCGCGCCTGAATCCTGAGGTTATTGGCCGTGCTGGGAGAGGGGTCTCGAAGAAACGCCTCCTCCAGCACCTGTAGGTGGTCTGCCGCCTGCTGGACAATAAGTGTTGATGACCGTTTGAGCCTGTTGATACGCATAGAAGCAGGGAACGAGCGTGGAGCTTAAACATTTCCCACACCACGTCATATGTGGTAGAGCCCCCGTTGGCCGTAAAGTAGTATTGCAATTCCGTGGGGATGTCTTCCTGTTCCCGCAGGGCAGTCAGCCAGAACGGGTTTAACCGCCAGGAAGGGGCAGGGGAAGCTTTCAGGAGCTGGATCGTGATCCAGTAGGGGGCGTGATCCGAGAGTACCCTCGGAGCAAAGCCTACATCCCCTAGTTTAGGCAGCAGGGACATTGAGACAAACACAAAATCAATTTGCGACATCGTGTTGTGACTAGCTGAGAAGCATGAGAAGACCTTGGTGTGTGGGTGTTTGTGGCGCCAAGTGTCGACAAGGGCGAAGTCTGTCATTATGCGGTGCAGTCTGGTATGGGCCAGTGGATCAAGGGCGGGGTTCAGCGCGCCCAGGCGGTCCAGAGCGGGGATTAGGGTCATATTGAAGTCCCCCATCCACACCGCCGGTACAGAGGGATATTGAGTCATAAAGGCAAGGCCCTCCTTAATTACAGCAGAGTTATACGGGGGGGGGACATAGCAAGAGAGCAGCAGGATAGGAGACCCGCTAATGGTAGCGTGCACAAACACATATCTGCCCTGCTGGTCCGTGCGAAGTAGTACTAGATCAAATGGTACCCGTTTGGCAATCAGGATCGATACTCCTCTGGAATAAGAGGTGTGGGTAGCATGGTAAGCCCACCCTATCCAGGGTTTTTTGAGGGAGGATTGCAGGTGGCCCGTGACATGGGTCTCGACTAATGTGATGATGTCAGCCCTCTGAGATTTGAGAAACGTCAGGACAGCTGTGCGTTTAATCTTGTTGCGTAGGCCCCTAACATTCCACGTAAGGAACTTCAGGGAACTCATGGTGGGCGTAGGGCGCGTATAATAAACCGCAGCCAGACCAGGACCAGCAGAGCAGAGAAGGACACATCAGATGGCATAAAACATAAAGAATACCAATATCGATAGTGCATGTATGACAATAACATAGTACCTTTAGCAGAGATAAACAATTGCAAACATAGTGGCAAATAAAGAATAACCACAACATTTCCCTTCCCTCCCAGTCCATTGCCACCCCAACTCGGCATGAACATAGTATCCCATAACCAGGTATCAACAGGGGACATCCAACGTGAACAAAACGTTGGAGGCAAGGGACTTAATTTCAATGGGACATAGATACCCGTGACAAAAAGAAAACTAAAAAATAGGACCAAACAGTCAGGTAGATTGGGGGGATGAAAAAGGTCCATAGGGATCCTAGGGGGGCGACTTCTTCTCTGAGAAGTGCATGGGGTGTAGGGGCCACAGACGTGCAGCACCATTTCAGCATTACAGGAGGGGGCCCCACCTGCCATCAGGGTGTTAGGTATAGTATTAGAGGAAGTTCAATCCATGTTCGGTAGACTGCTCTCCACAAGTATCTCCCACATGTGGGGAGGCCGGGGGATCAAAAGTCAGTTGGGTCGCCCGGAGACGGCGAGCTTGCTGCGAGATCCAAGGAAATATGAGGAGACAAAAAAAAAAAAAAAAAAAAAAAAAAGGGGGGGGGGTTTCAGATCCTTCCCCCTGTCCCGGTGAGGGGTACCTGCTAACAATATAGCCGCTGTGGGGCTAAACACCAGAATGAGGACAAAGAGCATAACCGGTACAGGGGGGAGTGGGGGAGAAATAAAAGTACTCACAGCTTGTAGGCAGTGCAGCGCGCTCAGTCTCGCCGATCTCTCTGATCAATCCAAGTGGATGCCAGCTCAGGGTCCTCAAAGAAGTGGGTTCGACCATCGCATTCCACACGAAGCTTTGCGGGGTACAGCATGGCATATTTGAGGTGCAGGACGCGGAGGCGCCGTTTAACATCCTGGAATCTGGACCGCTGCCGTTGCACCTCATTGGAGAAGTCCGGGAAGACGGCCACATGTGTGTTGGTATAGGGGATGTTCCCTTTCTCTCTGGTCAGGCGGAGGATCTTATTGCGGTCCCTGAAGTTGAGAAACTTCGCTATCAGGGTACGTGGCGGGGCTCCTTGAGGAGGAGGACGGGCAGGGATTCGATGGGCTCTCTCCACCGCGAACATTACCGAAAATGCGTCTCTGCCAAAGGTTGTTGTCAGGAGGTTTTCAAGGAAGCTCGCCGGATCATTGCCCTCAGCAGATTCAGGAAGACCGATGAAACGGAGGTTACATCTCCGAAGGCGGTTTTCCATGTCGTCTTGTTTTGCGCTAATCTGTTGCAGCTGGCGGCGCACCTCATCCGTGGTATGTTGTAGAGGGTGTAAAATATCTTCCGCTCTGCTAATACGGCTCTCCGTCTCCGTCACGCGGTCCCTGAGGGTAGAGAGATCCTGGCGGATAAGGGACACGTCAATTTTGACCTCCTCGATTTTGGTGGTAAGCGTGCTCTGGCATAGGGCGATGGCATCCAGTAGCCTGTTAGTAGCCACCACAGAGTGTTCCGCGCCCAGGGACGCGTCAGCGCCATCCTTGGCCTGTTGGTCCTCATCCAGCCTGCGGTATTTGGCCAATTTGTCAACGGCCTCTGAGTTTTTTTTTGGTGGGGACATGCTGCGGGGGTGATCAGGGGAGTCCCAGGTGTACCAAGATGGCCGCAGCTAAATAGGCCGAGCCCTCTGCGGCTCCTTTCCCACCGCCGTCCAAGGGTGATGTAGCGTGACCCGCAGGTAGTGGTCAGGCAATAGCACTGTCCTTTTGCTATATCCCAGGGAATCAAGGCTCAGGGGAATCAGGGGGGCCTATAATACTTGCCCAGGCCGCCTCCGGGTGTAGCAAGATGGCCGCCGCTCCAGGAGTCAGGCTGAGGCAGTGATCCTTCCCCACAGCAGGTGCAGAGTAATAAGGCACCACTGGAGGGGGATTAAAATAGAACATATTTAAAATTTTTCCGATGGATCAAAAACCGATGGCAAATTCCGATCGTCTATGGGCAAGTCCATCGGATAAAAAAACCCACGCATGCTCAGAATCAAGTCGATGCATGCTCAGAAGCATCGAACTTCATTTTTCTCGGCTCATCGGAGTGTTTTACGTCACCGCGTTTGGAACGGTCGGGTTTTTTGACTGATGGTGTGTAGGCAAGACTGATGGAAGTCAGCTTCATCGGATTTCCGATGGACAAAACCATCAGATCAGAATCCATAGGATAACCGATCGTGTGTACGAGGCTTTAAGCCTCGTACTCACGACCGGTTTTCTCGGCAAGAAATGACAAGAAAGCTGTGTATGGTTTCTTGTCGAGAAAACTGCCGGGAATCTCAACGAGAAAAATAGAGAACCTGCTCGCTATTTTCTCGTCAGGATTCTCGTTTTTCTCGTCGGGATTCTCGGCGGCCTGTTTCCCGATGAGAAAACCGGTCGTGTGTATGCTTTTCCGAGTCTTAAAAAAACACGCATGCTCAGAATCAAGTATGAGATGGGAGCGCTCCTTCTGGTAAAACTAGCGTTCGTAATGGAGATAGCACATTCGTCACGCTGTAACGAACTGAAAGCACGAAGACTGAAACGAATCGTCTCTCCCCAAACTTTTACTAACACGTGGTAACACAAGATCAGCAAAAGCAGCCCAAGGGCTGGCGCCATTGGAATCGAACTTCCCCTTTATACTGCCGTCGTACGTGTTGTACGTCACCGCGCTTTACAATGACAAGATTTTTAATTGACAGTGTGTATGCAAGGAAAGCTTGACAAGAATCCCGTCAAGCTTGACAAGAATCTCGTCGAGAAAACCAACGTTTTTTTTTTACGACGGGATTCTCGGCCGTGTGTACGAGGCTTAAGTCACAGCTAAAGGGAAACAAAGTGATCCAGGTACAAATGCCTTCCAGGAGAGCAATAAATGTCAGATTTACTGATAGCTGAAATTGTAAAAGTCAGGCACTAGATAAGCTGTACTGAGGTCATAAAGCTCTAATTGAGGTATTAAGCAAATAATCAGCAGTGTGTGAACTAACAACCTTTTCTTGTCTATGGCACAAAGTGCATGAGCCCTCCTCATTCACAGCTGGAACAGCAGGGAAGGGTTAATGAGACAAGTTATTTCGAGGTTCTCTCCGCCAGCCAAAAATACTCTGGAACCACTCATTGCTGCATTCTTTCCTTCATTAGGTATAAGCCCATATCTAGGCTGCTTTGAGATATGTAGATACAAGGGGGCTCTGTTATATAGGGTTAGTGTTCAGGGCATAAGCACCAGTCCTAATTGATGACTTTCACAGTTTCACTACAACAATCTGTTCATTGAAAAGTTATTAAGCCTATAACATTGGACACCTTGTATAAACAGTCATTGGTAAACATTCGTAGAAGTGTAAAAATTCCCATACTTGTGTAGCATAACATCACATAACAGAAGTTATATGAAGGCCGGTTCTTGCTCTATTTAAAAGTAAAACATTTACCTATTTAAATGTATTAGGCAGAACTATGCAGTCATGTCTACACGCACCTATGACCATCTGTGAATCTAGTGATGCTGGTCTATAGCACAGTTATTTATCAATCTTGCAAGAGTATTTGTTCCTATTAACCCCCCCTAACCAGGCCATTTTTTGTGAACCGACACTGCGTCGCTTTAACTGACAATTGCGTGGTCTTGCGACGTTGTACAGAAATAATTTTTTTCTCACAAATAGAGCTTTCTTTTGGTGGTATTTGATCACCTCTGTGTTTTTTATTTTTTGCGCTACAAACAAAAAAACATATTAAAAAAAACAAAAAAACAATATTTTTTACTTTCCGCAATAAAATATTCCCAATTAAAAAAAAAAAATCACATTTCTTTATCAATTTAGGCCAATATGTATTCTGCTACATAATTTTGGTAAAAAAAAAATCCCAATAAGCGTATATTGATTAGTTTGTGCCAAAGTTATAGTGCCTACAAATTATGAGATAGATTTATGGTGGACTTTTTCTTTTTTTATTGTTTTTACTAGTAATGCGGCGATGAGCGATTTTTAGCGGGACTGCGACATTGCAGCAGACAAATCTGACACTAAGTGACATTTTTGGGGACCAGTGACACCAATACAGTGATCAGTGCTAATAAAATGCACTGTCACTGTATAAATGATGCTGGCAGGGAAGGGGTTAACAGCAAGGGCGAACAAGGGGTTAAGTGCGCTCCTAGGGAATGAGTTCTAACTGTGGGGGGAGTGGATGCACTTGAGGAAAAGAGAGATCTGTGTTTCAGCTTATCTGAAACACAAGATCTCTCTTTTACTCTCTGACAGAGCAGCGGTCTGCCTTGTTTACATAGGCAGACCGCTGTTCTCCCTTTCCTCTGAAATCGGCGGGTCCCGGGGGCCATAGCAACCGACAGAAACGCAGATTGGGTCCCGCTGTGTCCAATAACAGCAGGAGTGGCACGCCCCCTAGATCGCGTGCACAAAATCACGTACCTGTAAGTTATTTTGCACAGCCGAGCCGCCCTGCTGCATTATATATACGGTATATATGTCAGGAACTGGTTAATAGAAGACATGAAAATTTTTGCAGAGAGGTACAGTGTCTTAATTTTTAAGACTTTTGGCCTTTTGCAGCACTGTCACAATCCACAACCTATTGCAATCAACTTAGTGCAAGTTTTTTATATATTCGTATCTTTGTAGGAACATTAGCTATAAAGCTTTTTTGGGACTGGGAATGATGTGAATGGTTCTGTATACTCCGAAAGGCACAGAAGATTATATGCAGGTGCTTCAAGAGGGGGACTTTCAAAAATTGGATCTCCAATTCTGATCTAGCTACCTATGGGCATCCAACTGTTCTCTAGAGCAGGGGTCCCCAACCCCCTGGGCCGTGGACCGGTGCCGGTTTGTGCCCTGTTTGTAGCCGGGCAGCACAGCAGAGAGATCACATCAGCGTCCCTCTCACCACCTCCGCATCACCTTGGCTGGGTCCGCCTTCTCACATCTCATAGGCCAGAATACTCTTGAGATTACCTGCGCATGTGCTGGTTTCCCTGCTTCTGAATGCCGGACTCCGTAGCCCTAAGGAGAGTCTGCAACAAAAAAATTTCACTGCTGTCAGAAAACCCAAATTGGCCTTAAATTCTTAAAAAGTGGAACATTGCATCTGCTGGTGGCTGTGGTGGCAGGCTACAGTGGGAAGCTGCATCTTGTTGTAGGATAGTGACAAGTTGCATCTGGTGGCAGGCAAAGGTGACAAGTGACAAGCTGCATCTGGTGGCAGGCAAAGCTGGCAAGTGGTCCCTATAGAAGTGGTACAAACTGTAGCATTGGGCTAATAATAGGAAGGATGTTACAAGTATTAAAGCGGAGGTCCGGCGGTAAAAATAAATAAATTAAAAGTCAGCAGCTACAAACACTGTAGCTGCTGACTTTTAATAAGCACACTTACCTGTCCAGGTTGCCCGCGATGTCGGCTGCCCGAGGCCGATCAGTCCCTCGGACTGGGTCCCGGTTCCGCCACCCTCACTAAGGGAAACAGGCAGTGAAGCCGCTTCACTGCCCGTTTCCTGCTGCGTATGCGCGAGACGTGTGGCTCTTTGTGTGTCCCAGAAGGCAGCGCGCCTCCATTTCCCAGGAGGCAACGTGAGGAGGAGAACACAGAACCTCACAGAGGAAGAGGCAGATTAGGACAATCTGCCTAGTAACAGCCATTTCTGGTAAGTATAATTTTTTTTTTTTTTTTTTTTTTTTTAGGGTGGACCTCCACTTTATCCAGTTGTCCACCGCCCACCGTCATATGACGGGGGGAAGAAGACTCTCTTGTTCTGGGCGGACATCATATGACGTGATCGCCTTCCCAAGCTACTAGGGGTCACTGGGGACCCGATGCGTGTGCCCGGCGGCCGCGGTGGCTGCCGGGCACCCGCGATTGCCCAGTAACTGAGCAGGACCGTGGATCTCTGTGTGTAAACGCAGAGATCCACGTCCTGTCAGGGAGAGGAGACCGATGGTGTGTCCCTTGTACATAGGGACAACCATCGGTCACCTCCCCCAGTCAGTCCCCTCCCCCCCACAGTAAGAATCACTCCCAGGGAACACATTTAACCTCTTGATCGCCCCCTAGTGTTAACCCCTTCCCTGCCAGTCATATTTATACAGCAATCAATGCATTTTTATAGCAGCGATCGCTGTATAAATGTGAATGATCCCAAAAATGTGTCAAAAGTGTCCGATGTGTCCGCCGCAATATCGCAGTCACAACAAAAATCGCTGATCGCAGTCACAATAAAAATCGCTGATCGCCGCCATTACTAGTAAAAAAATAAATAATAAAAATGCTACAAATCTATCCCCTATTTTGTAGCTGCTATAACTTTTGCGCAAACCAATCAATATACGCTTATTGCGATTTTTTTTTACCAAAAATATGTAGAAGAATACATATCGGCCTAAACTGAGGAAAAAATTTGTTTAAAAAAAAAAATGGATATTTATTTTAGCAAATTTTTTTTTCAAACTTGTCCCTCTTCTTTTGTTTATAGCGCAAAAAATAAAAACCGCAGAGGTGATCAAATACCACCAAAAGAAAGCTCTATTTGTGGGAAAACAATTATAAAAATTTCATTTGGGTACAGTGTTGCATGAACGCGCAATTGTCATTCAAATTGTGACAGCACTGAAAGCTGAAAAATGGCTTGGGCAGGAAGGGGGTGAAAGTGCCCTGTATTGAAGTGGTTAATTACAATGCCAACACTCATTGCTGCAGCCAGTGGAACTCCTATTAACCCTATTGAGTTTTGCATGTAAAGATTTCAGTTCTATTACCCAAACTAACTACTACTGTTACATACCTCCCAACTTTCACATTGTCCACTGCGGGACTTTAATTTTTTTTCCCCCTCTCATCGAAGTTGTTGAGCGGGGGGGCGGGGGGGGCTGGTTCTCGTGAAGTTGTTGAGCGGGGGGGGTTCTCGTGAAGTTGTTGAGCGGGGGGGGGTTCTCGTGAAGTTGTTGAGCGGGGGGGTTCTCGCGAATACAACACACAAGCCCGCCCGCCCAACACGCACCTGCTTTTCGCTGCCGTTCTGGCGCGCTGGAGGTTCGTCGCGGGTCGCGGAAGTGTGACGTGACGAGGGGGGGGGCTCGGAAGGACTGTGCGGGAAAACAGTGTCCCGCACGGGTACGCGGGAAGATGATGTCCCTGCGGGAGAAACCCGCAGAATCCGGGCGGGTTGGGAGGTAGGGATTTGTGTACTCAAAGGCTGTCTGGAGCATTTTTCCCAGTGTGACTTTGAATGTACAACTTTTATAAAGCACTATGTCAGTGCTTGCTTTCCTTTGTGGCTACCTGTTCTCCTCAAAATGGCCTTGTCTGGGTGCTAGAACACACATTCATTCAAGCCATGGCACTTCCATTTGCAAAACAAACTGTACAAGAGGTGGGCTTCAGAAACACAGATGTGCAGGTTTTGCTGTTGCAAGCCACGAATGCAACTTTGCAGACTGCAGGAGGATAACCCTTCCCCCCCCCCCCCCCCCCACACAAATAAAAAGAAAGGGTGGTGAGTTCAACAGCTGCAAGTGACTTATGACTCAGGTAAGAACTACTTCCATCCGTGCCCTTTTACACAGGTATTTTGATGTAGGACGTAGCCTCTTCAGGTTTTCTTATGATGTTCATATATTTAATTGCTTTATATAACTCCCTCTGTCCCCTGTCTGAGGATAATTTGCAGTAAGCCGGATATAATTGGAAGTTCTGGATAGAACACAATATTAAGTCAAGCAGTGAATTATTCTCCTCTTGGAGTTCCAGTGCTGTGTTCTCTAATGCAGTTTGGCCTTTGTCCAAATTTACTTTTTCTCTCTTTAATAAAGTACAGTAAGAGCCCTTCTCTGGTTCGTGTTCTCTGTCCAAGGAATCCAAGCCATTAAAATCTACACTTGATGATACATTCACATTCTGTGCTTTTCTATGCGTTGGTGTGTTTTGAAAAAATGTCATACACTTTTTGGCACATTGCAGATGCATTTTTTGGGATATTCTTCATGCATGATCAATTTATGTATGCTGAATTAAAAATCAGCCCTATCAAAAATGAATTTCTTTATCTTGGGTGGAATATGATAGGGCTTCAGGTATACTGTATGTACAGCTAAAACTTTTCCTTTTAGTTTAATAGAGCAAAAAAAGTTTAAATACCGTTTAAATACCGTTTTCTGTCTGTGTCTTATTGGGCAGATTTCTCTTCACTCCCTAGAAACACAATAGTGATAAAAGTGGAAGAAAGATTCCTATTGAAGACAATTGGCACTGTCCCCATTTGAATTTTTTTTACCATACTTTTGTTCTGGTGATAACTGTAAAATTTCACTATCTTTGTTAGCAGCCACAAGGAAAAACAAAAATGTTTCCTCCCCATGTTTTCTGTTGAGTTATGTTAAATACCTATTGTACCCTATGACAACTTTTTACCTGTAGCTGGGTGACTGCAGTCTCAACACCTGTAAGTCCATTTTGTCCTTTTATTGTGGAAGCATTTTTGTTTCTGAATAAATCTACCACACTATAAGGATTCCACTGTCTCTTTTCTTTTTCATTGGACACTCTGAGCCATACCAGAGACAAATGATCAGCTCTTGAGAATACTTTGGTCCACAATCTACCACCACACCCTAGACCAGCCTTTCTCAACTTTTTCAACACAGAGGAACCCTTGAAATAAGTTTTTAGTGTCAGGGAACCCCTGATAAAAATGACTATACTGTATCTACAACTCATGATACATTAGTGTGATGGTCAGTGGGAAGAATGCTCCTTACACTTGTGGTCATTGGGAAGTATTACCCTCTTATAGATAGCTAAAAAGATCAAAGGCGTCAGTGGTAACTTATCAGAGAAGCAGACATAGCGCATTGGTTAAGGGACCCCTAGAAACCTCTGGAGAAACCCTAGGGTTCCATGGAACCCTGGTTGAGAAACTCTGCTTTAGATAGTGTTACATGGCCCAAAGAGTTTACAATTTACTTACAATAGTTTATATTTATTTGTACGAAAGTTAAAAATACACACAATCTCATACATACAGTATTAATGCAGCATTAAAAGAACGTGTCCTGCACTTATTAATATCAGCAGGAAAGTACAACCCCCCTTAGTTATAAAGGACCCCCTTGATATCCCAAGCTGAAAATTTCTAATACATATACCAATACTCTAATTAATATAAAAGTTGACATCAAAAGGTAAGTGAATGAGCTGGAATGTTCAAGGGATTTGAACCTCAACCCATTTCGGGGGGGGTTTCCCGCTTCTTCAGGAGGATACAGTGAGACCAATAATTCTACATATAAACAACATAATATATCATTACACACTAATATAGAAAATAAACCAAAAATCAAACCACATGTACAATGGATATTGTAGCTGGTTATGTAGTTTACATAGGGAAGAACATGCTTCCTATCTATGAACAGATATTGCAAACTTTTAGCAACCTGAATCATGGCATCGTCTTAATCAGTTTAAACCCAACCTGAGCAGTGCACAGTGGACAGGATATTCTCATAGCGCATAATTGAAAGTTCACCAAGTGCTGTGTAATTTTATCTTGTACTGCATACTTTTAATAATATATTATTGTAGCATGATCCTATATAATCTGATTGCGTGCCATCCTTATCATAGTATGATTTGGGACCTTTTCCCATACAATTAGATAACACCATAGAAAACACTGGATGTTTATCCACTAGGCTTGTGCAATTCGTTTCGTAACGAATCGAAATTCGTCCGAATTTAGCAACTTTCGGACATTCGGAAGCATTCGAATTTCCGAACAGAGCAATTACGAATAAAACCGAATCCGAAATAAATTATACCGCAAAATAGCGAATGCCCGAAGGTCTTCGGCATAATTCGTTATGAAAAAAGTTACGAATGTACGAATCCATTCGAAGCACAATAACACTCACTCTGCTCTCTGCTTCTCCCTCACCATGCTGAACTCCCTCTCAAAATGGTGTACAGGGGGCGGAGGCTATAGCCGCATGAAAAAACGAAAGTAAAATACGAGATTTTGAATCCATTCGAAGCACAATAACACTCACTCTGCTCTGCTCTCTGCTTCTCCCTCACCGTGCTGAACCCTCTCAAAATGGTGTACAGGGGCGGAGCCTATAGCCGCATGTAAAAAACGAAAGTAAAATACGAGATTTTGAATCGTTACAAATAACCGCTATGTATTTAGAAAAGTACAAATCCATTCGAAGCACATTAGGCATAATAGGCAGCGTCGTTGTGAGAGAGACACGGAAAATTACGAATCAACGAACCCAAAAAAAGTTACGAAAGTAGGAGTTGTGTCCAGAATCAACGAAAAACAACGTACTCTACCGAAAGTACGAATTATAAAGCAACAAAAAATTCAACGAAAAATGTCGCTTGCAAAAATACGAATGAGTCCGAACACGAAAAATCCCGTTTAGCAAAATTATGAATGATTACGAATCAACAGGACCGGAAAGAAACGAACCGAAACGGAACGAATTTTTCCGTTGTGCACAAGTCTATTATCCACCATATTGTACAAAATAGAAGAAGGTGGACGTTTATTTCTGGACAACCGTTTATAAACAGGAAACACATTTGGGTGACCACTGAATTTCTGTGATTGAGACATCATTAGACTGCTTAGATCAAATAAAAAAACTGAATGGGCCAATTGGAGTGGCTTACGCACATGTTATCATTTGTATAGCCAATCACATTGACTGCATGTGTAAACAATGTAGTACTAGGCAGCCAGGCCTTCTCTCTCCTCTCGGGTGACATAGAGGATTATGAATTGCCCTAGTCAAGGCCCTGACGTGATTCTTTTGGAGCTTTGTAGGGATTTTGAAATCCACAAATATGTTGCAACTGAAGGAAGTTTGCAGGGAAAAGTGTTCAAAAAGTGTTAAAAAATGTCAAAGTAACTGGTGAGCAGTTATACAAAATGCCTTAAAGAAGTCATTAGTGCTTAAGGGGGTAATACCAGTTTCTATTGCCAAGGGTGTACATATTTCTCCTCAATACACCATTACATTTATTGATATTTTTGTTGAATAAATGTGTTGCTATTTAAGTTTACCACCTTTATCTGCAGACACTGCTTGAATAAGATCTTATGCCGCGTACACACGATCATTATTCACGGCGGTTAAAAAACCACCGTGAATAATGTCATTAAAAACGAGGGAACGGCTTGTTCCACACACACGGTCGTTTTTCACGTCGTTTTTTCTCTTGTCGAGAAAAACAACCGTCTGTGGGCTCCGCGGCAGTGTTTCCCTATGGGAAACACTGCCGCGGAAAACATGTCGAAAAAAACGACGAGAAAAATTAGAACGTTCTAATTTTTCTCGTCGTTTTTAATGCCGTATTTCTCGTCGAAAAAAACGACAGAAAGCCCACAGACTATCGTTTTTCTCGTCGAATGGGAAAAATTTTGTTTTTCTCGACGAGAAAAACGGCCGTGTGTACGCGGCATAATGTTTGCCTTTTCAAAAATTTCGAAAAAGTCAACAATTTCCATGGGGTTTACTTAATTTTTCACATGACTGTTTGTCTGCATCAAGAGCAAAGCCTCCTCTCTTTCAAGACTAAAAAAATAGGGCAAAAAAATAAAAAAACGTGAGAATTGGAATAATAAAAATAGAGGGTAAACTGAGCTTCAAAGAGTTTAACATGAAATAATTTACAGACACCTAGGTGAACATTAACCCCTTTCATGTAGTAGTCCTTCCTAGCCAGACTTGGGTCATGGTTTTATTTTGTTAATGTTGTCTCTGTGGAGTTAAGCTAGGATTAAAGGTGCATTTACACTGCAGTAACCTAGCTGGTACATTAGAAAGAAGAGAAATGGATAATCTCATATTTTTCACACTATGCCCATTAATGCATCCATTTATAAGTTAATGCCCACAATTTTATTAGCTTAATGCTAAATCTGGTGATCTCACGACCTGGCACTCTTTCTTTGACAGTTTCACTGTTTCCTTGGTAACAGCGTGTCTATTTAAATATAAAATACTCACTACAAGAATTTAGAATACTATACCTGGCAATAGAAAATGGTTAAGGCAGGCATTTTGTTGGCTGAACTGAAATAGTCAAAGACTCATGAAAGAAAGAAATGCATAATCGTTCCCTTAATAATTGGTAAGAACTCTTGCAAATGAAATAGAATTTTAGGCACTAGTTTACAAATAAATGTTGTAAAATTGGAATAAAAAGCTGGTGGACCTACGAAAGATCATCTAAACTTCAAGGGGTTGTAAAGTCTCAAGATTTTTCACCTTAATGCATTTTATACATTAAGGTGAAAAACCTTCTGTGCTGCAGCTGCCCCCAGAGCCCCCTTTTTTCTTACCTGAACCTATCCATTCCAGCGACAAACATGAGCCCAGCAGCTCCAGCCGCTGTCTCAGTCCTCATTCGATAGATTGATAGCAGCAGGAGCCATTGGCTTTTGTCAATAGATGCAGCAGTGGGACTCGGGAGCACGCCTGCACGGGTGCCCCCATGAAAAGTGGATCTCTGTGGGGGCACCTGATGAAGAGGAGGGGCCAGGAGTGCCAACGGGAGGAGCACCCCAGAAGAGGAGGATCGGGGCTGCTCTGTGCAAAACCCTTGCACAGAGCAGGTAAGTATAACATGTTTGTCATTTTTTTTAAAAACAAACCTTTACAATATCTTTAATATTTTTACTGTTAATAAAGGACAATAAAAGGGAAATTTGTTGATTGTTTTCTTCAATTACACTACTAGGGCCTGAAATGCTCCAGGAAAGCTCTTTTCATGCTGAACTAATCAAAATGTCCACAGCTAATCACAGTTGAAAGCCATTTGGCTTTGTGTGATATTGAGAAGGTGATTAGCAACACCTAATTGAGTTTACAAGTAATTTTTAGGAGGGGGTTATCCTTTTTCCAACTCAGTGATTCTGTTTTTGATTTTTTTTTCTGACATATTGGTGTTATATCTTTCACTTGGATGCTATAAATTGTAAATACAGCTGGATAAAACAAAAACTGAGTCTGTCTTCATTTCAGGCTGAAAACACCAAGATGTTATTATTTTAAGGGGGGGGGGGAATTCTTTTCTATACCAACTGTAAATGGCCTATTATCATTTTGGATAAAATAGGGAAGGGTTACGGCTGCGTGGTGGTTAACCCCGGATCCAAAAAAATACTCCACTTTACTGGAAGCAGCTGTAGTGAACTTTTATTTAGGGGCCCTCAAGCTCCCTACCAATTGACTTCCTATATGCTCACCACCCTCTGAGCCTGGGTGATTGGTCTGAGATGTGAGCATTATCCCAAATTAGCAGTCTCCCCAAATGCCCCCTTATGGCTAAATCTCACCTTACCCCAGTTTTACGTGTTGCCGGAGCCCTATGCCTGGACTAAACATAATCTTTAAATAGTTTCCCAAATAGTCACAAATGGAACATTATCCCCTCTACCTGTACTTCTGACCACCTGTAACCCCACCAAGGTCTTACTACTTACTGTACTAGTCTTATTACTACTCGTTACCTCCAACTTTCCCATGCCTTCCGTCAGTTCCTACAAGCTCTTCCGCAAATCGATCAATCAATTTTAGAGAGTGTACTTATGTCTGAATGTACTGAGAAGCCCACCTCCCATTTATATTGCCATCTCACCATGGTTTCTATACTGGCCATAGAAGGTCTCAGAGATATACTGCAAGATATACCCGACCTTGACAACGATGATTGGGATGGCATATGGGATTTCCCCTTTAAGTCCTTGGTCTCTCTGAGGGACCACTTGATCCAATTTAAATTGGTCCATTGCGCATATTTTACCCCACACAGGTTGTATAAAATGTGTTCAAATTATTCCCCGGAATGTTGGAGATGTGAAGGGACCCCTGGGAAATTTTCACATATTACCCGCTCTTTACCAAATATTTGAAGGAAGTGATGGCCCTACTAAATTCCCTTATCTCCACTCTGCTGCAACTCTCAATGTAAACCTGTTTACTGGGTCTGGTTGAGCACTTATTGCCCACAGCGGCAGAGCATACTCTAGCTAACCTAGTACTCTTTTATGCCAGGAAAGCCATCACTTTATCTGGGAAAGAATCCACCCCCCACCCTCTCTTTCTGGAAGCAGTTGGTAAAAAATAGTCTGCCACTTTACAAAGAGGTCTAGTCCAAATGGTTAGCTGAGCCCTCCACGGCCTCAGACATGTCTATGGGTTGAAGTGTTTTGGTCATTTTAGCCTTCTTTGGTTTATTCCCCCGCATCAAGGTGCCAATTAAAGCCACAATCCAGTTTACACTTTAAAAGCAATTACAACAGACTTCCGGCAAGATCACCAGATGAAAATAGAAGAAAAAGAAAATTAATGCAGCCATCACATCTAAGAATTGGTATACTGCAGTATAATAAATGTTTGCTTTTGGGTTTAATACCACTTTAACCGTGTTCCATTAAGTGACACCGAAAATCCAGTGCACTTTAGCCACACCTACTTTTCTATGCAGCACGCTCTGGAGACTGTATATTTTCTCCCTTTCAGGTTGTTCCACTTTCTCAACTTCAGATGCACTACACTGTGAAATGAGGATATTTTCTTTCAAGAAATTGAAATAAGAAACTAAGAAGGTAGCTGTTGTGCTTACCTCATTAAAGGGACTGCCTAAGGCAGCAGAGTCTTGTTTTCCTAGCTTAGCTTTCCAAATCCAACAGGTATTTACCATTTCACATTGACTGATGAGCAGTGATGGTAGTAACTGCATTAAAGTAAACGGTGTTACTTAACACAGTTACTTTAGAGGGTAACGAGTAATCTGATTACTCTTCCACTTATGGTAACGCCGTTCCCATTACTTGGGCGGCGTTACCGCAATTACATCTACCGCCACTAGATGGCAGTAGTGTAATTCCTCCTCTCCTCTATGACCTGGCTGTGATACATTCAGTGTAAGCCGTGTAGTGTAACCAAGCGCCGCCTCCTCCTTCTCCTCCTCGTCCGTGATAGGCTGACTCACTGCTGTGAAACCGAGTCAGTGTCTCCTCACGGAGGAGGAAGAGGAGGAGGCGGCGCTTGGTTACACTACACGGCTTACACTGAATGTATCACAGCGCAACATAATAAGATTAAAGATGGGCACAGCGCCAGGAGATAACGCCAATCAAGGTACCGTTAAGTGAGAATCTTTCGCGCTACTAGTGAGTAAATAAATAAGTGAGTAAGGATAAAGAAAATGGGTGCAAAAAGCTGCAAAAACGAATAGTGTTCACCTTACACAGTAGTGGTCAATAAATATAAAGTGTTCTCGCGCTAAAAGCAAAACAGGCAAATTCCAATCACTAAAGTGCAACAGTGTCCTCAATGGTACAGGTAAACTATACACTAAAGTGCAACAATGATAAATAAATAATAAGACGATCAAAATTGGATAAGTATAAAGTACAACATCAAAAGTAAAATTCAATATGTGCAAAATCAGCAATAAGTGCAAATTCAGTGATGTAATGGTATATGAACCTATACAATAAGTGCTAAATAAGTGCTGATAAATGCCAAAGAAATAAGATATGAGTCCTGATAGGTATATGATGGCTCTATATCAAAAGTCTCTTAGTGCAATAGGGTATTCAAAAGGCAGGGTGAGAAACAATGGTATTCTATCAAATCTGATTCCAGATAAGAATGGCTGTGACATATGTGAATCCCGGTGCCAATAGGGTATCCAAAAACTGTCTCCCAGAACTCTCACCTCTATACGGAGTAAATAGGCATCAACTATAATCTCCTCCTTCCTGTGTTAGGTTCTCCCTGCTGGATGTCCCGACTGTTGTCCTCCTATATATATATATATATATATATATATATATATATATATATATTGTTTCTCACCCTGCCTTTTGAATACCCTATTGCACTAAGAGACTTTTGATATAGAGCCATCATATACCTATCAGGACTCATATCTTATTTCTTTGGCATTTATTGAAAGCAATAGTCACATGTCAGGTATTTTTTTTTTTTGAGGGATCTGGGGTCTATATGACACCAAATCCCTCCTTTACACTTAAAAACATTCCAATTGCTTTCACAAGGCATGCCTTGTGACAGCAATAAAAGTGATAAAAAAATGTTTTTTAAAAGAGGTAGTGTAAAAAATTAAATAAAATTAAAGTGTCCCATCCCTCCATGCTCGCGTGCAGAAGCAGACACATACGTAAGTCACACCTGCAAATGTAAACAGTGTTCAAACCACACATGTGAGATATTGCTGTGATATTTAGAGCGAGAGCATTAATTCTAGCTCTGTAACTCTAAACCGGTGACTTAAAAAGCGTTGCCTATGGAGATTTTTAAGTACTGTAGTTTGTCACTTTTCCACGAGTGTGCGCAATTTCAAAGCATGACATGTTAGGTATCTATTTACTTGGCTACATCATCTTTCACATTATACAAAAAATTGTGCCAATCTGTTTTTTTTTTTTTTTTCATTCATGAAAGTGTATTTTTTCCCCAAAAAAATGTGTTTGAAAGACCGCTGCGCAAATACAGTGTGACATAAAATATTGCAACGACCGCCATTTAATTCTCTAAGGTCTCTGCTAAAAAAATATATAATGTTTGGGGGTTATAAGTCATTTTCTAGCAAACTTGTAAGCAACAAATGTCAGAAAAAGGCCATGTTTTCAAGTGGTTAAACTGAAAGGTAGTTTATAAAACAAAATTAGACTTTTTAGCTACATATATTTATTTATAAAACATTTTTTTAAATCCTCTGATCCATACCCCACTTCGACAGGAATGTGGACCCCCCTTTCTTTTATCTCCCTCTATTTTTATCCCCTCGGAGCATAAGGAATTTGGATGCCCATGGTTCAGTGCATATGTAAGTGACATTTTTTAATGGAGTTAATAATATGAAGATATATTATGTACAGCATGTTAAAATATTAAATGTACCTCCTGTTATTAATGTTACACTTTGAGGTGACATTTGTAGATACAGATTTCAAAGTTACTGACAAAGCGGAACAGCAGATCTGAAAATTTGTGAAAGGCACCCAGGGCTCATCTCCATTATCAGTGTGCAATATTTGAATGATGTACAGTATATTTGACATATGTAAAATGCGCATTGGTGGGGCACCAAGGGTACCATGTGAAAACTTGACGTGCTATTTTTTTAGTATCTACTGTTATTGGCATTGCAGAAACTAAAGAAAAGCTTGGACAGCCGCACTCCCTATGATTTAGCTATGATTAAGCACTGATTTGCAGTGTGAAACATGTCAGCTCCTCTTGCTGTTTTTTGCTGTCATATGTGTTAATGTGACCTTGGTTTTTTAAATAAAGAACCAACAATTTTTTGGAGTGCGGCTGTCCAAGCTTTTCTTTAGTTCCTGCATTGTTATATGCAATCGCCTGCACCCATGGCTTCGGATCCAGTGAGCAGATCAACAGCCACGTCTGAGCGGTAACTTCTTTCTACTGTGATTGGCATGCCAATGCCTTGTTGGTCTCCCAAAATGTTATTTCCTTTTTTTAGACAATGGTTTCTAAATGTAGAAATGTGATGATAAAAGGAACCATTTTAATATACACAAATGACTTTTGTGTAATACATCCTTGTAGCACCTAAAAGGTCCCAGCATTCATTTGATCCCGTACAGTGTTCTTGTTCTTCCATTTTCAATTACATATTTATTAAGAGTGTTTTTGGCTTATGCCAACATATAGATTTTATAATCTAGGATGTACCGTATATACTCGAGTATAAGCCGACCCGAATATAAGCCGAGGCACCTAATTTTACCACAAAAAACTGGGAAAACGTATTGACTCGAGTATAAGCCTAGGGTGTCCATCTGCATGCCTCACTGTGCCTTACTTTGCCTCACTGTGTCCATGTGCATGCCTCACTGTGTGCCCATGCCTCACTGTGTCCATGACTAGACTTACTTTTAACATGGGAGTATATGGAAGGGGTGTCCGGCTTTGAAAAATCGGTGCTCCCCAGCCGTAGGTCCCCCAGAGTCCAAACTTTGCACACTTGTAGAGGAGAACTGGGGCTACATGTCCTACTTGCAGTATCTTCTGGTGAATGGAGCGCGCTGCCTTCTGGGAACTGTGTGTATCCCAGAGAGCAGCCGGCCCATTCACAAGACACTGCGCGGCTCGCGCAGTAGGAAACGGGCAGTGAAGCCGCACGGCTCCACTACCTGTTTCCCTTACTGAGGATGGCATCGCCGGGAGCTGCCAGCGCCGAGGGATCGGCCTGGGGGGGGGGGGTTGGCTGACATTGTGGGTGAGTAGGACAGGTAAGTGTCCTTATTAAAAGTCAGCAGCTACAGTGTTTGTAGCTGCTGACTTTTAAAAAAAAAAAAATCGCGGGCGGAATCCCGCTTTAAGAAAGCATGTACCTACAGTATATGTTGACTTTCAGGTAACTTGATTATTATTCCGTCCTAGAGGCCCATTAGGGTTATGGGGTGGACTGGGCTAAGAGGCAAATTAGTCTTGTGCCCCCATAAAGCGGACACACTGCTTCCGGTATGCGGGCAGCTGGCATTCCGCAACTGGGGGGGGGGGGGTGTTGGCGCTGCTTCTAATTTTGTCTGTCCTATCATCCTGGACCACAAACCTTCCTCACTGTGCTATATGTTTTCTGCTGCACCATTGGCATGGTTATATCTTCTTAGTCCTCTCCATAAAATTATCAGAAATTTGTGCTTAAATTAGAACTATAGGCAACACTTTTTTTTTCATTTTGGATAGAGTAAGGGAGGGTTATAGACCCTGTCAGTTTTTTTTTACCATCCCTGTCCCTTTGCAGAGATTTCACTTCACTTCCTGCCCCATAGCCAAACAGGAAGTGAGAGGAAATCTATGCAAATTAAAGGGAATCTAATGCCCCCCCCCAGGCCCTCAAAACTAGTGCCCCCATTCGAAAATGTCAGGGCGGGTCTTAAACAGGTCATATTTAAATTAGGGGGCGCACAAGTTTAGTCAGGCCTAGGGCAGCACAAAACCTAAATACACTACTGCTTGCTTCCTTTTGACATCAGATGATGTCCAGCAGTGTCATCAGCACAGAACTGGCAGAAACCAGTGGGACCCAGGTAAGCCCATCAACTGCAGCCAAAAAGCCATACCTCTGATGTGGAAACAAGGCTAAGCAACTCAACTATGCATATATACATAGGAACTAAGGTGCAGAAACATGGCAGCAGATGCTCCTGACTAAGGAATCAAAATTTGAAATACTCAGCTGTAGCAGGAGGCAGTTTGCCGAAGGGCTGGAGAGTGGTACAATAATGAGTGTCTGCAGGCAACAGTGAAGCATGGTGGAGGTTTCCTGCAGGTTTTAGGCTGCATTTCTGCAAATGGAGTTGAAGATTTGGTCAGGATCAATAGTTTCCTCAATGCTGAGAAATACAGGTTGATACTTATCTATTATGCCATACCATTAGGTATGGGCAGATCTAGGAGCGAGCTGAAGTGGGCTGCACCCCCCCAGATTTCAGTTTCACCCCAAAGCCCCCTGACCCCCCTCCACCCCAGATGCTGTGCCCGGCAGCTGAGCTCCTTTGCCATTCCAGCACAGCACACAGCTCCTCCTACCCACACTATATTCCTTTACACACAGCCATAATTTGCATAGTGTGTAGCAAATGTTACACAAATTTTACTGGTCAGAACTTCAACATAGCAGCCAGATAAACAGTGCAGATCATGGCTTCATGGCTGTGTGTAAGGCAGTGTGTAGAATGGGGAGGAGGAGCTGTGTTCTGTGCTAGGATGGGAAATGAGCTCTGCCACGTGCCCTGCCAGTGATGATCCCTGTCCTCCACCTCTCCAGCAGTGATCCCTGTCCTCTGTTCTTCCAGCAGTGATCCCTGCCCTCTGCCTCTCCGGTGGTGATCCCTGTCCTCTGCCTCTTCGGCGGTGATCCCTGTCCTCTGATTCTCCAGCGGTTATCCCTGTCCTTTGCCACTCCAGCGGTGAACCCTGCCCTCTGCCTTGCAAGCGGTGACCACTGTCCTCCACCCTGATGACCCCTGTACACTGCCCTAACAATTCCTGTACAATCCCTGGCTGACCTTCCATCCTTTGCCTCTGTAAACTGCCCTGCTGCCACCTGTCCTCTGTCCTAAAAAACAGTAGTCTCTGTACATTACCCTACAAACTGCTGACCCTCTTCCCTGCTGACCCCGGTCCTCTGCCCTACTGTCTGCCTGTACACTGCCCTACCAATTCCTGTAAATCCCCTGCTGACCTTCTATCCTTTGCCCTTCTGACTTCTGTACACTGGCCTGTTGCCCCCTGTCCTCTGCCCTGCTGACCGCTGTACACTGACCTAAAAACCACTAGCCTCTGTAAAATGCCCTACAAACTGCTGACCCTATCCTCTGCCCCCTGACATTTCTTACTGCACCCCCACATCAGACAAGCTAGATCCAGCTCTGCCATCAGGGAGGCGTGTGATTGGCCCCAAATTTATAGTGCAGCATGACAATGACCACAATTATACAACTAATGCCATTAAGAACTATCTTCAGCATAAAGAAGAACACGTAGTCCTGGAAATGATGGTTTGGCCCCCATAGAACCCTGATCTCAACATCATCGAGTCTGTCTGAGATTATATGAAGAGACAGAAGGATTTGACGCAGTCTACATCCACAGAAGATTTGTGTTGTTTCTCCAAGATGTTTGGAACAACCTACCTGCCGGGTTCCTGATGGAGGACAAGTAATTTACTGCACTCTAGAATCACACTTATGACCTTGCGTTTGCACATTTGGCGCTTTCGCCACTACGCCACCTATATTGATACCTGCTCAAGTTACCAAAAATGAGATCCTAATCAAATGTATGACCCTAATTTCTGACCCACTACTCATTATCTGCCGAGCTGGAGTGCTGGACCCTGGATTCAAACTAATGACCTTAACATTGCACAGCTGGCGCTTTCCTCCAGAGAAACATTAGAGGGACTTTACAAGTGTAATTGATACATATAGATTTTTTGGACTTACAATAAATTTGAAGTTGTCAGACATTGTGGTGCAATACGATTAACTAAAGCTGAGCATACACCACCTGGGATTCAAATGCAAACCCTACATTCTGACCCAGCCAACTGTCCAAGCCACTTTCGTCAACCAACCCTCATCTGGGGAGCTGAAGAACAAGTAAGGTGCCACCCCCTGGGTGAAAACTCACAACCTTATCCTTTTTTTTTTTTTTGCTTATTTTTAAAATGTTTATTTGCCTTTGACATTTTTAACTTCCATATTCTTCCATAGTTTTATAATTAAATTTTTAGGTTAAGTTACAGATCTGTAGGTTCTATATTACTTGGCCACTTGCAAGTTATACGGGTGTGATTAGCACTCTTTTTTTTTATTTTATCTTTGTATTCTTTATTGTAAAATTTTTTAAATACAACACACACCCACATTGGGGTAAAAAAGAGCTTAATACAAAAATAAATAAATAAACGTACATATTTCCTAAATTTTCCTTTTACCCATTTCCCATGTCCCCCCCCCCCTTCATCTTTACCCTCCCTACCCCCTTCTCCACTTCCCACCCCGATCTGTCATCCTCCCTTCTTACTCTACTTTATTCTCTATCTTTTTCTATAATTCCCTGCACATATTTATCTGACAATTTAAAAGCTCTCCATTTTTCCCATGTTGCTCTATAGCTTTCCCCCTTTCCCTGCTCTCCATTGCTCAGGTATTCCATCCACAACCTTATCCTTATGTACATCTGGCGCTTTCCCCATTGGACCACCTCCATAGAAGCTTGTAACAGCTCTAAAAAAATAGGTCCTAATGAGATATAGGTCTTTTAAGCTTAAAATAAGTTTCAGAAATTGTTATTCAATATGACTACCTAAAACTAAGCACACACTACATGAAATTCAACCGCATGACCCTATTTTTTGACCTAGCACACCATATCTGGGGAGCTTCAGGACAAGTTCAGTAGGTGCAGTGAAGGAGGGGTGCATTGCGCCCTAACCTGCATGACCCCTGCTATCCATCTCTTCCCTGGCTTTTGGGCACTCTGGTTGCCAAGCCTCCATTTCAGCTTCCAATAACCCCTACATCCCCTAGCACTGCCCCCTTTTAACCCCAGCATCCACCCATCCAGTGGACTCACCCATTCATGCTCCTCTCTTTTTACCATATCCCCCTCACTCAGAACCCCCACCCCCAACTCTGTGTCTTCATCTCCCACGCCCTGAAAATGACTCTCCAACCTATTTTTGAGCACCTTGTTCCCCACACCTCCATTTTAGCTTCCAACCCTGACCCTGAATCTCTTTTTTTGCTAACACTCAAACTCATGACCGTGCGTTTACACATCTGGCGTTGTCCTCACTGAACCACCTCCATAGATACTTTCTCAAGTTGCCAAAAACCCTAATACTAATCAGACCTTACAATAAATTTCAGAAGTTGTGGTGCAATATTATTGTTTAAAAGTATACTCCACCTGGGATTCAATTGCATGACCCTACTTTCTGACCCAGTACTTCCTTTAACCAACCATCATCTGGGGAGCTGGTAGACAAGTAAAGTGCCACACCCTGGGTTCAAACTCACAACTTTATATTTGTACATCTGTCATTTTCCCTGCTGCACCACCTTTAGAGAAGCGTGTAAAGGAGCTAAAAAATAAGGGCCTAATCACGTATAGGTTTTTTTAATTTACAACAAAGTACCTCTCCCCTGAAGCCGATCATTCTTACAGTTTTTTGGTTCTCAGTTTTTTTTTCAATTGCCCAACAACTTTAATGTTTATTTCCCATATACTATTTCCCTGGATATTCCGAGTCACTTCTGGAAAGGTATTATTACTATCTTTAAAAGTAAGACCATAGTAAAAAATATAGAAAAGTCAGTTATTGCTGTGACGTTACTTTCTACTGATCTCTATGTTACTTACTCCTCAGTCCTCACCCCTGCACTCTGTTACGTACTACTGATTCCTGAACTCTGTATTGCTTTCTACTGACCTCTGCACTGTGCGTTATGTACTCCTGACCTCTGCAATCTACGTTACTTACTCCTGATCTCTGTTTTCTATGTTACTTACTCTTGTTCTCTACACTCTGTCTCTTAGTACTGATTTCTGCACTCTGCATTACTTCTGACCCCTGCACTCTGTGTTAGCTACTACTGAACCCTGCACTCTGTGTTATCTACTACTGACCCCTGCACTCTGTGTTATCTACTACTGTTGAAAAAATGGTCAGTCTATGCCTCCCAAAATAAAAGGTGCCACATCCCTAAACAGAATATGAATATGAAATAAACAATGGGATTTTATAAGCACCACAAAAATGTTACAATTTTATATAAATACATTTTATTGTGCAAAATGGAATAAAAAACAGACCTAAGGTCACAGTATATCACACCATACATTATAAAAAAATCACATGACAGTCATCAAACTCATCAATCCACATGGGGGGTCATAGGGAGCCCATGCTAGCGAATACTGCTCTAAGGCGTTTCAACTTTATTCGTCTTCAAGGAGTTTGATGAAGTAGATGAGCTAAACATTAGAATATTAGGATGAAAACTTCTGTGGATGCAAACGGTCTGCATCAATCTCCATAGCAGTCAAAGATGAACACAAAGGATGCCAACGGATGCCATATAAAAGGGTCATGAGGTAGCAATCACAAGTATGTTTCCAAGAAACAGATTCCTCAGTGGAAACCTGTATAAAATTCCTTTTATCTAATGGAAATTCCAAAAAGAATATGGATACACGTCCACAGATCCATTCCAAACTGGTTAGCAAAAAACGAATTGGGAATGGTCTCATTGATCAGAGAACACACAATATAAAAACCCTAGAAAGTGGGGAGCTATCGTCACCAATAAGTTGTAGAGCCGCCAGACTGGTATTGTATACTACATCGAAAGGTCACACCATTACAGACTGTGTATCCAACATTACTGTTGACCACGGCACTGTGTGTTATACACTTTACATTATTCACTACTGATCTGTGAACTCTGCAATATATGCTACTGACCTCTGAACTCTGCATTACATACCACTACCCCTACATTTTGTCTTACATACCGTTGCCACAACCACAATATTCTGTGGTGCACTGAGCACATCACCTTGTTTTTCTCTTCTAGGTAACCAAGGGAATAGGGTAGCAGGGGGCCCTGCCAGGCAGGCTGTATTGGGCCCGTGATTTCTAATGGTGGCCCTGCTAGAGCCTGTATGCAAATAATGTTCAGGTTTTGTGCTGTTCCTTTCCAGATTTCAATACATGACAGCAAGGCACGGCGGCTCTTTGTAACAAGCGGCAAACTTAAAAAGATTCTTAAAAATATTCAAGAGATCTTGGCGGTCCCTGGCTTGCCTCTCCAAGAGCACATCAACACTATCAATCATTGTTACCCCGAGGAGCTTGTCAGATACAGATAGATGTTCGGTATAATGGAAATGATTCCTTGCTGTACAGTTCAGGCAAAGCATGTGGCAGGTAGCCAGTTTGGAAGTGAGAAACACACTCACTAGTAATGTAAGTCTGAATGCTTCTGCTCCCGGAACATATGTATATTCCATCTAAGTAGCAATTTTCCACTTAATCAAAGAGAAACTCCACTACCAGCTATTTGCATGTAAACCGAATGTGTAATATAACAATTTCACAGAGCAATTTCAGGAAAAACAACCACATTTGTGAGAAAAGCACTTAGGGACTTCTGTATGAAAAGTGTACTAACAAGAAAATGTCTTGTAGCTCATAGCAACCAGAATATTTGTTTCATTTTTCAACTTTGCCATGCAGAAATAACAACAAAATGAGAGCGTAACTGCACTCTATAGGCAGACCAGATGGAAATCTATAGAGATTGCTACATCTACAGGAAGCCAAATTGTAATACATAAAGTGTATAGTGTATAAAAATAAAACATATCTCTACATCTCTACAATACAAGCCAATTTTCCCTATGTTTTGGTGTTTTTAAAAACACCACAAGTGCAGCAAACTACCTGTTGATCCTGCCAAAATCTAGAGAGCTCATAAATATCTGTAGTAAGCTGACTAGTACTACGCTGCCTCTGCTGCACTGAAGTCCCAAGCAGGACTAGTAGCTCTGCTCTAGTTCTTCCCTGCAGGGCTGAATACAGGCAGGGTTGACAACACTGCTTGGCATTTCAGAGAAGCATAGTCAGCTTACTACAGGTAAATGTGAGCTGTCTGGATTTTGACAGGATCAATGGGCAGTTTTCTGTATTGGTGGTGTTTTTATAATGAGAACAAAACATGAAAAATGTGCATGTATTTCAGAAAGTAGTGCGTATGTGTTTTTTAACCAGGCATACAGTTTAAATTTCAATTTC
This sequence comes from Rana muscosa, assembly GCA_029206835.1. Lineage (NCBI taxonomy): Eukaryota > Metazoa > Chordata > Amphibia > Anura > Ranidae > Rana > Rana muscosa. The sequence continues at coordinate 256,226,269 of CM055122.1, read as the reverse complement.
TTTTTCGTACATCACGGGACACAGAGCGACTTAGTCATTACTAATGGGTTATATAGTTTACCTTCAGGTGTTGGCACTGGCCAATTCCAAACCGGAAGTACCCTCCCCTATATAAGCCCCTCCCACCCGGGAGCACCTCAGTTTTTTGCCAGTGTCTAAGGTGTTGGCCAAAGAGTAACATGTGTTTTCACTGGGCTTGCGTACAGGTTCTTTTGGGCCTTAGTAAGCTGTTCCGGATCCCACCAAAAAAGCTTCATAGCTAAACGGTCGGTACCCGGGCCTTGCAGCAGAAGAGCAAGGTTTTGCCTGTAATGCTTCTCTTAGGAGGGCTGGACCCTGGGATCCAGAGCTCTGGTCATACCCACGACCAAGACGCTGTCTGTGCAGGGTGCTATACAGGTCCAGGGGAGTGGAATCCTTGGGAACCCGGTCCCTGAAGGTTTAATTACAATGCCTGCCGTGATAGGTGAAGTTTGGACTTTTGTGGACCAAACAAAGTCCTGCGGCGGGGATCAGGTAAGTGGGGGCCCTCAGGAACTTGGTTCTATTGGGGGACCCCCAAGCCTAATTTGTCTTTCTGTCTGTTACCTAACGGTATTCCCGCTAAATATCTGTGTTTGCCTATAACTACTGAAAATGTAAAATTTTAATAGTAGTCAAGAAAAAAAAAAAAAAAAAACAGGGACCGCGGTACCTGTGTTAAACCACTAGAGGCCGCTGTAGTCCATTTTTCTTGTAAATGTGGATCTTTGGTTTTCTCAACTCAAAAGATCCAGGCAGCTGGTAAGTTTCTCTGAGGGAATCCACTTCCTCTGCCCTGTTGCTGCGTTCATCCACCGCAGGCCCTGGCTCCTAGTCCTCTGTTGGTTTTCGAAAAGGGCGCCATTGGCGCACGGGCGCGCGCGCGGGCGCGTGCACGCGCCTCCTATGAAAAAAAAGGGGCGGGGCGGGTGGATGACGCTCGATGCGCGCCGCGGCGCTTCTGCGCATGTGCGGGCGTCCCAGCATGGTTAAAAGACACAGTACAAGTGTCAGCTGCATGCAAACAGAGCTAGCAACAAACAGTGGCACACAGAGGCGGTTGATGCAGGCATCCCCATAGAAAGGCACTTTAGTGGACACCAGCTGGTATATAGCAGCACCTGTGTTAGACTATTACCAGCAAAAATTGGTGTATGACGACGGGAATACCTCAGCTTTGTGCTTAAAGGATATGTCGTCCAGACGCTCCGGAAATAAATCTTCCAGGAAGCCAAAGGGGTCTCCATCGGGCTCTGAGGATATTGGGCATGCTTGCACTGCACCAATCTCCCCTGAGAATGCAGAGGTCAGTAGCCGTAGAAACCCCGCAGGAATGCCTGGTGCTGCGGCTGTCCCCAGTCCACCTGCTCCTGTATATATAACAGAGGAGGTTTTATCCTCAACTCTGGGAGGATTGGAAGAGAGATTAACAGCATTGATCGCTGCTTCCCTGTCACAGGAAAAGCGCGTCCGATCTCCGTCTCCTCCTTCAGAGTGCCTGTTAGTGGAGGAACAGCCCCACACAGAGATCGACCTACCTGAAGGGGATCAGGATGAGGTTGATTCACTTATAGAGGAATCAACAGTGGAAGAACCTTTCTCAGCTTCTCAGGCTGAAAGATTATGGGTTCAGTCTCTGACTAACATGGTCCGATCAGCATTTAAAATGCCTCTGGCGGAACCACCATCCACTACGGTTTCCTCGCTGGGGTCGCTAAAAGCTCCCCAGGCGGTCTGTTCCTTCCCAATCCACCCTTTATTAGAAGGGCTTATTTACCAGGATTGGGAGCATCCTGATAAAATATTTGCTCCCCCCAAGAGATTTCCGGTGATCTATCCCATGGAGGATAAGTTCATAAGAAAATGGAGGGTCCCTATAGTGGACGCAGCCATCTCTTCTGTTAACAAATCACTGACATGTCCAGTAGATAATGTTCCAATGTTCAAAGACCCAATAGATAAAAAATTGGAGTCTTTACTAAAATCTGCTTTCTCTACAGCAAGTATGGTGACACAACCTGCGGTAGCAGCGATTGGAGTCTGCCAAGCAGTGAAAGATCAGTTGAAACAAGTCTTAAGGGACTTACCAGATCAGCAGGCTCATGCCTTAGCTGACCTGCCTAGAGCCTTGTGTTTTGCGGTGGACGCCATAAAGGATACAATCCAACAGGCCTCCCGCTTTACGCTGTCTATAGTACATATGCGTAGGCTTCTGTGGCTCAAAAACTGGTCTGCTGAAGCTCCCTGTAAAAAACTGCTGGTTAGCTTCCCATTTCATGGAGAACGCTTATTTGGAGAAGATCTGGACAAATATATCCAGAAAATTTCTGCCGGTAAAAGTTCACTCTTACCGGTTAAGAACAAGGGTAGAAGTCCTTCTTTTAAGAGGCCTACCTCTCCAGTCCCGGGCACATCGGCTGTGAAGCAGTTCCGACGGCCTCCGCGGTCAAATTCAGGGGGCAGAAATCAGGGACAATCACAGGGTAACAAGAAGCCCTGGATCAAGAGAGGTACAAAACCTCCCCCTAAGGCATGAAGTATTGCCCCCGCTCAATCGGGTGGGGGGAAGACTTCAGTTGTTCACAGAGACCTGGCGGGACACCATCAGAGACAGATGGGTGCTCTCCGCAGTAAGTCTGGGATACAAGCTGGAGTTAAAAGGCACTCCTCCTGCCCAATTTATGAGGTCAAACGTGCCAAGAGATCCCCAAAAGAGAGGATCCCTCCTTCTGGCACTAGAACAACTATTGCTCCAAGGGGTAATCATGAAGGTTCCCCTGGAAGAAAGCGGATTCGGGTTTTACTCGAACCTTTTCACAGTCCCCAAACCAAATGGGGACGTGAGGCCCATATTAAATCTAAAAGGGCTAAACAAGTTCCTAAATATCAGGACCTTTCGGATGGAGTCGATCCGATCAGTGGCCACCGCCCTACAAGGGCAGGAATGGCTAGCCTCGATCGACATAAGGGATGCTTATCTGCATATTCCCATCTTTCCGGCCCATCAGAAATTTCTACGCTTTGCAGTAGAAGGGCGCCATTTTCAGTTCAGAGCCTTACCTTTCGGTCTGGCCACAGCACCACGAGTGTTCACAAAAATTCTGGCCCCATTATTGGCCAATCTAAGAACACAGGGTGTAACGATAATGGCGTATCTAGACGACCTGCTACTAATAGACCACTCAGTGGAAAAGCTGGAAGTAGCTATTCACAAGACAATCGAGTATCTGGAATATCACGGTTGGATTATCAACCGGGACAAGTCAGCTCTAAGACCAGTCAAAAGTCTGGAATACTTAGGGCTAAGGCTGGATTCAAATCAGAGAAAGATTTTCTTACCTCCAGAGAAGGTGTCGTCTTTAAGAAATTTGACCCACTTAGTGGGTACAAAAAGAAAACCATCCATACGTCTCTGCATGAGGCTGCTGGGAAAGATGGTGGCTTCATTCGAAGCGGTACCCTACGGTCAATTCCATTCAAGGAATTTGCAAAGGGCCATACTGTCAGCCTGGAACAAAAAAGTTCAGGCTTTAGACTTACCAATGTCCCTGTCCCCTTCCGTTCGCAAGAGCCTCCATTGGTGGTTGGTGCCCCAGAATCTGGAAAGAGGGAAACCCTTCAGTCCGGTTTCTTGGAAGGTGGTCACTACAGATGCCAGCCTCATCGGCTGGGGGGCAGTGCTGGAGCAATGGTCTCTCCAGGGCAGGTGGTCAGAAGCAGAAAAGGCCCTGCCCATCAATCTCTTAGAGATACGAGCAGCCCGGTATGCCCTAGTAGCATGGACATCCAAACTCCAGGGGTCCCCTGTCAGAATTCAATCAGACAATGCCACGGCAGTGGCATATATCAATCATCAGGGTGGCACCAAAAGTCGTGCAGCCCAGAAGGAAGCAAATTGCATCCTGGAGTGGGCAGAAAGATATGTCCCAGCCATATCTGCGGTTTTCATCCCAGGAGTGGAAAATTGGAGAGCGGACTTTCTAAGTCGCCAACAATTATGCCCGGGGGAATGGTCTCTTCACCCCGAGGTTTTCCAGGCAATATGCCAGCGGTGGGGAACACCGGATGTAGATCTGCTAGCATCCAGATTCAACGCAAAGGTGGACAGGTTTGTGTCTCGCACAAGGGATCCCCTAGCTTGCGGCTCGGATGCCCTAGTGTTCCCTTGGGATCGGTTCAAGCTGATATATGCATTCCCACCGCCACAATTGTTACCGCGATTACTCCGCAGAATCAGGGTAGAAAAGAAACCAGTGATTCTGGTGGCTCCAGCGTGGCCCCGAAGGGCATGGTACGCGGAGATGGTAAAAATGTCAGTGAGGAGTCCTTGGACCCTCCCACTTCGTCCGGACCTGCTGTCGCAAGGACCGATATACCACCCTTCCTTACCAGCCCTAGGTTTGACGGCCTGGCTATTGAAGCCCACATTCTGAAAAAGAGAGGGCTCTCTAATTCTGTGGTATCTACCATGATCAATGCCAGGAAACCGGTATCCAGGCAGATCTATTATAGGATCTGGAAAGCGTACATTACGTGGTGTGAGACCAAGAAATGGCATCCACGTAAGTACATGATAGGGAGGATTCTGGACTTCCTACAGTGGGCTGTAGATAGGAAGCTGGCCTTGAGTACTATCAAGGGTCAGATTTCGGCCTTGTCAATATTTTTTCAAAGGCCCTTGGCTTCGCATTCACTAGTCAAAGCCTTTATACAAGGAGTGATGCGTATTAGCCCTCCGGTTAGTATTCCCATATGTCCTTGGGACTTAAACCTGGTTCTGTCGGTTCTACAGAAACAACCGTTTGAACCATTACAACACATTTCCTTGGTTCTTCTCACCAGGAAATTGGTTTTCTTAGTAGCCATTTGTTCGGCTAAAAGAGTGTCGGAATTAGCAGCTATGTCCTGTAAGGAGCCATATCTGGTTGTCCATAAGGACAGAGTAGTATTACGTCCTCATCCAGCCTTTCTTCCTAAGGTGGTATCGAGGTTTCATTTGAACCAAGATGTGGTTCTTCCTTCTTTTTTCCCCAAACCTATCTCAGTAGAGGAAAAGTTATTACATTCTTTGGATGTGGTAAGAGCAGTTAAAGCTTATCTAAAAGCCACTGCTCAGATTCGCAGAACGGATTCTTTGTTTGTTCTGCCGGAAGGCCCCAGAAGGGGTCAGGCAGCATCAAAATCTACTTTAGCCAAGTGGATTCGACAGGTCATAATACAAGCCTATGGCTTGAGAAAGAGACCGCCTCCGTTCAAAGTTAGGGCGCACTCCACAAGAGCGGTTGGAACTTCATGGGCAGTGCATCACCAGGCCTCCCTGGCTCAAGTATGTAAGGCCGCAACATGGTCTTCGGTACACACGTTTACTAGATTCTATCAGGTAGACGTTAGAAGTCAGGAGGATGTCGCCTTTGGGCGCAGTGTGTTGCAGGCCGCAAAAGATCCTCATGCCTGATGGCGCCCAGCTTATGTACCCCCCCCCTCATTTGGCATTGCTTTGGGACGTCCCATTAGTAATGACTAAGTCGCTCTGTGTCCCGTGATGTACGAAAAAGAAAAAGGGATTTTTATAACAGCTTACCTGTAAAATCCTTTTCTTGGAGTACATCACGGGACACAGAGCTCCCACCCCTCTTTTTGGGACACTTATTGCTTGGCTACAAAACTGAGGTGCTCCCGGGTGGGAGGGGCTTATATAGGGGAGGGTACTTCCGGTTTGGAATTGGCCAGTGCCAACACCTGAAGGTAAACTATATAACCCATTAGTAATGACTAAGTCGCTCTGTGTCCCGTGATGTACTCCAAGAAAAGGATTTTACAGGTAAGCTGTTATAAAAATCCCTTTATGTTGGTGCTGTTTTCATTTTTATTGTAGAAATTACATTTGCAACTGATTGGTTGCTAAGGGCAACAAGAATTTTTCCTACATAATATCTTTAGCTTTGCCACACAATGATAGCTATCCTTGGTGGGGATAGGCATAGATAGACATATTACGCCTCATACTAACTCCCAACGTTCTCAAAGCCAACATTCTAATATATAAACCTGTTGCAAATGTAGCCCCCTTGTCCCACACAAAGGCTACTGGTCAAATTTAGCTTTGCTGTGTGGTAGGTAACCCAGCTGATTTGTAGTCTATTTGATCATTTAAGTTTCCTCTAAATCCAGTGTGGCTTTAGCTCTTTTTTTCTTTTTGCCAGTGGGTGTCACTGGTACCTCTTTTATTAGTTTGATGAGCTACAGTAAAACCAGCTTATGAATATTTATTCTTCTCTTAGCCAACCAGAAAGAGTATCTTGACCACTGGCGCATGCTTGGAGAAGGTATAAATGTCTGGGGAAGGTCAGGGGATTACTTTTTTTCTTACACCCAGGCTCTGCCTGGTGTGGGTGTGCATGGAGCAGTTGTGAATACTAGGCCTGAAGCCTGAGGCCTAACCAAGTGCTTGAGGCTCAGGGATTTTGAGCCTACAAAACGATACAGAAGGACCTGATGAGGACCTGGGATAAAGTACTATGCTATAGGGGGAAGCTGTTGAGAGTCTGAGAAAGCATCCACATGGACTCATTCAGTCAATCTCTGTGTTTACTGTGAGTCATGGTTGCTATTGGAGACAGCTGCTGGTATGGAGGTACAGTTGGGTACAGCTTAACTACCAGGCCAATTCTGACATTTCACTTATTTGCTAGAAATTTACACAGAACCCCCAAACATTATATGTTTTTTTAGCAGACACCCTAGGGAATAAAATGGTAGTTGTTGCAACTTTTTATCTCGCACAGTATTTGCGCAGCAATTTTTCAAACTCTTTTTTTTGGGGGGGGGGCAGTTTCAGGCATTAAAAAACAAAACAAAAAACACAGTAAAGTTAGCCCAATTTTTTTACATAATGTGAAAGATGAAGTTCTGCCGAGTAAGCTTCCTGAAGAAGCAAGACTGATTGCGAAACAAGTAGAGACTTATGGGTAACGCCAACATCACTTCCTGCCGTAACCCGCACGGAATCGAGGCTTGGACCGCACGCCAGCCTCGGGGAAACTAACACTATACACTAGCTCCAAAAGCACTGCTGGAAAGACTCTGTGTCGGTCTCTAGGCACACTAACTTGTGAGTGAGGATTTTTAGATTTTTTTATACTAAATAAAACACAAATATATTGCACAATGATGGATTTTTGCTTTTTATGAGATCCTGAGATTTACAAATACGGAGGTATATGAAGTGAATATTGGCATATCAGTTGGATAAACTACAGATTGTTTCCTAGTTGTGGAGTGGTTAACCCTGAGATAAACCAAAGGCGTTTATGCATCTAGTTTCTGGTGAGTGTCCACTTCAGAAGGTAGTGGTGTCTGCACGAATCGATGGATAAATAGTTGCTTTCATCCACGGATGTGGATTTGAGCACATGGGATACAGTTGATCATCTCTGAAGAGAAACACTGGGACTACTTATACACTTATATATATATATACATATATATATATATATATATATATTTTTTTTTTTTGCAGAAAGAAATTCAATAAGTTTGTATTTTTGTCTATTTATATTTATTTTTTCTCCAAGTACATGTGAACGTACACATAGGGTATATCACTTGTTTTAAACGTGTTTTTTTCACTCTTGCTCACTTAACTATGCATGGAATAGCACTTTATTAAATAATTGATAAGCAGGACTTAACATTTATAGCAAAGAGCAGTGGTAAACATGAGTATTAGCATTATAGGGTTGGCACAGTTACCATTTCTTTTCTTGCAACACTAGAGATGGAAAATGGCCTGCCACATACAGGACATACATTACTCATTCTCTGCACTTTAAAGGTTTTTTGTTTGTTGTTTTTATTTAACTACTTTTCCCTTTTTTTAATTTAAAATGTATTTACCATGACCAACATGAACTAAATGTCTGTGATGAAAAATTGTAGAAAATGTAACGGGCCTTCTCTTCTAATGCCGCGTACACACAACCGTTTTTAATGTCATTGAAAAAAACGTAGCTTTTCTTGACGCGATTCTTCTCAAGCCTGCCTTGCCTACACACTATCGGGAAAAAAAATGCTTGAGCAAAGCGCGGTGACGTACACACGTAGGACGGCACTATAAAGGGGAAGTTCCATTCTGATGGCGCCACCGTTTTGGCTGCTTTTGCTGATTTCGTGTTACCGCGTGTTAGTAAAAGTTTGGGAAGAGACGATTCGCACTTTTCAGTCTTCGTGCTTTAAAGATCATTTTCTGGTGTTCAGTTTGTGCTTGAGGGTTCGTATCTGTCTTTAAGTAATTGTAGTCAGTTCGTATTTGTTTTTGCAGTGCGTTCTTGTCCGCTCGTTACTGTTTTTCAGGTCGTTCTTCAGAGGCCTTGCTGTTCTTCAGTGCGTTCTTTTAGTTCGTTCTGATTAGACAACCGTTTTGTAGCCATGTTGCGGGTACGTTCTTGTCGCCGAGATCGTGCTGTGCTTGGTGCTGGGATTGTTGCTTTATCCCAGCTCAGGTCCATGAACAGGGTGCGGAGGAGTTCATGGACCAAGAATTGGTTGCTCCAGCGGGACCAATTCTGTCATATGCCTCTGTTGCGGGAGATCCAGGAGAATAATCCTGATGACTACAGGAATTTTCTTAGGATGTCTGACCCCATTTTTCAGCAGCTCTTGGCTTTGGTGTCCCCCTATATCACCAGGCAGGACGCCGTTATGCGGGAAGCCATCACTGCTGAGCAGAGGCTAGTTGCTACGTTGCGCTACCTGGCAACAGGGAGAAGCTTGCAGGACCTCAAGTTCTCGACAGGCATCTCCCCCCAGGCTCTGGGCGTCATTATCCCAGAAACCTGTTCTGCCATAATCCAAGTCCTGCAGGAGGACTATATTAAGGTAAGTTTTGTCCTTTAACCTCACATTCTATGTATTTAATGCTTGCTAATGTCTAGTATTTTTTTAAACAGTCCCTAATTACCATGATTGTAATATGCTATGAATGTCCCCTTTGTCCCCATGCATGTTGTAAGCTTTTAATGCTCCTTTTTTTTTGGCCTACATGCATATTTCCAAAAACCAACCTCCCCAGCATTCTATCCTGGGCCCAAACACACCTAGCCTAGTCACTTCCCAATGTTTGTCAGCTCCATTGTAGTGCTTGACCATAGGTGTGCACACAGGGTGTGCCAGGTGTGCCCAGGTACACCCTAATCACACTGTGCAGCACAGATTCCCCCTACTGCCCTGGCTCCCCCTCCTTCCCCTTGCAGCGCTTACAGCTTCCCTACTCTCCTCTCCCACCGGCTGTTGCTGCTGGGGATGTTTTAGGATGAGTGGGGGAAGGGGCAGGTAAATATGTAACTTACCGGCCCCTTCCCTTTCATCGTGAGTGATCGGTAGTATATGTAGAGCTTTGGGGTGCACACCCTAATGCATGGGTGCTCAACCTGTGGCCCTCCAGCTGTTGCGGAACTACAAGTTCCATGAGGCATTGCAAGCCGCTGACAGTTACAAGCTTGACTCCCAAAGGCAGAGGCATGATGGGAATTGTAGTTTCACAACAGCTGGAGGGCCACAGGTTGAGCACCCATGCCCTAATGCAATAGGCTGCGCACGCCTATGTGCTTGACCCCCCCCCAAAAAAAATTGTTGAGTTTATATGATTTTTTTAAAATCTGACAGAGTGCTAGAGCCCTTATTTATGATGTCCCCAACTCATCTCAACCCGCCCCCCATAAAATAATTGAATTGGTCCATCAGAGGGGGTGCTGAATCAGATTCTTGCTCATTTTTAGCTCTTATTAAAATACTCCTTCAAAATTAATGTTATACTGATGTATTTCCAAGAATGTTTTGTGATAATCTGCTTGCACTGTTTAGGTCTCAAAGTATTCATTTTTTTTTTTAGTTTGACTCCACAGTTCCCTTCTACGCCACAGGAATGGCAGAATGTGGCATCTGAGTTTTCTCAGCGTTGGAACTTTCCCAACTTTGGAGGAGCCATTGATGGCAAGCACGTCCGCATCGTGCCACCACCCTGTTCGGGATCCTTTTTTTTTAATTACAAAGGGTTCCACAGTATTGTGCTGATGGCGGTGGTGTCTGCCAATTATGAGTTCCTTTATGTGGATGTTGGGAAAAATGGGCGGATGTCTGACAGTGGAGTTTTTGCCCAGACAGATTTTGCCGACCGGCTTCAATCAGAAGACCTGGCATTGCCACCTACGGCAGAGAATGAAGATGGACTACCCTTCGTTTTCATTGCAGATGTGGTGTTTGCGCTAGGTCCCCATTTGATGAGGCCTTTTCCACAAAGGACCCTCACCGATGAGAGGAGGGTCTTTAATTATAGGCTGGCCAGAGCGAGAAGGGTGGTAGAAAATGCCTTTGGCAAATGGCCAGTCGTTTCCGCCTTTTTCAGACATCTCTAAATATGGCGGAGTACAAGTAATGTGCTGTTGCATACTCCACAATTTTTTAAAAAGACACTCAACGAATTATCTCTCTTCAGTTGGCCTTCAGGCCACACGGTACTCGCTTTTTTTTTTAATCAAAAAGGTTTTTATTGAACACCAGATAAATCACAACAGTTTCCATTGTACAAAAAAATAGCAAAGGATGCCCTCTGCTGGCGAACTGTAAAACAACACATAAGATCACATAAGAACAGCACCACAATCTTGCATTTATAAGCATATTAGTCCTTGGCCGCTTGGTTTCAAATTTATTGCAAAAGTCGGGACATCACCAGCTCCCTGGGGCTCAGGCCAGGGGTATCAAGCCATTGGGACCAAATTCTCTCAAACCTACCTGGGCTTCCCCTGTGTTGGTATATGTACTTTTCCATTATAAGAGTATTCCCCATGTGTGCTACCCAAGAGGTGGTGGTAGGCGGTGAAACCGACTTCCAACCCATCAAAATAAGCTTCCTGGCCTGAAACAGGGCCCTAGAGACTGCGATCCTGGTCAACTCCCCAGGGATCGCTTCCTCCAAGATCCCCAGCAGGCAACACTTAGGATCCACAGGGATCGTAGTTTGAAACACTCTATTTAGTGTACCCACCACCTCATTCCAATACCTGTGGAGCTTAGGGCATCTCCACAGGAGATGAATGAGATCACCATTATGCCTCTGACATCTACCACACACAGGGTCCCCGAGCTTACCCATCTTATGTAATTTCATCGGGGTGTAATGTACCCTCAATAATATATATACCTGTAACTGTGACACTTTCTGCGCAACATTTAAGGAACAAGTGGTGACTGACTGCCACGCCTCCTCCCATTGGTCCCCTGTAAGTGTACCTATGTCCTTCTCCCACATGGATTCTGCCCTGCTCGGGAATGCACGTAGGTGACTTGCCAGTAACATCTGGTAGCATTGGGAGATAAACCCTTTTGTTTCACTGCTAGTGTGCAACACACGGAACACCAGGGCGGGTGACTGAGCCCATTCCACCGCATTCCCGTGTGCAGCAACCGCATGCTGGAGCTGTAGGTAATAATAATGCATGTGAGCTGGGAGGTCAAATTTGGCCTGCAGTTCAGGGAAAGAGAGAAGCCTGCCGTTACGAAGATGTGGGACAGCAGAGCCACACCATGGGCACGCCATCTGGGCCCCTGCTGCAGCTTCACCAACTCCACATAAGACCTATTGCCCCATATTGGGCTATCTTCCGTGAATCCCTGCACTCCCTGTAGTTGTCTGCCCTTATTCCAAACCTTTTGAATAAGTGCAAGCGTCGGGGTCTGCTTACTGGATTTTAGAAACATTTGCGCCTCCAGCCCCATCGGGATAGTCTCAGCGCCAGTGTCCGATAGCATCAGTCGTGCCGCCGAGCTCCCCGGGTCCCGGGACATAGAGCCGATCAAATGCTGTAACTGGGCCGCTATGTAGTACAGCCAGGGGTTGGGAACCCCCCACTGTCCTTGGCCCGCTGCAAGTGTTCCAGTCTAATCCGAGGGGGCCTAGTATGCCATAACAACCGTCGGAAGAGAGTGTTCACTATTCTGAAGATTTTCAGGTGTATCACTACAGGCGAGTTATGTAGAAAGTAAAGTAGTTGTGGCATTAAAATCATTTTGATCAGGTTGGCTTTACCTGCAAGTGACATTTTTAGGGTGTTCCATGTATTAATTTTGTCCCTAAACCGGGACAGCAATGGGTGCACATTAAGGGAGCAGTAGTCCCCCAACCTGGGCGACACCTGCACCCCCAAATATTTGAAGCTAGATACAACTGGGATGGGACAAGAGTCCGGCAGGGCTACCCCACCATCCTCATCCAAAAGCATCAGGGCGGATTTCGACCAGTTAATGGTCAATCCCGAGTAGTGACCGAATTGCTCTATTATTGACATAACCCCGGGGATGGAATGCGTGGGGTCCTCCAGAAACAACAGCATGTCATCCGCGTACAACATGATTTTTTCCTGCAGCGTGCCGTATTGGAATCCCCGGACGCGGGCACTAGCCCGCATCAGGGCTGCCATTGGCTCTATAGCGATTGCGAAGAGCAGGGGGGACAGGGGGCAACCCTGCCTCGTCCCCCTACCCAGCGCAAAGGCCGGTGACATCCTATCCGCGATCCTAATGGTCGCCTGGGGGGACGCGTATAGCAACCTGACCCACTCTATGAATTTGTCCCCAAAGCCAAACTTGGCCAATGCCGCCCAGAGGAACCTCCAACTGACACTATCAAATGCCTTGTTGGCATCAAGGGATAAGAGCGCCCTGTGGCCCCTATTGTCTGCTTGTACCTGCATGTTCAAGAACATGCGCCTCAAATTGGTGGCGGTGGACTTCTGCGGCATGAAACCAGCCTGGTCTGGGTGGATAATAGACCTGATTATCCCATTGACCCTGCGCGCCAAGACCTTTGCCAGGATTTTTACATCACTCTGCAGCAACGATATAGGCCTATAGGAGCCAGGGTCAACCGGATCCTTCCCCGGCTTCAACAGTAAAATGATATTGGCCCTGGCCATGGAGCCAGGCAGCTGACCACCCTCTAGTGCGGCGTTAAAGACCTTCAATAGTTCAGGTAACAGGTGCTCCCCAAATTGAGTGTACACTTCCATGGGCAGGCCATCCTCTCCTGGGGCTTTACATGTAGGAAAAGAGCTTGCCGCCAGTTGCAGCTCGCCCAGAGTAATTGGTGCATCTAGTTGTTCTCTGGCAGACGTGGAAAGAGCAGGCAGATCAATACTAGCCATGTATGTTTCAAGGTCCTCATCCGAGTAGGCATCCCTCGATCCATAAAGGCCCTCATAGAAGGATGCCAGCTCGGATACAATGGCTTCAGGGGCATTAACCACTATACCTGTAGAGGCGCGTATAGCACCGATGGCTGGGGACTGTGTTTGAGACCTTGCTATCTTGGCCAGTAATCGCCCAGTTTGTTCCCCTTCCTCATAAAATGCAAGTTTTGTAAAGAATCTCTTCCGCTCTGCCTTTGAGGATCGCAGACGGTCCAGAGAGTCCTGGGCCGACATCCAAGCCTCCCTGGCCGAGTCAGTGGGGCTAGTCACATAAGCAAGTTCCAGCTGTCTCACCTGGTCTTCCACCCGCTCCACCAAGGCAGAGGAGTTGTTCCTGACAATGTGTATTTCCTCGATAAATACCCCTCTAAGATAGGCTTTCAAAGTCTCCCATTTTAGCAGTGGGTCTAGGTAATGCTCGTGCGCCCGGAGAAAGACTTCAATCTTGGTTTCTATACGTTCTGGGGATGTAAACAGTTTGAGCCAATAGGCATTCAGTTTCCACAGGGCCCTGGGTAGGGAGCTAGACGGTTGAGTAACCAGCCAAAGTACTAGCGGAGAGTGGTCCGAGACCCCCCTTGGGAAATATTCCACCTTAGAGGTGCAACTAACCATGTTGGGAGTGCCCAGACAGAGGTCTATACGGGAGAGGGAACCATGCATCTTGGAGAAGCAGGAGAATTGTATACACTTGGGATTCCGGACCCGCCAGATGTCAACCCACCCCATCTCTTCCATCAGGCGTCCAAGAGCCGTACCCCGGTTGCCCTTAGGGGGCATCACCGGGGGGTGTCTATCCAATTTGGGGTCTAGGTAGCAATTAAAGTCCCCTAGCAGCAGTAGTGGGACATCAGGCTTGTTTGCCAGGTAAGACAGCAGCAACTGCAGCACCTCTCTTAAGAAAGGTGGATGCACATATACAAACGCCAGAATCATAGTAACGGTAAACAGTTTGCAATAAAGAAATACAAATCTCCCAGATATATCAATAAGCGAATCTAACTCCTGGTATGCCAGAGCCTTGTGAATCAATACGCTCACTCCACGTGAAAAGGCGGAGTGAGTGGAGTGATAAGCCTGTCCTACCCATGCATATCCCAAGAAACTGGTTGTGTCTTTCAATAGATGAGTTTCCTGTAAGCCAATTATGGCCGGGTGAAATTTACGCAATACAGTGGATATCATGGTCCTTTTCAGAGGATCATTTACCCCTCGGACATTCCACGACACTATGGGTGTAGAAGACATGGTGAGTATATACAAAGAGTTCTGTCTGAATGGGGAGAGTACCCAAAAGGGAGCAACAGTCCTGTATCCCCCCATCCATCTAGCAAAAAACAGCCCTTTAGTTCAAACCGCTTTGACTGTGGGGCATCAGTTAGAACATTACAGTACCTTGTGAAAAGAAAAATCCTGCAGAAACTGTGGCAAAAATTCCTGCGCAACGGCGCTCTGGTGTCAGTACAGTAAAAAAAGAAGTAGGAAGCATAAGAAAAACAAGAACGATAAAACTTATCTGCATCTGCCGGTGGCTCCTGGACTGCCAACAGGGCGTCACTGGGGACTTCCCACCGGTGTTGAGTGATAGCGACACGGGCAATTCTAGTGCCAACAGGGCACAAAAACATAAGCCATGACCACCATGGCAGAAAATAGCACATAGGGGGGTGTAGAGGCACACTCCACCTATAAACTCAGGTCAGCGAAAAAAAAAAACGGAAGAGTTAGTGGAAAACTATTCGCTGGTGTCTCCAAGTAGGTATTGGTCCTCTTATAATGACATCATTTCAGTAACAGCACTCATTTACCCGTATTGTTCTTGATATAGATAGGATCAACCTGCATCATTCTCCAGGCCCCTCCTGCGGATACCTTGTTCGTTGCGGTCCAGCCAGTCAGCAGCATCCTGTGCAGTTTCAAAAAAGTGGGTCTCATCTCTGGCTGTTATGCGAAGCTTGGCCGGGTATAACATGGCGTATGAAAGCTGAAGCCTCTGCAGCCTTTTCTTGACATCTATAAACTTTGATCTTCTGCGTTGCACTTCTGCAGAGAAATCAGGATAAAAGGATATCCGGGCTCCGTTGAAATGTACGGCCCCCCTTTCTCTGGCCATTCAAAGTATCACTTCCCGGTCCCTGTAGTTAAGGAGTCTAGCAAGCATGGATCTCGGGGGATTGCCAGGGGGGAGGGGGCGGGGTGGCACCCTATGCGCCCGTTCCACCGTGTAAATCGGAGAAAAAGCCTCTTTACCAAAGATCTCCTGCAGCCAGCCTTCTACGAACGTAGTGGGGTCCCTGCCCTCCACCTTTTCAGGGAGCCCCACAATGCGGACGTTGTTGCGTCTCAGGCGATTTTCGATCTCATCATGGCGATCAAAGGCCTGTCGTGCCTGCTGAGCAGCGACTCTCACTTCCCGGGTCATGTGAGGCATCTGATCCTCTATATCACTGACTCTGCCCTCTACGGCCGTGGTCCTCTCCCTGACCTTCTGTATATCATGTCTCAGGAGAGTGACTTTCTCCTCCAGCCCCCCAAACCTCTCCTTCAGGGCATCCACAGAGGCAGTGCACCTGTGTACAGCATGCAGGATTTCACTGAGTGTGGGCTGGGGACTGTCCTCTGTCTGCTGGTCAAGCATGGCTGGTATAGAACCAGGGACTGACTCCATTTCTTCCTCCTCAGCTTCCTGCATGTCAGTGTGTCCCTGTTCAGCTTGCTCTGCGGGCACTGCATGCTTTGTGCAGCAGTCTGCGGGGAATCATCCGGGCCTGTCAGTTTTCTGGCATAGTATAGCATGTCCCTCGTTTGGTCTGTCCCTTTAGGGGCTTTATTGGACTTACCCCCCTGCTCCGTTCTCTTCTCCTGCCCTCGTGGAGTCCTGGGAGGCAGAGACTGAGACATCCAGGCGCCATCTTGGAAGGCCTGGGAGGCCGCAGCCGCGGCGTCTCCTTTGTTTCCCCTGGTCATCATGCCGGGATTGTCGAGCACCGTTGGAACCGGGTCGCTGGGGGTCCTTAGGCGTAGCTTTCTGGCAGAATCGGGCTTAGTAGGTGGTGAGGAGAGGATCATAAGCAGGATCCTCAGCGGGAGCTCCGTCGAACAGGTCTGCTCACATGCCGCGTCAGGCCACGCCCCCAGAATATTTAGTCGGCCACACGGTACTCTGATGGAGCATTGCCAGCCCATGAATCTGGCCCTACAGGCTTGGCCCCCCAAATCGGTAGGGGGGCCATTGCAATGCCTGATGACCTTTGAAACTTTCTTTGTAATAAAAATATACTTTATAATGAAAACATCTTGTTTTGTTTTATTTGGGTTGATTTGATTTTTCTCCTAGGTCAGTGATGGTGAACCTTGGCACTCCAGATGTTTTGCAACTACATTTCCCATGATGCTCAACTCCACTGTAGAGTGCCTGAGCAACATGGGAAATGTAGTTCAAAAACATCTGGGGTGCCAAGGTTCACCATCACTGTCCTAGGTTATCCTAGTGCACTTATAGTGCCATGTTTATTTTTCATAAGTAAATAACCATCATTGTCAGTGTAAACACCCCCATTTTTTATATTTTTGGGGCAACATTGATATAAGAAGCCACACATTGTTGATTCCAAAATAATTTTAATTGGAGCACATTTTTTTTTTCTTTTTATAAAAATAGAAAAAGTTATACTTTTTTGAATTTTTGGTATTTGTCTTGCTAAAACGCATGAACCATATGTAACTAGTAAAGTTCAACATGTACAATAGTACTAAAAACAATTAAAACCTTACAAAACAAAATTCCCAAACATCAAACAAAAATCTAAATATAATTTTTGCCCATATTAAAGATTTAAACCCTCCCAAGAACATCTCTTATTTTTTTAATTCTTTGCTCCAGCTGCTTGCTCTTTTGCCTGATCTGGAGCAAGTTTTGGTTCATCTGATCCATGTCACGAGAGCAGACCATGAGTTCTTGGATCAACATCTGGGCACTGTGACTGGTTAATGTTGCTTGGGCCACAGGCAGAAAAGCACCTAAAATTTAGAAAAACACCATGTCTTATAAATATGCAGGCCTACATCTATTACCTGAGGCTGTGGTGTATGACACTGACCTGTTGTGTTGCCATTTTCCACTTCTTCCTCCACATCCTGCGGTTGTGGGTCTTGGGTTGGTGGTGTGGGGTTCCTAGCCTCCTGTCTCAAAGCTCTTTAAAGCCTTATGAGATTGAACCCAAAGGTAGACTTGAGTAAATAATTATTTTTAGGCCTGAAAGAGGAATATTAATCATCCTTTGGAAGTGTGGTACAATTGTCTTTTTTGTCAATAGTTCTAAGCTGAAACCTGACCAAAATAGATCAATCTACCAGCTTAGGTATCCATTACCAAAGCTGGTAGATTGATCTATTTTGGTCAGGTTTCACACATGGAAACACACCAAGTATCCACTGGATCACCTGTGTGTGACAAAAGGTTGTTCTTGTGGCCCACACTTGTGCTAATTAGTCCAGATGTGTAACCAGCTGCTGAGCATACTCTCCTAACCGTACACTGAATCCAGTTACATTAGTTAAATATAGTTACCAACACATATACTGTACACAACCATGTTTCAAAAATATTCTCACATAAACAGTTCAAGATGTCAAGTTTCATGTTCTTGGGCACAATAATCAGTCGTAGGAATCATCGTTCAATCGTTCACTAATTAAATTACGATGTTTTGGTTTGATACAGTGTTAACTACATTGGATCATTCCTAAAAAGGCATGTTAAAATTTAGTTAACACTGTATTCTAAAAAAAACATTGCATTATTGAGAAGGAACGATGATTTGTACGATCGATTCTTGTGCCCAAGAACATGAAACGACATCTTGAACTGGACTACATTAAAGAAAAAGCACATGCAGCACCATGCTAGTAATACAAATATGAGTAACTGTAAATCTACTTACTTTTTCTAATCACTTTTTTGATTTTCCTGTATTGCTCCGGCTCCCTCAACTTGATGTCAGATCATCTTTTGCGGAGCTGTTCTTTTGATCTGCGAACCACAAATTTCCTGTGCAGAGTTTTAACCACTTTGTCCATAATTTGAGCCTTGACCTGATTAGGCTTTTTGTATGGGCCATGTTTAGCATCGTAATCCTCCCTCAATATTGCCACCATTTCGACCATCTCCTCGAACGCCGTGTTTGTGGCCTTGTATCTCCGGGATCTGGTCTGTGGTTCTTCCACACTTTCCTCCTCAATTTGCAGAGTCTCTGCCATGTTGTGTAGCATTAGGACGAGCGAGAAAGGGCGGGGAAAGTAGTATAACGAACGTCAGGGGCGGGGAAAGCGTGCGGAGCGTCACGCATGCGCACTGTATATAACGGAAATAGGCATCGTTGAAAACGACGTTCAGTGAGTGGAAGAAGGTCGGAAGCAACTAACGTGTAGATCGAGGGTACGTAACACTTTTCATACTTGATGACTGATCATTTGCTGAGTTTGTGGCCTATATATGGTGATAAAGATTAATAGTAGTGTTGAATGACATTATAATTTTTGTCTGGTTTTTGACTTGCAGAAATCATGCAGGTATTTAACCACTTCCCGCCCAGTCAATAGTGAATTGACGTCCGGGAAGTGGTTGCATTATCGATACTGGACGTCATATGACGTCCTGCAGGATAATGCCTTGCGCGCGCCCGCGGGGGCGCGCAGCGCGGTGATCGGGGACGGCATGTGTCCCTCGGACACATCGCTTCCCCGATCACGGTAAACAGCCAATTTCATTGGCTGTTTACCATGTGATCGGCTGTGTCAAAGTCACAGCCGATCACCTGTCAAAACAAACTCGGCGGCGCACTCCGTGCGCGCCGCCACAGGCTTGCAGAGCGGGGATCGGGGAAGGCGAGTGTCCCTTGGACACAGCGCGTCCCCGATCAGAGTAAACAGCCAATGAATTGGCTGTTTACCACGTGACCGGCTGTGTCCAATCACAGCCGGTCACAAATGTAAACAAACTCCACAGGAGTTACTACCTGATCCCTGCTCTCTCCTCACACACCGATCTGTGAGGAGAGAGAAGAGATCAGTAAGTTAGCTCAGTGTAGTTTGTCTACATAAGTTTACAGTGCACAACACGCCCTCCCCCATAAAGAGGACCTGTCACACAGCCCAGCACATCAATCAGCCCAGCCAATCAGCCCATCTGTCAATCAGCCCATCTGTCAATCAGCCCATCTGTCAATCAATCAGCCGATCTGTCAATCACCCCACCAGTCAATCAATCACCCCATCTGTCAATCAATCAGCCCATCTGTCAATCAATCAGCCCATCTGTCAATCATCTGTCACAGGCCCACCTCCATCGGTACCGCCATTGGCACCGCCACACAGGCTACCAGTACCGCCATCGGTACCAGTACCACCACCAGTACCGCCACCAGGCCCAGCATCTATACTGCCACACAGGCCCGCTACCAGTATCACCACTAGTGCCGCCATCGGTACCACCACCAGTACCACCACCCGTACCACCATCGGTAGTGCCACCACCACCTGTACCACCACCTGTACCGCCATCGGTACCATCACCACCTGTACCGCCATCGGTACCACCACCACCTGTACCGCCATCGGTACCACCACCACCCATACCGCCATCGCTACCACCACCACCCGTACCGCCACCTGTACCGCCATCGGTACCGCCGCCACCACCACCACCCGTACCGCCATCGGTACCACCACCACCTGTACCGCCATTGGTACCACCACCACCCATACCGCCATCGGTACCACCACACAGGCCCACCACTAATACCTCCATCGGTACTACCACACAGACCGCCACCACTACCACCAGCAGTACCATTACACAGGCCCACCAATAAGCACTGCCATAATGTCCCAAAGGGTTTACACACCTGAGGAGGCATATGCCATTCTTGCCATGTCGGATGATGAGAACAGCGGGGAGCTCCCATTATCCGATTCTGGTTCGGAATACGAGCCAGTGGAGGATAGTGGCTCAGAGTCCGAGTCCCCGGAGGAAACCGTCCCTCCCAAAAGAATGCGATCGGCACCAAGATCAGCACCAAGATCAGGAGAACTGCCCACCACCAGCAGCGCCATACCCCAGGAAGAGGAGCCCAGTACAAGCAATGGAAATGCACGCCCAACCCGAAGAATCCAGCCCCAATCCTACCTTCCCGATGCCCTGGCAAACCCCTTATGGTTGCCTGCCAACTCAGGATCCGCTATCATCCCCCCTTTCACCGCACAGCCAGGTGTGCAGCCCGACACTACAAATTTTTCTAAATTTGATTATTTTTGTTTATTTTTCCCACAAGATTTGCTGCAGAATATAGTGGATCAAACGAATCTGTATGCATCCCAATTTATTGCTGCCAACCCCGATTCTTCCTACGCCCGCATGTTCCAGTGGCGGCGTCTAACATTGGAGGAATTTAAATTATTTTTGGGCCTTATGTTCAATATGGGGCTTACAAAAAAGAACGAAGTCCATTCATATTGGTCCAAACGCCCCATCCAACACATGCCCATATATTCCGCTGTCATGTCCAGGAAAAGATACAACATGATTATGCGCTTTCTCCACTTCAATGACAATTCACAGTGCCCTCCCCGAGATCATCCCAACTACGACAAATTGTACAAGATACGCCCCCTAATCAATGCCTTTTCCCAGCGATTTGAAGAAGTTTTCATCCCAGACCAAAAAATTTGTGTGGACGAGTCCCTCGTACATTTCACCGGCCGACTGCAGTTCAAGCAGTACATACCAAACAAGAGAGCCAGGTATGGGTTAAAATTAAATAAATTATGTGATTGAGCCACTGGATACGTCTGCAAATTCAGGATCTACGAAGGCAAAGACTCCCAGCTCCAGCCCCGTGATTGCCCCACATATATTGGAACCAGTGGGAAAATTGTCTGGGAGTTGGCATACCCCCTGTTCGGAAAAGGTTACCATTTATATGTTGATAATTATTATACCAGCCTGCCCCTTTTTCGCCACCTTTACAGTAAACAAACCCCGGCCTGCGGTACCTTAAAAAAAAAACGGAAGGGATTCCCACAAAATTTATTGACAAAAAAATTGCGACCTGGAGAATCGGCATCCATGAGGAACGAGGAGGTGTTGGCCATGAAGTGGAGGGACAAGAAAGATGTCCACATCCTCTCTACGATCCACAATGACACCATGGTGGAGATCCCAAGAAGACGCGGCTCCATTGTAAAGCCCGAATGTGTCCACGACTACAATTTGTACATGGGGGGGGGGTGGATTTAAACGACCAGATGCTACAGCCCTACTTATCAACCAGAAAGTCCCGTTATTGGTACAAAAAAGTTGCGTTTCACCTGTTTCACATGGCCCTTTTTAATTCGTTTGTTACCAAAAAGCAACTCAAAATCACTGACTCCACTACCTCCAATATATCGAAGATATCATCGATGCCCTCATTTACCAACAAGATCCCGCCCCAGGAAGCATTCGCTCTGATAGTGTGAGTCGGCTTCACGAGCGACACTATCCCTTTAGCATCCCCCCCACGGAATCTGGAAGAAGACGCCAAAAGAAATGCCGTGTATGCAGCAGAGGAGGAGTAAGAAGAGACACCAGCTATTATTGTCCCGATTGTCCCTCCCAACCTGGCCTGTGCATCGGAAATTGCTTCAAAAATTATCATACATCCATTAGTTCCCCTTATTATTAACAGACTGCCATTTCCCTATTTGCCTGCTACCATGTTACTAACTACCTTCCATGTTAATTAACTGACCCTGGCCTGTTTACTGACGATGTCTTTGCTTGCCGATTTAAACCACGTTTCTGACCTCCACGTGCACCAACCTCAGCCTGTTTACCGACGATGCCTCTGCCTGCCGATTTAAACCACGTTTCTGACTTCCACGTGTACCGTCCTTGGCCTGTTAATCGACCATGTTTTTGCCTGCCACTTGGACTGATCTTTTGGCCATCTACTTTTAGTACACAGGGGTCTCACATATGTGAGGGGCTTCAGAATAGCGTTCTGAGTAGAGAAAACCAGTTTTTCGTTTTCTGTGCTCCAAGAACAGGGTCTGGTTGCCCGGAGGCTTCAAAGCGATTTGGGTGGGAGAAGCCTCTACCCCTGTCCCCCTGGCCCTAAGTTTGATGGTCCTTCCTGCTGCCTGGACCAATAATTTGGCTGTGCTGACCATATTACTGCCTGTAATGACCCATGACATTATGGACCATGTTTCTTCCTGCTGCTTGGACCAATACTTTGGCTGTGTTGACCATATATCTGCCTGCTGCCTCTACTGACTTTGGACAGCATTTCTGCCGGGACACCTCTGCCTGCTACCTGGACCTGTGCTTTGGCTGTGCTCTGGCTGTGCTGACAGTATCTCTGCCTGTGCGAACTATGGACAGTATTCCTGCCTGCTGCCTGGATGTTTGCTTTTGCTGTCACTGACCTCATCCCTGCCTGCTGCCTGGACCGATGCTCTCCTCTGTGGACCACTGCACTTCTAAAACCACAGGTAATCTTTTGTTATTTGGTATGTACCTGCTATGTGTTAGATATATGAAGGGCCTTCAAAAATGTGATCGGTAGTCAGAAAATGTTATGTGCAATTAATGCTGCTAGAATGCCTGGAGGTGCTACTTGGATGTTGGGCCTCTGTATGTGGCCAGGCTGTGTAAAAGTCTCAAACATGTGGTATCGCCATACTCAGGAGGAGTAGCAGAATGCATTTTGGGGTGTAATTTTTGCTATGTACATATTATGTGTTAGAAATATCTTATAAATTGACAACTTTGTGTAAAAAAAATGCATTTAAATTTTTTCTCCACATTTTCCAAAACCTTCTGGAAAAAAATGAACCGTTCAAAAGACTCAATGCCTCATAGATTATACGTTGGGGTGTGTCCTTTTTCACACATGTGGTATCGCTATACTCAGGAGGAGTAGCAGAATGCATTTTGGGGTGTCATTTTTGCTATGTATATGCTATGCGTTAGAAATATCTTATAAAAATGGACAACTTTGTGTAAAAAAAATGCATTTTAATTTTTTCTCCACATTTTCCAAAACCTTCTGGAAAAAAATGAACCGTTCAAAAGACTCATAATGCTTCATAGATTATACGTTGGGGTGTGTGCTTTCCAAAATGGGGTCATTTTGTGGAAAATTCCATTGTCCTGGTGCTCCAGGGCCTTCAAAAGTGTAATAGGTGGTTGAGAAAGGATATGTGCGATTTATGCTTGTAGAACGCCTGAAAGTGCTACTTCAATGTTGGGCCTCTGTATGTGGCCAGGCTGTGTAAAAGTCTCACATATGTGGTATCGCTACACTCAGGAGGAGTAGCAGAATGTATTTTGGGGTGTAGTTGCAATTATGCATATGCTGTGTGAGAGGAAAAAACTGTTAATATGACCAGTTTGTGTAAAAAAAAAAAAACAATTCAATTTTCCCAAGAATTGTGGGAAAAAAATACAACTTCAAAAAACTCACCACGCCTCTTAGTAAATACCTTGGACTGTCTACTTTCCAAAAAGGGGTAATTTTGGGGTATTTGTACTTTCCTGGCTTGTTAGTGTCTCAAGAAATGAGATAGGCCTTCAGTACATCAGGCGTGATCAGATGTGATAAATTTTCAGTGATTGCCACCATAGTTTGTAGACTCTATAACTTTCACAAAGACCAAATAATATACACTAATTTGGGTTCATTTTACCAAATATATGTAGCAGTATACATTTTGGCACAAATTTATGAAGAAAAATTACTTATTTGCAAAATTTTACAATAGAAACTAAAAAAAAGTGTTTGTTTTTTTAAAAAAAATGCTGTTTTTTTGCTTATATCGCAAAAAATAAAACACTCAGTGGCGATTAAATACCACCAAAAGAAAGCTCTATTTGTGAGAAGAAAATGATAAAAAATTTGTTTGGATACAGTGTAGCATGACTAAGTAATTGTCATTCAAAGTGTGAGAGTACTGAAAGCTAAAAATTGGTCTGGGCGGGAAGGTGCATAAGTGCATGGTATTGAAGTGGATAAAGACCCTGATTTTATGGCAGAGTTCCTGCAAAGGTGGAAAAATCTACCAGTTTAATGGGAGACCAAAAATAAAATAAATAAAAATAAAGAAGCCAGGAAGATAGCACTGGAGACCATGCTTGAATTTGTAAAGACATAGATCCCCACAGCAACAATAGAGGATGTCAAGAAGAAAATTGAGACCATTAGGGGCACATATCGGACTGAACGCAACAGAGTCCGAACATCTATGAGGTCAGGAGCAGCTGCAGATAAAATATACAAGCCAAATCTGTGGTACTATAGTCAGCTGAACTTCCTTGATGACCACCTTGAATCAGGGGAATCCCTTTCCAGCCTCCCCCCCAGAAGGAGCTCAAGCCTTCCCTGAAGCCAACCCTCCAGCCTTCCCTGCAGCCAACCCTCCAGCCTTCCCTGCAGCCAAGTTCAACCTTCTTTGGAGGAACAAGCTGAATTCCAGGAGGAGCCTGATTTGACCATTGGGAGCCAGGTATAGTATTTAGCTAAAGATTTCTTGGACTAAAAGTATAATGTTGTCAAAAAGATGTTAAACTTGTGTGAAAAATTTGACAATTTTTCAAGAAGTGTTTGACATATCAATAGACAGTAGTGGCCAAAAATGATGGGGACAAGAATGAAAAATTCTGGGGTCGGAATGATTGTCTTTAATATTTATTAGCATTTAATTTGCAAATGTCATGAGGTGACAAATGTGTGTGATAGATGAAGCCAAAAATTTAAATATGTACCTTTTTTATACAGGATGAGGAGGGAGCAAATTGGAGCCAGGAGGAGGCAGGCCTGTCAAGGTCACCTGTGGCCAGGTGACAGATGCACACCGTAGGGGGACAGGAGTGCACCGCAAGGTAGTGAACCCTATGGCTGACTGCTGCGGATAGGAAACTGGGTGGTTGTGGAAAGCGGGACCAGAGGAGCACAACCGGGATCCTAATGGAAGCTAGAGCCAAGATTCCCCAGGGCGCGGAGTCTAAGACCCAGCAGGTCTTCTCCAGGGCCTCTAGTGGTGAGGATGTTATGCTGCAGGCTGGGACCAGGTCGCGGCCCCTGGAGTTTCCTAGCTCACGCCCCGTAGGATAAGGGGAAAAGAGGGGAAGCAGCAGCACAAGATATGAGAGAACCGAATAACAAGCTGAAGGTCAGGGGCCACAAGCAGACAAGGATAACGAGAGAACGAGCCGAAGGTCAAGGGTCACGAGCAGACAGGGATAGACGGGGACAAGCCAAATATGTAACAGAGAGACAGACGAAGCACACGGCAGGCAGGAACCCAAACACACAATGCCTAACAAGCACGTTGATCAGCAAAGCAGGCTTGCAGTGCACAGGTTAATATAGTGTTCTGTGATAGGGCCTGGGGTGGAGTCAGGCTGGGAGGAGATTATAAAAGGAAGCCAGGTGAAAGGGTTCTGGCCTCTAAGATGAACACATGGGAAGGAAGGTAAGCTGACAGACAAACACTACTGCATATCCATGACAGTACCCTCCCTCTTATGGGCCCTCCCCCGCCAGGGCCCAGGCTTAAAGGGAAATCTCAGATGAAACCTCCTCAACAGATGAGGTGCAACGACATCAGATGCAGCGATCCAAGACGCCTCCTCAGGACCAAAACCTCTCCAATGCACAAGGTACTGAAGAATACCTCTGCAGAGCCGAGAATCCAGAACTTGTCTAACCTCGTACTTTAGATTATCCTCAGAGACCAGAACCGAGGTAGGGAGATGACAAGAAGATCTATTGAGGACCAAAGGCTCTCTAGGAATAAGCAAGGGCATGAGAGGATCAACAGAAATCTGAGGAGGATCCCCTAGACCCTTAAAGATGAACTGGTCATCTAGCACAGGACCATCAAACTGGGCAGATGTCAGTGGAACCCTGAAGTCAGGTTGGTTAGAGGGTGACATGTCACAGGAGTCAAGCTGAATAGCTGAAAGACAAGCAGAATGTCCTGAACAAGAAAAAGTAGGCGGCTCACTGGGCATGGGCTGGACTGGCATAACTAGTACAGAGGCCGAGTGAATAGCAGAGTCAGGTGTAGCGACTACCTGAATCGCATCGCAAGACGTAGCGACTGCAGGACTTGTAGACAAGCTAGCCTGGCTGTGCGTCCAAGGGCGATTAGGGACAGAGAAATGTAAATGGTTATGCGACCTGGAATGAATGACTGGCTCAGGTTCACAGGGGGCAACCTTGGGTAGGCAGGACGAGGAACAGGAGGAACCCCAAGCCAGGATCTGTCCAGTAGTCCAGTCCACATGAGGAGAATGGAGCTGTAACCATGGGAGACCCAAAATTATAGGCGTTGAGGCCTTGGGTAAGATAAGGAAGGATATCCACTCCTGGTGGAGTGTCCCTACCGACATCTTAACAGGGAGGGTCTGGAAGCAGATAGGTCCCCCTGGGAGAACAGTACCATCAATCGCCAAGACCACCAATGGCGTGGTGAGGGGCAAAAGAGTAAGTCTCATGGACGACGCGATTTCCCAGTCCATGAAATTACCAGCGGCTCTGGAATCCAGATATGCTGAGACCGAATGAGAAGAAGCACCAACATGAAGGAACACAGAAAGCAGAAGACGAGAAGGGGAAGGTGATATTTCTGGGTCCAATACTCCACTTTCCAGATGAAGTGGACCCAAACGTTTTTCTGGACAAAGAGAGCAAGTGTCACGAAAATGACCTTTGCCCCCACAGTAGAGACACAGGCCTAGAGTTCTGCGCCTAGCACGTTCCTCTGGGGATAGCCTGGTCCTGCCCAGCTGCATGGGTTCCTCAGCTGGCAGGAGATGCTCCACGGGTCGAGGAGAGGGGAGCTCAGGCTGACTAAGGACCAAGGAGTGCTGGCGCCGCTTTTCTAGGGTCCTTTCCTGAAAGCAAATATCGATCTGGTTACACAAGGAGATAACTCCGTCCAGATCAGTGGGGATGGTTCTTCCTGCTAATTCATCCTTCACTCTATCAGAAAGGCCATGCAAAAAGGTTGCGACTAAGGCCTCATTGTTCCAGCTCAACTCAGCCGACAGTATGCGGAAATTAAGGGCGTACTGTCCCACTGAAGCAGACTCTTGGCGGAGACGTAGAAGGGCGCTGGCCGCTGAAGAGACACGAGCCGGTTCTTCAAAGATATTCCGAAAAAGTTTCAAGAAGCCAGACAGGATAGAAACCACTGGATCATTCAGTTCCCACAGAGGGGCTGCCCAGGCTAAAGCTTCACCGGAGAGGAGGGAAATGATATAGGCTACCTTTGCCCTATCAGACAGAAAGTTTTGAGGCTGAAGCTCAAAATGAATCGTGCATTGGCTAAGGAACCCTCTGCAGGCCTTGGAGTCCCCAGAGAAACGGAACGGAGCTGGCAGTGTTAGTGAGTGTGTGGCTGCGACTGGTGCGATAGGTACCACCGCTGGTTGTACTTGAGGTTGCGGATTCGGGGGTTCCCAAGGAGGCCTGAAGCTGCTCGAATCGAGAAGCCAGATCCTGGAGGAATTGCATCACCTGAGTCTGATTCGATTCCTGGGTTTCAAGTCTGTGGACTATGCCCCGCAATGGATCATCCGTGGGGATCGGGATGTCAGCCGGGTCCATGGCTGATCAAACTGTCAAGGTCACCTGTGGCAAGGTGACAGATGCACACCGTAGGGGGACAGGAGTGCACCGCAAGGTAGTGAACCCTATGGCTGACTGCTGCGGATAGGAAACTGGGTGGTTGTGGAAAGCGGGACCAGAGGAGCACAACCGGGATCCTAACGGAAGCTAGAGCCAAGATTCCCCAGGGCGCAGAGTCTAAGACCCAGCAGGTCTTCTCCAGGGCCTCTAGTGGTGAGGATGTTATGCTGCAGGCTGGGACCAGGTCGCGGCCCCTGGAGTTTCCTAGCTCACGCCCCGTAGGATAAGGGGAAAAGAGGGGAAGCAGCAGCACAAGATATGAGAGAACCGAATAACAAGCTGAAGGTCAGGGGCCACAAGCAGACAAGGATAACGAGAGAACGAGCCGAAGGTCAAGGGTCACGAGCAGACAGGGATAGACGGGGACAAGCCAAATATGTAACAGAGAGACAGACGAAGCACACGGCAGGCAGGAACCCAAACACACAATGCCTAACAAACACGTTGATCAGCAAAGCAGGCTTGCAGTGCACAGGTTAATATAGTGTTCTGTGATAGGGCCTGGGGTGGAGTCAGGCTGGGAGGAGATTATAAAGGAAGCCAGGTGAAAGGGTTCTGGCCTCTAAGATGAACACATGGGAAGGAAGGTAAGCTGACAGACAAACACTACTGCATATCCATGACACAGGCCCCAGTGGGACCCAGGAGGAGGCAGGCCCCAGTGGGACACAGTGGAACACCAGGCCCCAGATACCTCCTCTGCGTATTCCCCAAAAAAGGGCCAGGAGGCTTATGCAGATGGAGGAGGAGACACAGGCCCTAATTAGGAAGGCTACTGCGGCCCTCAGAGAGCCCCCCACCGCTGCAGAGGGATTTGCTGCCCTTATTGGGCACAAACTGCCAGAAATGGAAATAGACCAGCGTCTAAAATGTGAGACCCTCATCTTGAAGGTAGTGAACATGGGCATGATGGGAAAGTTAAATGACTTTACAGACATTGTAGATATTTGTATATATATTCCTGCTCCAGTCCCTGCTCCAGTCCCTGCTCCAGTCCCTGCTCCTGCTCCAGTCCCTGCTCCTGCTCCAGCCCCTGCTCCTGCTCCAGCCCCTGCTCCTGCTCCAGTCCCTGCTCCTGCTACAGTCCCTGCTCCTGCTCCAGTCCCTGCTCCAGTTCCTGCTCCTACCACAAGATCTCCTCCACGGACACAGCCTCCAGGGAAGGCTGCAGGGAAGGCTACAGGAAAGGCTGCAGGGAAGGCTACAGGGAAGGCTGCAGGGAAGGCTACAGGGAAGGCTACAGGGAAGGCTACAGGGAAGGCAACAAAGAAGAGGAAAAAATAAGTCCATGATATGTCCTTCTGATGGTCCCAATTTTCTTCTTGACATCCTTTGTTGTTTGCTGTGGTGATCTGTGTCTGCACTAATTCAAGCAGGGTCTCTAGTGCTGTCTTCCTGGCTTCTTTCATTTTCCTTTACCTGTGGTTTTGTTTTGCCTTAACCTTTCATTTGTTTTTATGCCAGAATAAATGTTTTTTTAGTTTCCTGCCAAAAATTTAATATGTGTTTTTATTCAAAATAGAGAGTTTGCTAGTGAGTAGGCAGGGACATTGCAAAAAATCATTTTGAAATTACCAAGGGACACTAACCTCCTTGAGGGTAAATTAAAATAAATAATAATGTTGTTGTGGTAACTTGACACACTCAAAAATATAAAAAAATAATGGAAAGCAGTCTAAAATATTATCAAAAAAAAATAAGCAAAAATAACATCTTCAATACAAGATGGTAACCCAAAAAATGTTGCTCTTTAGGGAGATCTGGCTTACAATAAATATAGATTAATCATGAGAACACAATAAATAATAAAGAAAAAAGATTGTCATAACTCTGTGAGAATATAAGCAGCAAAAGATTTGGATTATTGCAGCATTATAACGAAGAAAAGAATGCGCTGCATTAAACGATGCAATAATTTACAGCATGACGAATGTGCTAGGTCCATTACGAACGCTAGTTTTACCAGAACGAGCGCTCCCGTCTCAAACTTGATTCTGACCATGCGCATTTTTTTTCACGTCGTTAAAGCCCACACACGGCCGTTTTTCATGACGAGAAAAACGACAATGTAAAAAACGACGTGAAAAATTAGAGCATGTTCCAATTTTTTCATGGCCATTTTTCATGTCGTGAAAAATGCTCTGAAGCCCACACACAATCATTTTTAATGACCATTTTAAAAAATGGCATTTTTATCGTCATTAAAAACGGTCGTGTGTACGCGGCATAAGGGTAGTTTTTTGCAAACAATCCATTTTTCTAATGTACTTCATTGGACCCCAAAAACTCTGCTCTGTGTCTGCACTCCAATTGTAAATTAGCCCCAGGGTGTGCAAAAATTGTCACACTTGAAGTGTATTATTAATCGACATTCATGTATCTATATCAGTCCAGAATCTATTGATGTTGAATTAGAAGCAAATTTCTGAGGACCCTCTACATTTGCAGCAAATGTCGAACATTGCATTCACTTGCTGTCTCTATAGGAGTCTGTATTCTGTGTAGATGATAAGCTTGATTAAATCTTAATTTGACATCCTCTCTTTATCCCTCCCATTTCTCCTTAACACTAATGCACTTTCCCTAAACTACTTGTTACAAGAGCTTTATGACATATGAAGCATGTTAGAAATTTTCACCACAATTAATATTTGGTCTTTGTTAACCTCTAATGAAAGAGTTGCCCAATTTGTTCATCCCCAACACATGTGCTACAAGCACCAGCGTCATGGAATTTAAACATTCTTTAGCCTAGGTTCACACTGCTGCAGGATTGAAATCGTGCGAGTTCAGCTGAACTCGTACGATTTCAAATCGTATGTCAGTCTGACTTCAGGGGCGATTTCAGAGACATCTGTGCAGGTTCCTGCACAGATGTCTATTGAAATAGCACCAGAAGTTGTCAAAAGTAGCACCGATTCGCAAAGGTGCTATTGCCGGTGTTCTATCGATTTGTGCCCTCCGTCGAAAAGTGCCCGCACATCGTAGGAGTGTTTTTTTGACGAGTGATATCATTTCACAGGCACAATTAAAAGCTATGCAAAGTGCAGAGGGAGATCGTAGATGTAAGATTGTGCCTCGCTGTAAACCTGCGGCGCAACAGCGAGGCACAATATGACAAATACGGTGTCCCTCCACTGTTTGCATAGCATTAAATGGTATCTCCCATCGAAAAAAGGCTCCTACGGTGTGCACATGCGCTATGGGACGTCACTCTAGCTGATCGGCAACTCAGCTGGAGTGCCCTTCTGTTCTGCGCATGCTTGGGCACTTTTCGACGGCGGGCAAATATCGACAGAACGCCGGCAATAGCCACCGATTTGGCATGTGATTTGACATGTCAAATCTCATGCCAAATCACATCAATGCGGACCTGGGCTCCAACAGACAAATAGCAATACTGAAGATAAGCAAAGACATATAAGTGTTCTCAGAGGTGGTCTACAAGAAGTTTTTCCTGAAACATAGACAACAAGAGAACCCGTTCCAGGTGTCTGGGCCTAGATATCTCCTCCCTCTTCAGGTATGGGTGACGGCTCTGTATGCAAACCATATGCAGAGGAAAGAAAAAATCCAGACGGCCGCACTCCAATGAAATATATTTTTAAAGGTGTCAGTCCATACAGCAAAAAATAAATAAAGATCTCTGACGTGTTTCACACCGTGGAACATAGCTTGTTCTTAAAACAGATAGTAATGACATATATGTACATACAAAAACAGAAACATGCTTAATTGAAAACTGTGCACACCCACTGCAAGTGGTAGACTCGCTCTGATTGATACTAGGATGTGTATTGGATGTATTAGATGTATTTATTTTCTCTTCTCCAATTTATACTCATTTCTGTTCTTGTTTCACATGCTTACAGTGTAGATTGTTTATTAATATCAAATAAGGCTATCATGAATTAAATTATATATTATTATAAGCACATGTAGCCATGCGAGGGACAGGGGGTCTTATGATTGTGCCGTGGGGGCTCTATCTAGCTGGAGGAATACTTATATAGAAGAACCATGATGATTTCATTCTCCCCACACACATATAGGGGATAATAGATGGATATATAAATTCACTGTATAGACTGTGTTAACACTCAGTTTCTTAGGCCCCATGTACACGGGACGCTCTTAAACTCGCGTTCAGAGGTAGTCGGACACTTTTTTCAACTGCCCCTGAACTCATTCAATGTTATCCTATGTGACCATGTACACAGTCTCGTTTATTGCCGTTTATATGCAGTTGTGTATAACCTCGTTTTTCTGAAAGCAAAAAAATGAGTTCAGACGCAAAAATTTCCACGTTTCAGGCGCTAAACGCGGTACCAGCGTTTTGCCGTGATTTCATTTATAAGCGTTTTTAAAGGTGACCTATTTTTTTACATTAGAAATCTCAAAAATGATGGCAAATGATGAAAAACTATTAAAAAAGTATAAAAAAACTGTAATTGCTTGCATTGCATTGTGGACAATCCACAACTTGTGGCAGGTGACGTGGCCAGGTGATGTGGCAGGTGACGTGGCCAGGTGACATGGCAAGTGGACAATTCACAACTTGTGGCAAGTGGACAATCCACGACTTGTGGCAGGTGACGTGGCCAGGTGACGTGGCAGGTGACGTGGCCAGGTGATGTGGCAAGTGGACAATCCACAACTTGTGGCCAGGTGATGTGGCAGGTGACGTGGCCAGGTGATGTGGCAGGTGACGTGGCCAGGTGACGTGGCAAGTGGAAAATCCACAACTTGTGGCCAGGTGACGTGGCCAGGTGACGTGGCCAGGTGATGTGGCAAGTGGACAATTCACAACTTGTGGCAGGTGACATGGCCAGGTGGACAATCCACAACTTGTGGCAGGTGACGTGGCAAGTGAACAATCCACAGCTTGTGGCCAGGTGATGTGGCAGGTGACGTGGCCAGGTGACGTGGCAAGTGGACAATCCACAACATGTGGCCAGGTGATGTGGCAGGTGACGTGGACAGGTGATGTGGCAAGTGGACAATCCACAACTTGTGGCCAGGTGACGTGGACAATCCACAACTTGTGGCAGGTGACGTGGCCAGGTGACGTGGCAGGTGACGTGGCAAGTGGGCAATTCACAACTTGTGGCAGGTGACGTGGCCAGATGACATGGCAGGTGACATGGCCAGGTGACGTGGCAAGTGGACAATCCACAACTTGTGGCAGGTGATGTGGCCAGGTGACGTGGCAGGTGACGTGGCCAGGTGATGTGGCAAGTGGACAATCCACAACTTGTGGCAGGTGTTGTGGCCAGGTGATGTGGCAGGTGACGTGGCCAGGTGACGTGGCCAGGTGACGTGGCAAGTGGAAAATTCACAACTTGTGGCCAGGTGACATGGCCAGGTGACGTGGCAAGTGGACAATTCACAACTTGTGGCAGGTGACATGGCCAGGTGGACAATCCACAACTTGTGGCAGGTGACGTGGCAAGTGAACAATCCACAGCTTGTGGCCAGGTGATGTGGCAGGTGACGTGGCCAGGTGACGTGGCAAGTGGACAATCCACAACATGTGGCCAGGTGATGTGGCAGGTGACGTGGACAGGTGATGTGGCAAGTGGACAATCCACAACTTGTGGCCAGGTGACGTGGACAATCCACAACTTGTGGCAGATGACATGGCCAGGTGACGTGGCAGGTGACGTGGCAAGTGGACAATTCACAACTTGTGGCAGGTGACGTGGCCAGATGATGTGGCAGGTGACATGGCCAGGTGACGTGGCAAGTGGACAATCCACAACTTGTGGCAGGTGACGTGGCCAGGTGGACAATCCACAACTTGTGGCAGGTGACGTGGAAAGTGGACAATCCACAGCTTGTGGCAGGTGATGTTGTTAAGTGACACGCTAAATACAAGTACACTGCTGCTTTCTCAGCTGCTGCTTCTCACTCTGGTCTCACATGATGGCTGAAATGGTTAAAAAACACAGTTTTTTGAGCTTAGGGAGGTCCTTATGATGTTTCTTAACTAACCGCTTATAGACGCAAACGCGGTAAAACACTGCTAAACGCGGCTGCAATCGCGGAAAAACGGGCGTTTCTAAACGCCGGTTTCAGCTTTTAAAAACATTTGTTTAGCAGAGTTTGCACCAGCGTGCCGTGTACATGGGGCCTAAAGTTCTTCAGATATCCATATCCTCTCAGCATCAATGAATATATGTACACATATGTCTGTAGGTGTTTTATTTATTGAAGTTTTTACTTTTCAAATTTAGTTTTTATGTGATTCTTTTAGGTGGAAGGTTTTTCACTAGCCAATTCTTGCATCATGAAATGTATAAACTATCATAAGGATTTGGGTTTCAATTATGTTTGACTGCTCTACCCACAAGGGGTTATTTTGATATCTCTGAAGAAGAAGACTTCAGCTGTTTCATCTCAGTATCAATCAGAGCGAGTCTACCACTTGCAGTGGGTGTGCACAGTTTTCAATTAAGCATGTTTCCGTTTTTGTATGTACATATATGTCATTACTATCTGCTTTAAGAACAAGCTATGAGTAAGCACCTGTAACCACGGTGTGAAACGCATCAGTGAACTTTTTTATTCTTTGCTGTATGGACTGACACCATTAAAAAAAATATTTCATTGGAGTGCGGCCGTACGGATTTTTTCTTTCCTCTGAAGATGTTTTCCCTGCCATGTTTTTGTGTTGCTTCTTAAGGCCTCATGTACTGTACACTGCTGCTGGTAAACGGACGTTTAGGAGCAGTTGGGGCATTTTTTTCAACTGCTCCTGAACTCTCCTCTATGTTACCTTATCAGTACATGTACACTGGGTTGTTTACAGTTGTTTCTAGGCAGTTGAATTTAGAGGCTTTATCTGGAACCCAAAAAAATGCGTTCAGAAGCTGTGTATAGAGGCATTTCAAGCACCAAACACGGCTAAACGCGGTAACTCGCGTTTAGCAGCATTTCGTTTACAGACGTTTTTAATTTTAACCAAAAAAAATAATGTTTTTTTTTCAAACGCTTCTAGACGCAAACGTGGCTGATAGCTGCTAAACGCAGCATGTAAACGCGGCTAAACGGTCATTTTTAGACGCCTGTTTCTAGCTGTCAAGTTAATTCATTCAAGAGAGGTTGAACAACGTCCTGTGTACATGAAGCCTAATTTGTATAGTCAGGTTCATTGAAAAAATGTTCGATCTAGATAAAATCTTCTGTAACCTCCAATGGCAGAACAGTTTAGATGTCTAAATATAACCTAATACCATTTTTTTTATTGATTTTGAGATCTGATAGGGCTGTTTTATGCAAATTAGCTACTCTCCTTTATTAGAAACCCAGATTTTTTGTCACCCTCTGTTGTGTCTCAACATTGCAGACAGTCTGTTAACAGGTCATCATCTTTATTAATCATACAAAGTTAGCAGTAGTATTGACTTTAGCCATTAGTGGTGTCCCTGCTGCCCAGCTAGGATGTTGAAACCCACTTGTATCTATCCAAGCCTTTTAGCCCTTTTGGCCTGCAGGATTGTTGATTACGTTCAGCTTCACCTGCTTACGATCGGAAATTCCGACAAGAAAAGTCACCGTGTTCTTGACGGTCGGAATTTGGTGTGACCGTGTCTATGCAAGACAAGTTTGAGCCAAGATTCCGTCGTAATAAAATCCACGGTTTTCTCGTCAGATTTTCCAATCGTGTGTACGCGGCATAAGCCTCCATATGAAACGAGACTGCGATCTACCCTCCCCTTCCTTTTTGGGTTACTTCCATTATGTGGTATATATTCAGAGGCTTTTGTTGAGGCTGCAAAAGAGTGAAGACCCCAAAGAGGAACAAGAGGGAAGCAGCCTAAGAGACCCAGAAGCAACTTCTAATGAAGCTCATCAACATGGTGAAGAGCAAAAAGAAGAATCCTGCTCCCACCTTTTCCATTGAGCTCCCAGATCAAGTTGTCTAAACTTCCACTGTCCCCCTGGCTGGCACTGGCCCATCAGTGTCAACCAAGCCACGGCTGTCTGCAAAAGTAGTCCCTGCCTTGGATCCCTTGATGAAGCAGTCATGATGAGGTTAAAGGAGATGGATGGTTGAGCTTTGTACAAGGGATAATTTACATAACCTTTGTATCCTTACAGGTGCAGGAGATATTGAGATATTGAGATATTGAGAGAGAGTAAAAACTACTGGACCCGATTTCCCATACCACAACTACTGTATCTTGTGAATTCTCCCATTCAGCAGGAGGAAAGGCGGGCAACAGTATGCATGCACAATCCACACACTCCTGGAAAGGATATCATCACCTACTTCCATGACTCAGCCCCGAGGTGAAGGACCCGATCCGGATCCTCAATGCAATGGCTTCTGGAAAAGTAAGTGGATGGAGCATCGGAGCAATGCTCCAGCTGTCCCCCACCTTCTGTGCACTGAGAACTGAGCCACCGAACATCGCCGCTGGCTCGGTTCTCACATATCCCAGAGAGGAAAGAGGCTGACTGTCAGTCAGCCTCTTTCCTCTCTGCTTCTCCGCGCTCATTGGAGCGCTGAGCAGTGGAGGGGCGGGGAGAGGCTGTCTCAGCGTCTCAGCAGCTTGCTGACACGCTGAGACTGCCATCAATCAGGGCAGCTGGCAGATCCCGACTTGGGAAGTCGTGATGACGCACTACCCCGACTGATGGCAGTGACGTCAGCGGAGAGCGGACTTCAGACCACTCTCCACTGAAAACAGGTCACAGGAGTGCAAAACAAATTGCACTCCTGTGACCCAGAGGAGAAGCCCAGACGAAAAAGCTCAGGCTGGACTTCTCCTTTAAAGCAATATAATATGAGCTTACAGACCACAAAATGCAGAGCACTTGCCTTAAAGGAGGTATCCAGATTACTGAGTTGCCTTGGGATCCCTAAAGTCCTTGCAGTTTATTCCACTGATGGTGAGAGACAGTTCCAAGAAGCTGGCGGAGGAGAGAGAGCAGGAGCAGTGTTATGGAGCTGTACCCTTTCCCCCCTGATCAGGTACAGCTCCATAACACTGAACTTGCTCTCTCTCTAACAAGCAGGACTCTATCTCTGACCTACTCACACCCTGTGGGTGCCACAAATGATGTAGAAACTGCTATTTAAGCATTCCTTGAATTCATTTGAAAGAGAACTATGGCCATACTGTTCATGTGGGTTCATGTGGGTCAAAGGAGTGCACTTATTTCTGCACTGCTGTGACCCAGGTTAAGCCGAGACCAGACTAAAGTGCGCTCTTAGCGTACATGACAGAGCTGGTCCAGGCTCTGAGGGGACCTGACAAAAATGTTGGGACTTACCCAGATGCCTGACCAGAAGCTGGCTCAGCCTCTCAGTGCACAGCTGAGAGTCTGAGCCAGTTGCTCCTGACCCCTACACAGCCCAGCGCTCAGTTGAGTGCTGGAGGGGCACAGCAGAGAGTGGTGACTGACAGCCACTTCTCTCTCTGCTCAGGGAAGAACAAGAACTGAGCAATCTGAAGTCATGTGATTGCCCAGTTCTCGGTCTTAGAGCCAACGGGGGCCAGCTGCAGCATCGGACCAATGCTGCACCCACATTGGTAAGTGGTAAATGTTTATGTTTTATATCTTGTACTTGCTTACTTAATGCCATATTGGAAGATTTTACTATCCAATAAGAGATGCTGGCCTCCCCAAGATGGCTGCCTGGAGCCCATAACATTGGGGGAGAAGCACAAAAAGAACAAGACCCGAAACCATTGCTGCTGATGTAGTCCCAAGCTCATGAGAGGGTCCACGTTTGCCTTGGGTGCTAAACGAACTTGCACCATCACTGCCTACCAGTAAAATAGGTTTTCGAGCAGTAGTAAGTAACATCATGAGGAAGGAGGTATTTCCATTGTTAACTTGACTAGGGAAGAGACATTGCTCTACTTCTGCCACTTGCCCACCAACATGTAGTAAGGACATA
The DNA here is from genome assembly GCA_029206835.1 of Rana muscosa. NCBI lineage: Eukaryota > Metazoa > Chordata > Amphibia > Anura > Ranidae > Rana > Rana muscosa. The sequence goes on along the minus strand of CM055122.1, from coordinate 256,188,353 downwards.
TACACTGGGAAAGGAAAGCTCAGTTACAATGAGTTATTATGAAGTATGGAACCCTTCAGAAATTGTCACTTTTACTTTACTTATAAAGGGATTCAGAAGGCGCATATAGACAGGAAAATTCAAAACCCCCATGGATTCCAGGTCTTGACATAACAGCTGCCTAAATAGTCCAGCCATGGATGGGGAAACAGGTGGCAAGCTTAGCCCTAGTGGCTTTATAAAAGCTGCATATATCATTTAAAATTGCTAAAATAAAACAAGCCAAGGTAATTTTATAACAGTAATCACCTTCAATTTAGCATAAATAAATATCCTTAAAATTGCAAGTGAAAGACATTCAAAACTATATGAAATCCAGAGCCAAAGGATAATGTAATTTTAACACAGAAAAATCCTTTTGAGTATCATCAATGCAATTTGCCCAGAGAGAAATAAGGAGATGTGCGAGCCATGTTCAGGGCTAGAGCTTTGTTCAACCGATCAGGAATGGATGAGTTAAACACAGGGCCGGTGCTACCATTAGGCAAACTAGGCAGCCGCCTAGGGCGCACTGCTGCCTAGGGCGCCCGGCCACTGGTGTTCCTACTCTCTTCTCTCTGCAGCAAGCAACTAAGTCTCAGCATCAGCAGGCAGCCACCGCTCCATTCGCACATAGTGTAAGAGGCGCAGCGGCAGCGGCAGAGGACTGTATCTGTGTCCCAACTCCCGAATAAATAGAAACAAGCAAACATTCATTAATGGGCGCTGGTAGGTTACATTTGATGGGCGCTGGTGAGGCTGCATTTGATATGCGCTGGTGGGCTGCATTTGATGGGCACTTAATTAAAAAGGTGGGGTATACATGTGCAGGGCAAAGAGGGTGGAGCCAGGGGGGCGCAAAATGACATTTCACCTAGGGTGTCAAAAATCCTTGCGCCAGCCCTGGTTAAACAGGTTATCTAATTATCTCTTGCATTACTGCTCCATCCATCTCCATCAAGGCTCGGCACAGCTTCATGTGGTATAACGCTGACCACACATGGCTTGAATTTCTACCCATTCCTGCTGAACTGGCCAAAATTTGTCCCTTTCAGCACCACCCAGCTCAACTATCTTCAGTCTGAAAATTGAAGGAGCTGGGCAGGAAATTTGTAGCTGAACAGTACCTGCAGCCAATCAGATGCAATCACCATTTGGGTTGCTGTGGTTGTCAGAATACAGTAGCTGGCAGGAAAGATTCCCCCATCGATTCCGAAATCTTTTGATTTCTTGAGTTGAACAGGAATAATCTTAACTTGTATGGCTAGGCTTATTCTCCCTGTCCCATTGGGAGGCAGGGCTGGTTGTTTCTGCCTTCTGATTGTCAAGCTTAAAGTGGAATAAAAGTCCCGCTATTACTCACCATGAGCAGGCAGGCTCTTTATTGCAGAAATGTCTCTTCTGCAGCAAAATACTCCTACCTGCCCACCACAAGTAGTCTTTGGCATGTAAAGTAAACTGTGCATGCAAAATAGAAGATTAAACTTCAGCTTCAAAACATAAACTGACCAGAAGAGTAACATTGTCTTCAAAGTGATAATAAGGTCTCCGTTTTTTGTATACAAATAATAAACCTGTTATATTGTTATACTTTCCGGCTCTGTGTAATGGTTTTACACAGAGCAGCCTGGATCCTCCTCTTCTCAAATCCCTATTCGGCGCTCCTGGCCCCTCCCTCCTGTTGAGTGTCCCCAAAGCAAACAGCTTGCTATAGGGGCACCCAAGCCCAGCCACAGCTCCCTTTGTCCATTCAGGCTCAGAGCCGTGGCCTGGCCCCACCCTCTTTCTCTCCTGATTGATTTTGATTGACAGCAGCAGGAGCCAATGGCGCCATGCTGCTGTCTCAGTCAATGAGGAGGGGAGTCTCGGACAGCCGAGTCTCTCTCGCAACATTGCTGGATCTAGATGGACCTCAGGTAAGTATTAGGGGGGCTGAGGGAGGCTGCTGCACACAGTAGTTTTTTTTTTCTTAATGCATAGAATGCATTAAGATAAAAAAAAATGTCTGCCTTTACAATCCCTTTAAATATGGGGCACAAATGACACCGTGACCAAAAGATATCTATTTGTATTTCAAAAATGTATATTGGTAGACAGAGTTGTATCCCAGAGCTGTGCAAATGATCATTCATTGGCTTTGCCATCTTGTAATTTCAATCAGCAAGAAAAGGTTTTTAAAAACATCCACAAACAAACATCCACAAATTTTGCCTTTTGTGAACAGTGCCTTTAAGTGTATGCAAACCCTAACATTGAACTTCTCTCATTTTCTCCCTTTTGAAGGATTAAATAGTAAAGTGTTTTGTTATATTTGTTTGATAATAAATGGACTTGAAACACCCTCTTTATTATGGAAAAGAGCATCGGTTCTGTTGTCCTGGCACACTTTCTTTCTAAGGCTGACAGCGTTGCTCCGCCACAGATACAGTACAGTGAGCAAATTAGACATGTGCGGTTTGTTTCGAAATTCTGACACATTTTTTGAATGTCTCCGAATTTCCAAACTACAATAGTAATGAATTTAGACGAATCCGAAATAACGAAACCCAAATTTCTAATGAAATTCGAATAGTTTTTTAATCTAATTCGAATAATTTTAAAATCAAATTCAAATAGTTTTTTAATCGAATTTGAAAAGTTTTCTAATCAAATTTGAAATTCTGAAGAGAATAAAATAGAATAGAAAATAAAGGAATAGAATGGAAAAGGATACAATAGAATAGAAAATAAAGGAATATAATAGTAAAGAGTAAACAGAACAATAGAATAGAAAATAAAAGAACAGAATAAAATAGAATAGAAAATAAAGGAATAGAATAGAATAAAAAAAGGATAGAATAAAATAGTATAAAACTATTTTCTGAAATCTGAACTTCAAATAGAATAAATTTAAAATTCAAATAGAATACATTTGAATTCAAATAGAATAGAAAGAATAGAAAAAAAATTAACAGAAAATAAAAGAATAGAATAGAAAAAAAACAATAGAATATAATAAAATAGAAAGAATATTACCATCTTCCGGAATAAAAATTTTGAAAATAATTTTTTTTAATTGAATACATTCGAATCCGAATAGAATGGAAAACAATAGAATAGAAAATGAAATAATAGAAAAGAATAGAATAGAAAAAACAATAGAATAAAACAGCAAGATTATACCAATATAACCATCTTCTGAAATTCAAATTTTGACTAGAATAAATTTGAATTAGATTAGAATAAAAAAGAATAGAACAGAACAGAATAGAAAATACAACAATAGAATAGAAAATAATAGAATATTAAAAAACAATAGAATAGAATGAAATTGAAAGAATATAACCATCTTCCAAAAATTCGAACTTCGAATAGAATAAATTTGATTTCAAATGGAATTCAAATCAAATCAAATCTTTTGAATTTCAAACAAATTGAGTTCAATTCGGCTAAATTTGGAAAAATTTAATTGATTTGAACTAGAATAAACAAAACAAATTAAACAAATTTAACTAAACAAATTTATGTAATTAACTAAGCGAAATTAAACTAAACAATTATTTTTCATTCTGCACATGTCTAGAGCAAACATTGTGCCCAAAGAGAGGACCACCAAGTAAAAATAAGAGGAAAAAGCTTAAAATAAGAAAACAAATGCAGCCAGCACATCTAGGCACTGTTAAGCTGCAATATATTAAATTTTTTATTTTTGGGGTCTAGATACACTTGAAGGAAGACATGATATATGGTATTAATTACTGCTTCAGAGTTTATTTATTTTCATGTATCAAAGAAACGTTCTATATTCTGTGTTAAACGGTAGTGTTGCTATGTGTCTGTTGGGAAAACAGGGTTTCGTTCATCATCCTATTATTATTGACAAATCTAAATTGTGCCATAGACAGGCTGTACCGGAGAGCAATTGGTAGAAAGAAATCTGTCTGTCTTCTCAAAAGTCATTGCAGTCCTCCCAGTGCAATAACAAGTGCCTGCAATCTGGCAGGGTCTGCTCTGCCTACATGCCTCGGCATCTGTACTCACCGAACTGTCAATGTGAATGCAGACTTGTCACTAACACATTGGTAATCCTCCAGATATTTCTTTCTAGATATATTACTTTTCACATGGAGGGGTGGACGGGGGCTAATTAATCTCAGAAATGCTGCATCTGTTTGGGCTCTGTGGATTCATGTTAATAATTAGCTAAAAGGAGACAACTGCTGACCACGAGCCACGTGAAGCACAGAGACTATAAGCCAGAGCTTACCGTGCCTGACCTCTAGCATTTGAGGGGTTAATTGGCATCAAGATTTTCCCTTTCAATATCAGGTTGTACGGTTCAGTCCTCGAATGCCTCGTGCCAGGCCGGAGTTTAGAATGATTTTGCTTGCCAAGCACACTGCAAATTTCAGAAATCCTTCGGCCTAAGGTAGTACAGGTCCGCCTACTAATCTCCTGAAATACTATAGGGCTCATGCCAACAGGCACTGTCTTCCCTGCATTTGGAATGCACATCAAACACAGGTCAGCAAACTGCCATTTGACTTGCTTTGTGTTGCATTTCTGAAGATGCAGCAGGTGCATTTGAACTACAGGCAAATGCTATATTTTTCATCTGAACGCAGCTGGATTCAAATGGAAAGACAAGAATTCCCTATGAACATGGGCCCTAAGGCTGGGCAATGAAATCTAATTAGCGATTTGAGAGTATGCCAATGGTGCCACCAAAGCCTTACAAAACATTGACACTTTTGGCATCCCATGTCACAAATATTCTTCACTTGTTCATTTGCATCTCATATATGTACTGATCATGAATACTGGTGTAGCCACCCTGCCTAAAGCAGGAGTGTCTATATAAATTTAGTGGTGCTAAGCTGCAGTCAGCTTAGCTAAATTGATAGTTCAGATTCTTTAGGTTTCTCCTGGCTCTGGTTACTGTAAGTGTCCCAAAAAACTGTGTGGGGTCCTCCCAGTGGCGGCTGGTGCTCAAAATTTTTGGGGGGGCGCAAACAAACTGAAAAAAAAACATAAATTGCCACCACTGTGCCCATTAAACGCAGCCACTGTGCCCAAACGCCACCGGTCTGCCCCCTCAAATGCAGCCAGTTTCCCCCCAAATGCAGCCAGTTTGTCCCCAAATGCAGCCAGTTTGTCCCCAAATGCAGCCAGTTTGTCCCCATATACAGCCAGTTTGTTTCCATATACAGCCAGTGTCCCCCCAAATGCAGCCAGTTCCCCCCAAATGCAGCCAGTTTGGCCCTTAAATGCAGCCAGTTTGTCCCCATATACAGCCAGTGTGTCCCCATATACAGCCAGTGTGTCCCCATATACAGCCAGTTTGTCCTCATATACAGCCAGTTTGTCCTCCATATACAGCCAGTATGTCCCCATATACAGCCAGTATGTCCCCATATACAGCCAGTGTGTCCCCAAATGCAGCCAGTGTGTCCCCTTATACAGCCAGTTTGTCCCCAAATGCAGCCAGTGTGTCCCCCATATACAGCCAGTTCCCCCCCCCCAGCCCACTTACCTTCCTCGGGTCAGCGCCGTCCTTCTTGTCTTCTCCCGCCCTCTATGTCGCTTCAGCCAATCAGGTTACTGGTAACCAGATCCGGTGAACCTGATTGGCTGAAACGCCTGTCAGTGTTCACCAAGGAACGCACCCCCCGTGCGTCCCTCGGTGAACTATTTGGAAGCCGAATACAGCCTGAGGGTTGTAATCGGAAAGTCTATCAGAGCCAATGGCTCTGATAGACACTTCCAAAACACACCCACCGCCGGCCACCGCTCTAATTCAGATGGCAGGTGCTCGCCAGGGGGCCGGCCATCTGAATAGTGGGCGGCAGCGGTGACAATACATAGATTCATGCAATGCATGAACCTATGTATTGTTTTTCAGTGGTGGTGCAGGAGCGAGAGGGGGCGGCGCTCCGGCGCCCTCTATGGACGCACCGCCACTGGATCCTCCTCCAATCTATACCGGGCCCTTCAGGTCGATACCCTTTTTCATGCAGCCTGGCAAGCCAGGAAAGGGGGAGACGAGCATGTGCCCCCCAAACCATACCAGGCCACATGCCCTCAACATGAGGATGTACTTTGCCAGGGACCCCCGGCAAATAACCATATCCCTCTTCCCCACAATCCTAGCCTGGTGATTGTGGGGGTGTGCAGGCAAATTCACAAAGGGTCGGAATGGCGGCACAGATTTCTCTTTCATGACAGATTCCCTTGAAATGCATAAACAAGAAAGATGTTCAATACAAGACACTCTATTTAAAAAAAAAAACATATGTATTTAAATGTGAATTCTCTAATTAAACACCAATTTTCATTTTCTGAAAATAATTTTATTGCAGATATGAGAATTGTCTCTTCTAAATGAAGTAAGAAATCTATGTAAAATTACCATAAAACTATTGTTACGATGATCATAACAATACAATGACTCTAATTCATTTTGTCAGGTGATTATGTAGCGATATATTTGTGGCCAATTTAGCCTAATTAATTATAACAAATACCTTGCTAAGAAGTTAGAAGTTTACAATTAAAATGCTAATTACCCTCCCTTGGGAATTTGCCTCAAATGAGGTATTTGGATTATTTTTTGATTGGCAAAATGTGTGTAATTTTATTTATCCCAGCAAATCAAATAGCCCTAATTCAGCAGTTGTGTTTTTTTAATAACATTTTTCATAGCAAAGCATAAAAGTGGACTCCAAGGTAAAAATAAAATCCACCTTTTAATTTAGTTATATATATTAATTAATGAATATATATTATTTTAGAAATAATTATGTTGCAAGATGCTCTCCAGTCAAGGATAAAGCCCAATTGGACTTTCAGCTTAAAGGGGTTGTAAAGGTTCCTGTTTTTTCACCTTAATGCATCCTATGCATTAAGGTGAATAAACATCTGACGATTACCGGCCCCCCCAGCCCCCGTTTTACTTACCTGAGCCCTGGAAAGTCCTGTGTCGCGAATGCGCTGGATCTTTACCCGGGGTTCTCGGCTCTTCATTGGATATGTTGATAGCAGCGCAGCCATTGGCTCGCGCTGCTGTCAATCAAATCCAATGACGTGGGCACCGGGGCCGAATCCTGCACTCGGCGGCTATGGACGCCGAATGCAAAACTCGGGAGCGCGTCCGCAAGGTAACCTCCTTGGGAGAGTGCTTCCCAGAGGGGGTTATCTGAGGTGGGGAGGAGCCGAGAGAACCGCCGGGGGACCCCAGAAAACACCTTTCGGGGGCCACTCTCTGCAAAACGAGCTGCACAGTGGAGGTAAGTATGACATGTTTGTTATTTTAAAAAAATACAAATCAAACCTATGGTATCACTTTAAGTGAGCTAAATACGGCCATATTAGGTCAATGATGTAACAAGCATTTCTTTGTGTACGTGTAGCTGCAGGGCAGGGAATAAGCAGGAGTGACATCTTTCTTTTGGGTTCTTTCTTCTTTGCTAAACCTTAAGCTAGTCATAGACAGTTGTTTTTTCAGTGATCGGGTGGAAAAAACCCAACAGATTCCTCCATCCTCACAAATGAGATGGATGGAGGAATCTCCATGCTGGGACATTGTATTCTGACAGCTGCACCCACCACTGTCAGAATACAGTGTTCAGTGGCTGCAGCTGCTGACCAACTATAGTTTTCCAGTGTGTCCCTTTGAGAGAAGTCAAACAATCAACTTCTGTTGAGTAGGAGCAGGCACACACTGATTGAAATTCGGTCCCTGTTGAACTAGTCAGATTTCAATCCAACTATGGCCAGCTTTACTGGTAAAAATGTGTTGGGTGTGGCTTTGAACCTGTGACATTATCACGCCCTCCGATTCCGGCTGTTGGTGAGGCTTTGTGTTACTTGACTGCATATGCTTGACTTGAGTACTTTTTCTTTATTTTTAACAGTAAATGTATTTTAGCATTATTCACACTGTGTGTGTTCTCTGTTCCTTTCCCTTTATGGCGGATAGCTTAATTGGATTCAGGGTGGAGGCAACTAAATTGGTGAACATTACATGCTGGGACCCAGTGACCATACTTGCTTAACCTGGAGACACCAGGAGGGGTCTGTTGTTCTGTATGTGTAATTGATCTGTGTAATTGGGGATCATCCTGTAAGAGGCATTTATTGCGGTGGAAGGCATGTGTGCATGGTGGACTTCCCTAACTTTTTACGTGGCTTAGTGTCGTGCATCACTATTCTGAGAATAATTTGAATAATTTTTATAACACTATATATATTTCATCTGCTTGTGACATATGGACTTATTATTTTTATTGAATTATTTAAGCGGAGTTCCACCCAAAATAACAACTATATCCGATCAGATTCATAACACTACCAACAAGTTTTTTTTTTCTGGTGTAAATACCGTATTATATCTTTGTGAAGTGCGACTTCCGGGTTTTCACTCCCGCGGGAGTAGGCGTTTCTAATCCTTTCCCCGGCACCGCAATGTGAACTCGGAGTTCGCCGCAATGTCTCCTGGGAGCACAGTGTCAAGAGATAATGCGGAAAGCCGTCCTGCGAAATCTCTCGATATTTCACATAAGAAGTGACGCGTGATGCCGGTACCATCAGAACGGGGCGTGAACTTTCAATGATGCCGCCCGTTGTGATGGCAACCAGGAAGTTTGTGGCGCTACTCGCCGTAAACACTGCGCATGCGCGAGAAAGATCGGTGAATGCTGGGAGATGAGCATTCGCTGCTTCCCAGAAATCAGTGCTTGTGGGCTTCACAATGCCCACAAGCAAAATGGAAAATGCCTATATCGTTTTTTTAAAGTTCTTCTTTTGCAAGAAAAAGGACAGGGAATATTTGAAGACACCAAACAAGTGAGTTTTAATTTGCTATGTAAAAACCCATTGAATGCACACAAAAAAAAAGATTGGCCGCGGAACCTCCGCTTTAATTCAGTTCATTATTTCCTTGTAATAAGAAACACACTATTATTTTTGTATATATGTGTAAAAATCACTTTTTTTGGTGTACAGGTGATATACAGGTGCAGCTCTTGGCTCCACATTAGCGGAGAAATATTTTTCTGGTTTTTGATACTGTATAAGATGCAGTGTTTTGGCAGCAGAACAGGAACTTCCTGTTCCACTCCTAGAACAAAATTAAGTTGGGCTGAGCACTGCACAGCCATTCACAGGGAGCTTTGTATTTTATTTGTGAATACAAAGCTTCCTCTGATTGGCTGAGGTGAAGATAAAGACATCATCTGCCTGCATTTCCACCTCAGCCAATCAGAGGCAGCCTTGTCTTCATTCATAGAATACAAATTTCCCTGTGAATGGCTGAGTAGTGCTCAGCCCAAGTAGATTTTATTCCAAGAGTGGGACAGAAAGTTCCAATCCTGCTGCTAGGACACAGCGCTGTATACTGAATGTAGCTAATGTTACATACATTTTATACAGCGTACACAGCCGCTGCATCCATTAGTAAAGGAATTAGTTCAGCTGGACCAGCTTGATCTAAATGAACTACTGCATTTCAAGTTTACTAAAACCTGGAGTTAGGCTTTAACCACTTGCCGACCAGCGACACACCGGTACATTGCTGAATTGGAAGGATGATATCTTGGTCATCACTACAGCTGCAGCAAAGATTGAGATTTCATTTTCTTCTGCTAGAAATTGCCTTCACTGTAAAAGTAATCCTAGCAGCTAAGAAGTCCCTAAATGACTTTTACAGGTGACGGAAAGGGGTTCCTCCACCTTCCCACCGCCAATGCCTTTACTGGGCTCTCCCGTTTTACCCGATCAGGGAGCCTGGTAAGGATGGAACCAGTGGCATCTGGTTCCTGAGACACATTGAGAAGAACTGATGTTGTTCCTCCCACTATGTGACGTCAGAAACCAGAAGTGATGAGGATTTCATCACTTCCGGTTTCGGTCCCATGTAAACAAGCTATTACCGGCTTGAACTAGCATCTGATCCACAGAACTAATAGACCCCAAATCACTCTAAAAACAAAACAAGAAAAATATTCAAATAATATTGATCGAAGACCATTAAAATTTTCTTTATACAGTACGTAGACGTAGACAGTTGGATATCTTCTTGGAAATTAGAATATCTTCTTTCAAAGGCAGACACTTCCCTGGTATTCACTCAGCCTTCTATTTATTATAAACTGATAGAAAACAGTCCATTAAGTGTAAAGTACATAAAGAAAATTGAGTAAAATATACTGTAACATTAGAGAAGAGGGATTTTTTTTTTTGTTTGTTTTTGCAGCAAGGAGTAGGCAATATGCTGGTTATTTTTCACCTAATTAGATCTGCATTAAAATAGAGATCTGTCGGCAGAGCGAGCAGAAGCTGTTCTTTTTAACACATCACTTGTAGAGCTTCTGACCTTTACCCTTCACATAATAGTATGTGCCAGCCTAATCCTATAAAAGGGATTATACCATATGTTCTCAGCCTTCAATTAATGCAAAAGGGAAATGATGATAACATATAGAAGACTCGTTGATTGAAGAAATATGTGGAAGTTAAAAAAATAGCAACAGCATCTGATAATATTACATTTTTGTAGAAACAAAGAATGCTTTTTTTTTTTAAACAAAAAATACAACTTTTTGTTGTTTTTGCATAAATGCACAGATGGATAAATAAAAATAGATAGGTAGATAGATAGATAGATAGATACATACATACATACATACATACATACACATATCTTAAGTGATAACTTGCATATTTCCAAACATTTTGTATATAAATAAATGTAAAAATGTTAAAAATATATATATATTTTCTAATGGTTAGTGGGGTCAAATTAATGTTTGTCTTTAACCGCAGTGACGAGAATATTCGAAGGTACAGGATTTTTTTTTTAAGTTAATGTGACTTAGGTTGGGGAAATTAACATTAATACCCTAATTAAACATTATGAAGAAACAACATTTTGAAGCACTTCTGAACAGTGTAAGGCAGGCCATGCCCGGTGTGAGTATTTTTCCTGCAACCAATTTGCACAATTCCCCCATCAACACAGACAGTGCTGACAGGGGAATCCCTCCTGCTGAGCGATTGTCTGCTCCCAGCGGGGAGGGGGGGGAAGCCGTCCCTGCCAAGAGAAGACAGTAATTATCTCTAGCAGCTATAGCTAGCGATAATCTAAAGAGAACCCAGCAGGCTGGTTGTACCCAAGTTGATCAATCAACTTGCGCCTGCCCATTAATGGTTCAAATTTGAGCTGGTTCCTGCTGAACCGTGTATGACCGGCCTTAGTGAGGTCATCAAATGTGCCAGTAATTGTCACTGAAACAGGTGTCACCATTGGAGGATTTTTCGTCACTTCTTGCTCTTGACAACTCACACTTTTTGAATTTCTCCTCACTTTCTGTTTCAGTGACAGTGGTCACCAGGACAAATAAAGCTCTAACACACAGACATACATTATTATTATTATTATTATTATTATTATTATTATTATTATTATACAGAATTTATATAGCGCCAATAGTTTAGGCAGCACTTTACAATATAAAAGGGACATAATACACTTACAATACAATAAAATACAAGAGGATTAAGTGGGCCTTTCTCAGAAGAGTTTACAATCTAATAGGGTGTGGCAGGTGGTACAAGAGGTTGTGACTGTGGGGAATGAGCTGAGGTAAGTGGTAAAAGATTAGTTGGAGGTGTGATAGGCTTCCCTGTAGAGATGAGTTTTCAGGGACTGCCTGAAGGCAGCTAGAGTAACAGATAGCCGGACAGGTTGAGGTAGAGAGTTCCAGAGAATGGGAGAGGCTCTGGAGAAATCCTGGAAACGAGCATGGGAGGAGAAGACGAGGAAGCCTGAGAGCAGGAGGTCTTGAGAAGAGCGTTGTGGAGTATGGCCATGCAAATGAAAAGCCCACCTGTTTTTGTGGCATCCAGGAGCCACAGCTTCAGTAAAACTCAGCCCACTGACATGTATTGAAGAATATGTTGTGTGTGGCTATACACAAGCAACTGTCATCATATAGGCTTTCAAGTGCACACATATGGACATATTTTTTAAAACCTAAATTTTTCTGTTTTGAAAAAATATGCATGTACGTGTGCGTGTAAAAGCAGTGCTGGTGGTTATGTGCGTATAGCTGAGCATGGTGTATTCTGCAATATGTGTCAATGAGCTAAGTCATGCTGAAGCTGTGGTTTCCGGATGCGACAAACAAACAGTTCTACAGTTCTACTTTGTATGGCCATATGCTTGAATGTACAGCTGTGTGCAAGAGCCCGCAGACAGATCTCCCCAACAGGCAGGGAATAAAAAAAACGACCTTTTATTATTAGAAGCATTTCAACTCTATTCAAAACTAAAACCAAAAAAAAGTTACCTCTACCACCATTACTGTTCCAATGCCTCCCCAGCAAAAAAATTGTCTGGGGTTTGTATATAAATACATTAAAAAAAATGAACATGCTGATATAAGCAAAAACCTATAGCATCCACATATGAAATGCACTTTTTTTTTTATTATTTTTGTGAACGTGTCCCTTTAAAGCCAGCTATTCCCGAGATATGACAAGCTGAACTGTAATGGTTAATTGCTAATAGGACTATTACTTTGAATGTGTACTTACATAGATGCGTAATTACAATGTGCTGTAATGAACTTCTGCCATGTGGCTAGATTTGTCTAAATATGCCTTGCCTTTTACTTATTAAAGCACTTTGAAACAAAGGCCTCATTTAGCGACACATTTTATATTTTTTATTTCCAGATTGCATAAAATTCACAGAACCATTCATCTACTGTAGGGGAAAAAGGGGGAGACTCTAGACTGCTGGCATATGAGATGTGTTTTAAAAACTGAGTCTGATAATGTGCTCTGAATGTCATCCAGAGAGAACTTGGGCAGTTTGAAAGCCAGCAAAGTCTGCAAGAAACGTCAGCTGCAGCCGTGGAGCTTCCAGCACTGTAAGGGTCAATCCTCTTAAATGTTCCTGGCATGTACATACGGTTCAGCCAGTCACTGAGGAAGTGACGTCGTCTATGAAACGTTCATGGGAAGATGGCCAGGTTCTCCATGTGGCCATAACTTGAAGTGGAAGCAGAGGAAACAATGAATATGTACACAGAACAGACTCCAATCTCACTATTAATCCACTCGGAGAATAGTGGTCAGACGAGGGATAGGTACTGCATCCTCCGTGGGCCCAGAATTTATGGGAATATCTTCTGAGGGCCCATATTGTGCTGTATATTGCTCTGTCGTGGGCTTTGGCTGGTTTTTTGACAAGTCTGATTATTGAACACCTTCTAAATCCAGGGATTACATGGGAAGATGTTTCTCTGGAAAAGTCACAGAAAGAGCTGTTCTTTGTTTGAGCAATCCTCCTCCAAATGCTTCTTTTCTAAATGGATTGTACAGAAAAGGTCTACGGGGAATAACTTTCTTGAAAACGGAAGCTAACACTGGCCATATACTGGTTGTTCCACACATTACATAAAATTATAATTTTATTGAATTCATTTTTTGAATGAAAGTTTTTTTTGTAAAACTCTTCGACCATTTGTGACTGATTTTGATTGAAGATGAAAAAGACTGGACATGTTGAATAATAATAGATTTGGTGTTTGGAAAAATAGATCAGTTGTACAATTATCACTTTTGATTTTCTTTTCTTTTCCGTTTTTGACTTTTTTTTTTTTACATTAAAAGGGATGTGATGGATGTAGGCAACTGATGTGAATAAGCAATATATGTATGTAAAGCACTGTGTAAATTGAAGGGGCTATATATGTACCTGAAATAAATAAATAAATAAAATAACTGCCTGCCCCTATCACAGGTATGGGCTGACACTATACTTAGAGTTTGCATTGCACCCGCGCTCTCAGGTGCAATGCTTTACAGGCTGCAGTTTAAAAAACAAACTATAAATGCACTTTTTTTTTACCTGCAAAAAGATGTGAGGTCAAGAGAGTTCAGAGCTTAGGTTTGAACCTAACAGCCTGCCATGAGGGGAGGGACTGATAGAGTTGTGCTATTGATCTCAGTAGGAAAGGTTGGATTAGAATGCGTGGAGGAGAAGGAGGAGGGGGATATTATAAGCTCCATTTGGGAAGATTGAGGGGGATATTAAAGCGGAGGTTCTGCGGCAAATCGTTTTTTTTTTTTCTGGTATTCAATAGGTTTTGCATTATAAATAAATACTCACTCGTTTGATGTCATAAAATATCCCTTGTCCGTTTTCCGGCAAAAGAAGAACTTTGAAAATGCGAGCACCGCAGTTTCCATTTTGCTTGTGGGCATGTTGAAGCCCACAAGCAATGATTTCCTGTATGCGGTGAATGCTGATCTCCCAGCATTCACCGCTCGTTTCCGCGCTTGCGTGGTGTTTATGGTTGCCATCACAACGGGCGGTGCCATTGAAAGTTTACGCACTGTTGTGATGGAAATCCTAGTACGGCGTTCTGCAATGACTCTTGGGAAGCATGACACCAAGCTCCCAAGAGTCATTGCGGCGCCGGGGAATACAGTAGCAACGCCTACTCCCGCGGGAGTCAAGTCCCGGAAGTCAATCTTGAAACAGCAGTAATACAGTGTTTACAGAGAAAAAAAAAAGATTTGTCAAGTGAACATGTCGGCAGTGTGCTGAAGGCGATAAGATAAAGTTGTTAATCTGGGTGGAACTCCGCTTTAAATAAGGAATCTGCAACACATTTTTGGTGGTGTGTGTAATTTAAAGCCCTACACAAAATTCATGAAAAATGTGCAGCATTTTCATTGTTAGTTCTGGCGCATATTGCAGTAAATTTTTGATTGTGTCAGATATGTAATTATTGTGTCACATCTTTCAGACAATTCACTGGCAAAAAAATCTTTGAGTTCCTCTTGAACTGATATTTAACCACTTGCTTACTGGGCACATATACCCCCTTCCTGCCCAGGCGAAATTATAGCTTTCGGCACTGTCACGCTTTAAATGAAAATTGCGTGGTCGTGCGACGTGGCTCCCAAACAAAATTAACGTCCTTTTTTCCCCACAAATAGAGCTTTCTTTTGGTGGTATTTAATCATCTCTGCGGTTTTTATCTTTTGCGCTATAAACTAAAAAGTGCGACAATTTTGAAAAAAAACACAATATTTTTTGATTTTTGCTATAATAAATATCGGAATTTTTTTTAAAAAAAAATTTTTTTCCTCAGTTTAGTCCGATACGTATTCTTCTACATATTTTTGGTAAAAAAAATCGCAATCGGCGTTTATTGATTGGTTTGCGCAAAAGTTATAGCGTTTACAAAATAGGGGGTAGTTTTATGGCATTTTTATAAAAAAAAATTTTTTTACTAGTAATGGCGGCGATCAGTGATTTTTTTCATTACTGCGACATTATGGCGGACACATCGGACACTTTTGACACTATTTTGGGACCATTCACATTTATACAGCGAACAGTGCTATAAAAATGCACTGATTACTGTATAAATGTGACTGGCAGGGAAGGGGTTAACACTAGGGGGCGAGGAAGGGGTTAATGTGTGCCCTATTAGTGATTACTACTGTGGGGGGAGGGGACTGACTGGGGGAGGTGACCGATCTGTGTCCCTATGTACAAGGGACACAGCATCGGTCTCCTCTCTCCCTGACAGGACATGGATCTCTGTGTTTACACACAGAGATCCATGTCCTTGTCTCTGTACCGGCCGATCGCGGGGCACTTGGCGGACATCGCGGCCGCCAGGCACGCGCATCGGCTTGTCAGTGACACGCCGGGCACGCGCGCGCGCCGCCGGTGGCGCTCGCGCGCCCCCCAGTGGCCGGAGGAGTGGAGGCCGTAAAAAGACGGCCTCCCGGATTTCTAGAGCCACCTTGTGGCCGTATTTTGTACATGGCCCAGGTCTGAAGAAGTTAAAGTAGTTGTAAAGGTAGAAGCTTTTCTACCCTAATGCATTCTATGCATTAAAGAGTAACTGCACTTTTGTTGAGAAAAGAACATTCTCCTCTGGGTGATCTATGTACATTGCAGACTTTAACAAACTTTGTTGCAGATTCCTACCTTTTGTTATTCTGAAGGAATCCCTGTGTGTTTGTCTGTGCTCATGTTCTGAGACTAATGTGAGTGGTTTCATAATTATCAACCAGCTGCTGCACCTGTAGGGCTCTAATGAGGAAAATTGCATGGTTTGTATCCCTTTAGACGTGATTTTCTATTTGGAGCATCTTATCAAAAATGACATTTGTGTTGCAGGGGATGCCAAAAATCTGACTTGCATCTTAGTGCAGACTTTTTGGAAAATCAGTGAGCCAATCACACAAGCAGAAAATGATAAATCTGGGGGGTGTACACATTCTGTGTACAGAACACCCCCAGGTAGCAATTTTGCATTACATTTTATTACAGAGCTACAGATTGAAAAGGAAAGGTGATTTTTAATAACATTCAATTAAAATATGACTTGTGTCACAATTGTAGATGCTATATTATTTTTTTATTGCAAATTTAGTTACTCTTTAAGTTAAAAAACCTTTTGTGTGCAGCTCCTCCGAATCCCGATCCAGCACTGTGCCAGAGAGCAGTGGCTCTCTCTCCCCTCTCTCTGTCCGCACTGGACAGAGCGGCAGCAGGGGGAGCCATTGGCTCCTGCTGCTGTCAATCGCAGCCTTTGAGAGCGGGGGATGGGGCCAAGCCATGCTGTGTTTGTGTGTGTGTGTGCCAAGTGGCACTCAGCAGGAGGGAGGAGCCAGGAGTGCCAGCGGGGGACCCCAGAAGAGAGTCAGGGCTGCTCTGTGCTAAACCCTTACACAGAACAGGTAAGTACAACATGTTTATTATTTTTAAAAAAACATTTAGGTTTACAATCACGTTAATACATTTCCACTATTTTCCCAACTTCTCCAAACAGCTTTTCTGAATGTAAAAAACTCGGCCACTTTGCACAAGAGATGCTTGCCACAGTTCTTTTAGAGTTGCAATCATTTGTCAACTTACCGCAAGACAGATTTGAAAAGAGTTTCCTCTTTCTAAATTACAAGGAATGTGTTGTGTATACAGTACATATTCCAGAAAAGAATGTTGTGTGCACAATGAAATTCTGAAATAGACCATTGTGTATACATTAAATGGTAGTATTGGTCAAAATGTAAAATCAGATATAGCGCTACACTCGCAGGAGCCGCTGGTTATTTGACCCTATTTCCCTCAATCACAGCATGCACCAACATTTTCAGCATTCTTCCTTTGGCTCAGTCTAGGGGTTTCTTTTTGTGTTTTTTTTTTATTTTTATTGAAGAACAATGAACTTGGATGGAGATTGGGAGCAAGGGACACCCCACAACTGTAAAACATGAACTTGAACAACTACAAAATTCCGGACTGTTCTGCACAACTCTTAAAATCCTTGCACAACTTTTCTGCACTCTCCCAGCAAAGTCCCATAGAATCTCCAGCTGCCTGTGACCTGTCTTTCATTCACAGTCCCAAGTACCTCAATGTCACCCCTTCTAACATTGGGGTCTTGTACTTATTCAACCACCAGGATTATCAATTGCCTCCTGCCGATATCCCTCCAGGCTTTTCTTAGTGACAAAGATGTAGACTCATTGCCTCAAGGACAATTTTTGGATCTCTCCCACAGTTTCCCAACGACTTATATCCTGTGATCTCTGCACTGCACTGATATGCAGCAATGATGATGGGCACTGATTTGCCGCAATGATGGGCACTAATAGACTGTACTGATATGCGGCAATGATGGGCACTGATAGACTGCACTGATATGCCGCAATGATGGGCACTGATATGCAGCAATGATGGGTACTGATAGGCTGCACTGATATGCGCAGTTAGGTGGCAATGATGGGCACTGATAGGCGGCACTGATATGCAGCAATGATGTTCACTGATATGTGGCATTATTGGGCACTGATAGATGGCAATGATGAGCACTGATAGTAGGTGGCACTGATATGTGGCAATGAGACTGATATGCGGCAAAGATGGGCACTGATAGGCGGCACTAATATGTGGCAATGATGGGCACTGATATGTGGCAATGATGGGCACTGATAGGCCCCTTTATATGGGCATTAATATGTGGCAATGATGGACACTGATATGCGGCAATGATGGGCACTGATAGGCGGCACTGATATGTGGCAATGACAGACACTGATAGGCGGCACTGATATGTGGCAATGATGGGCACTGATAGGCAGCAATGATGGGAACTGATAGCCTGCACTGTTATGTGGCAATGATGGGCACTGATAGGCTGCATTGATATGGGGCAATGATGAGCACTGATAGGCAACACTGACATGCACTACTGATAAGAAGGGGGGCACTGATATAAGGGGACTGTGAGCTAATGGGGGTCTCTCAGAGGGAGGTGCTGCTGATCTAATGGTTGATCACCAACCATTAGATTAGCAGTCAGTACCCCCTCTGAGAGACCCCCATTAGCTCACAGTCCCCTTATATCAGTGCCCCACCCCCTTCCTTAGAGATTTCCAGAGATCAGAGAGATCCCCCTTATATCAGCACCCTCTGCCCTCTTTAAGACATCTATTCAGATTTCCTTACCAGCGGGAACTGCGAGCATGGATGGAATTGTGAGAGCCGCTCTAGGGCTATTTACCTCTCACTATGCAGCGTTAACAGCAGAAAGACTGTCCTAGCAACCAATGACCACAAAGGAGATCATGGTGGTGGCGGGTGCAAGAGGGAGAACTGAAGGCAGATAGATGCGTAGCCGAAAGGAATCCTCACTGGGTTGAGGATAGCCCATTGAGTGGAGCGCAGTGCTGGAACTTGGTCCGGCACTAGCTCCATCCCCAGGACTCAGGACAGATTTACTGGATGGATGGATCCAATCCATGGACAAAACCAGGGACATACTTGGTCCAGAATAGAAGGTTGTGTATACAGTGAATATTTAATAGAAAGTTGTGTATACAGTGAATATTCTGGAATAGAATGTTGCATATACAGTGAATATTGCAGAATAGAAGGTTGTATATACAGTGAATATTCTGGAATAGAAGGTTGTGTATACAGTGAATATTCTGGAATAGAAGGTTGTGTATACAGTGAATATTCTGGAATAGAAGGTTGTGTATACAGTGAATATTCTGGAATAGAAGGTTGTGTATACAGTGAATATTCTGGAATAGAAGGTTGTGTATACAGTGAATATTCTGGAATAGAAGGTTGTGTAAACAGTGAATATTCTGTAATAGAACGTTGCGTATACAGTGAATATTCTGGAATAGAAGGTTGCATATACAGTGAATATTCTGGAATAGAAGGTAGCGTATACAGTGAATATTCTGGAATAGAAGGTTGTGTATACAGTGAATATTCTGGAATAGAAAGTTGTGTATACAGTGAATATTCTGGAATCGAATGTTGCTTATACAGTGAATATTCTGGAATAGAAGGTTGCATATACAGTGAATATTCTGGAATAGAACATTGCGTATACAGTGAATATTCTGGAATAGAATGTTGCGTATACAGTGAATATTCTGGAATAGAAGGTTGCATATACAGTGAATATTCTGGAATAGAACATTGTGTAAACAGTGAATATTCCAGAACAGAATGTTAATGATAACAGCAGCGAGTAGATTGGAGCACTCAGCTCTTCTCTTTGTCCTGCACACATCATGGCAGAGAGGCTGAGCTGTGGTTATTCTACACCCCGGTGACCAGCACAGTCACTTCCAGCAGTACATAAGCCATCCCCGACCTCACACTTGAACACATCTGATATTGGCAGGAGATGCAGGGACTTGGCAGGGACCTGGTCTGCTTCACTGTTCCTAGTACAGAGAACACATGAAGCCTGCTGTAAAATGGCTGCTGTGCTCCTCTGTCTGTCAACACTGGGCAGGCGAAGGGGGGGGGGGGAGGCTCAGTCAGTTTTCCCAGACAGGAATGACAGTCCCTCTCCTCCTCTATAAATTGTGGTGACACACAGAGGATCCCCGGGAACAGCTGTGCGCACTTCTCGAGGCTGGTCACTCGGTCATCGACCACTGTCTGTGTGTAGACAGGTGCCAAACCGCGCAGAGGGCCATGCTAGAGTACTCACGATGTATGGTGTTCGCCCTTTATGTACTGCCTGGACAGTTCACCCACCCTCACCTGAACAGCTATGAAAACAGTTTCCAGTTTTACAAAATAAACAAAAAGCAATCATAAAGCTAACTTGCTATTAACCAATCCATCTTTCCATCCATCCATCCATCTTTGCATCCACCTACCTACCTATCTATCTATGTAATCTTGTAAATATATGTATGGTAAGCATATGTATACATACATACAGATATATTTTTTATATATATATATATATACACACTACTAAATATATAAATATACAGTATATAAATATTTTACATACATATATACATATTTAAATATGCTGTGATTGCTTTATATGCATGAGTAAGAGCTCTAGTAAATATATACAGTATCTATCTATCTATCTAAACTTGCAAATACAGTATATGTATGGTCTGTATAATACATGTACCATAAAACCTTGGATTGCGAGTAACTTGGTCTGCGAGTGTTTTACAATTTTTTTTTATACATTTTAGCTTGATAAACGAGGGAAGTATTGCAATATGAGTAGCGCCACATCACAACTGAGTATAATGCCGCGTACACACGATCGAAAATTCCAACAAAAAAAACGTAGATTTTTTTCCAACGGAATTTTGGCTCAAACTTGTTTTGCATACACGTAGGTCACACAAAATTCTGATCGTCAAGAACACAGTGACGTACAACACTACAACAAGCTGAGAAAAATGAAGTTCAATGATTTTTCTGAGCATGCGTCAAATTGATTCTGACCATGCAGGTTTTTTTTGTGGGTCGGAATTACATACAGAAGATCGGAATTTGCAAGCAGAACTTTTCTTGTCGTAAAAATTGACAACCAGCTCTCAAATTTTTGTGGTCGGAAATTCCGACAGAAAAAGTCTGATGCAGCCTACACACGGTCGGAATTTCCAACCAAAAGCTCACATCGAACTTTTCTTGTCGGAATTTCCGATCGTGTGTACGCGGCATAAGGCTCGGTTCACACTGCCGCGAGTTGGGATCCGACTTGTAAAACTCCAACTTGCAATACATGTGAAATTCCATTTGAGTCAATAAAAGCTGTCTTAATTAACACTACTGAAGTCACTCCGACTTGTGCCCATAGACTTTAATGGAAGTTGCCTCCAAGTCGGATTCTTATCTTAAACTGATGCCATTTGGATCTGACATTACAGAAAGATTACCCAGGCATTTCCTGAAGTTGCCTCGAAGTTGCCTGGCAAAGTCGTGCCGACTTTCAGGTCACGGAAGTGTGAACCGCCTCTCTTCTCTTTTATACTCTGTAGCCGCTGAAGTACAGGTTAATTTGTTTTATTTTTACAGTACACATTATACTGTATTTTGTATTCCTGTAATCATTTTTATATGAATAAATGGTTGTGGAACGAATCATCTGAATTTCCATTATTTCTTATGGAGAAATTTGCTTTGATATACGAGTGCTTTGGATTACAAGCACGTTCTGGAACAAAAGAAGGGGAGAGTGGTGCTGTGCTGTTCCTAGTAAATATATGAGCTAGCTAATAACAATAAAAAGCCAAAGTGCAAAATTGCTAATCGCATAAAGTAACTTCAGAAAGGCAAAAAATACTCAATCTCAATAAAACATGCTTCCAAAGTGCATAAATACTAAATGGAAGTGACCAAAAATATGATACCAAAGTGCAGTGTGCATATGAAGCAGTATACATAAATGTCCATATAGAAAACAACAATGTGCAAAACAGTTGCAATGTGCAAAACAGAGCAAGCAGGCGAATTGCAATATTGACTGAAAAGTGAAAAACAAAAAGGTATTGCTGTGCAAGTGCAAAATACAGATGTGCAAAGTACGCTAGAGTGCAAAAAAAATTCCAATTTGAAATGGAAAGAATAAAGTGCAATCCAGCAAATTATGTGCAGGGAACACACATTCAAACTGTGACCATAGCAACAATATATGCTTTCTTCAGAGTGTGGTTATTTTCTTGTGCAAAAAAAGTGCTGGAGAGATAAATAATCTCTTCTTCGTGTGACACACACAGTATCAAAAGTGGCCTCTTACCTTGCGGTAATGAGGTAACCGCAATTATAGGAAATACTAGGGCTGGCTGTTCCTCCTTTATGGTCCTGGACCAGATGTGGATCCTAAATGATGTCTTTGTCTGTCGGTGGAAGCAAGGATTTTGAAAGAAAAGAGGGGGGTCTGGATCGTGTAGTACGTTTTAAACCAATGTGGTATGTTTATTTAGAAAGCAGTATAAGGGTACTCACATTAAAACATATATAAAAACACTTATCTCCTTACGAGCAGCAAGCTCGTCAGCCTGCGTCTATCTGTGTGCCTCTCCGTCCCTACGCGTGGCGTCACTGTCACGGGGCTTCATCAGGGGATCTTTTTTCCATTTCAAATTGGACATTTTTTTGCACTCTAGCGTACTTTGCACATCTGTATTTAACATTTTGCACTTGCACAGCAATACATTTTGTTTTTCACTTTGCAGTCAATATTGCAATTCGCCTGCTTGCTCTGTTTTTCACATTGTTGTTTTCTATATTGACATTTATGTATACTGCTTCATATGCACACTGCACTTTGGTATCACATTTTTGGTCACTTCCATTTAGTATTTATGCACTTTGGAAGCATGTTTTATTGAGATTGAGTATTTTATGCCTTTCTGAAGTTACTTTATGCGATTAGCAATTTTGCACTTTGGCTTTATATTGTTATTAGCTAGCTCATATATTTACTAGGAACAGCGCAGCACCACTCTCCCCTTCTTTCATTCATTTTTTGGGTTTGGTTTAACCCTTTCGGTGCCTGCTGCAGTTTCAACTTTTCATTTATTCTATATGGTAGCGCAGGAATAATCACATAACACCTTCTGGAACAATATTATGCCCGCAATCCAAGGTTTTACTTTATATATAAATGTAAATATGTACAGATATAGAGATATATATTTTTAAAAATAGGACATGACTACTCCTTCCCTCTATATATATATTTCTACCTTGTTCAAACATTATATGTTTAAAGTTGATTTAGGCCATGTTAGAAATTTCTCCTTTCCTATACAACGTAGTTACCCTTTTATATTTAATATTGTGTGCAAAGAAGAGGTTAGTTTTTTTTTTTCAGCATAATTCCCAGAGACTCTCTGCTACTGAGATGATATATATAATTTCTGGGGGCTGCTAAGCAATATACATCTTTTTCTGTCATACTTTTTTTGCTTTTTCAGTGATAATTGTTATTAGGAATGTGCCATAAAAAGACTGGTCTATAAAATGCAAGTAAATTTTGATTTTTTAGTGTACAGTTAGTCATAGATGTAATCCATATTTCCAGGACTAATTTCCCAAAACCACTAAGTTTATTTATCACAAATCTCCGTAGAGAAAGAGTTGATGCATTCCATTTTTATTGCCGCACAGAGCTCTTTGCAACTATCAAAGTGTTGAAGAACAAAGTAAAACAATGTAGAAGCCACTTTAAAAAAATTATTTAACATTGGAACATGAGTGGTTTTTGCCTTTCTTTTAAATCTTCGGCTTTGTGAAAGTTAAAAGCTTTCACTGCTGTGCCTGAGTACCATAGACAAATATTCAGGAGGGCCACATCTATGGTGAGTTTTGTATTAAAATATATCATTTATCCAGACATTGACACACTGCCTGACTGCATACCCCCATATGCTGAAGCACTTTTTGCTTTTTTGCAGATTCACTTTAAGGAGAATTAATTTTTTTTTAAAATTTTATTGGATGCCTGAAGCAAGAACCAGTTTTCTTGGTCAGACCCGGAAGCATAAAAATATTAATCTTTTGGTAATTATTCCTTTTCTTTTATTGTCTGATTGTCCAGAATGCTATGGATGAATTTTGCTGACCATTCACCAGTAAACCTTGTGTTCAGTACGATGTAAGAGACATTTTCCGTTCTCAGAATGATTTCCATACACTATGGAGACACAGGTGTATTGCTCTTTTGTAATCTTTCACTAATATTTTTCATCACATCATTTTCTGAACAGGCTGTTTCAGAAAAAATTTTCTGCTTCATATATTTATACAGGAGAAGTAATTTTTTTTGTTTGATGTGTAAAAATGCATGTTTTTTGGTTCTTCAGTCTCTTGCTATGACCATGCCCAAAAGATTATAACAGAATTGTTGGAACCTTCTGAATATTGCAGACTGGACCATCTGTGACGATTGTTACTACATTTACTGGTTTTATTTTTTGTTATCTGGATCTTCATGACTGAAATGTAATAAGTTATATTAAAATAAACATATATGGCATGCAATTTCATGTTGTTGTCTTAGTACCAACATCCCCATCCCCATAATTGTATTTCTAGAAATCGAGAAAAACTGGACTTTTATGGTAAGTAAAAAAAGAATGTGGTCATTAGTTATAAGTTGAAAAATTTCATATAAATGTACTCTATATTTTAAATAATTAAAGATTGTACATCATTAAAAACTTTGCGCCCACCTATATCATTCTCACAGAAACCCATCCATATCGCCTGTAACAAAGTGATGTTAATAGTAGATGGAAACCCCTTATTTAACTGCATTTACTTAAGCACAGTGTATAAAATAAATGCCATGTTTTTTTCTTTTAGAAAAACTTTTTAAAATTCTTTCTGCATCTTACAATTCCCTGCTCTATACAGAAATAATACTAATAAAAAACATGTTACCTTAATAGTTTAAACAAAATTAATGTGCAAATTCTCTTTTCTTGGTGAAAGATTTTATTAAAAAGGGACCTCAGTTTTTTCTGGTGTTCCTGGTATTTCTTTCTTATTGTGAGAGGAAAGGAAGACTTTTTTGGAGAGTGGCAGATGATCAATTTGCCTTTATTTAGAGCTTTTTCACAGCTGAAAGCATGTTAGAAAATTAGATTGAAAGGAAGCTTAACTGGGGTGTGCCCAGGTTTAAACACAATCCAATCTGATTGTATAATCTCAGCAAAAATCTTGTTGAATTTTCCTACAGCTATGTAGTGTGAGGGCAGGGTTGCCAACTCCCTACAATTTCTTTTAAATGTTTTCATTTTAAAATTTGCTTACATTTTTTACTGTCAGTCTCAAATATAACAGAAACACCTTATGCTAACTAAAACAATCATTATTATTAATATTATTATTATACTGGATTTATATAGCGCCAACAGTTTGTGCTGCTCTTTACAATATAAAGGGAGACAGTACAATTACAATACAATTAAAGAGGTTTAGGAGGGTTTTTGAACAGTTTAAACAATATATACAATATACACAACAAGTTATCTAATTTGCTTTATAGTTAAAAAGTCAAACAGTGCGTGTAACAAAAAATGAGTTTGGCTAAAGCTGGCCATACACCAGTAGAATTTCATTCGAACAAAAATTCTGAAAAATCTTTCTTGATAGTACCATTATGGACTGTACAAATTTTGTTTAAAACCCCTGAAAAGTTTTGCTCAATTGCTATGCCTTGACAATGTTTCAAATTCTATGTTTGATTTCTAGATGCACATGCTCATTACAATATATATACGATTTCTCCCAAAAAACGAATTAACAGTTAGAATTTCATATATATAAGAACAAATGAAAACATTTTCCCCTTGATTTTCCTTGTCACTATAGTAAAAAATAATCATCAATTTGACCCCATTAGCTATTATAAATTGAATGAACATTCTGAAAGCTATTTTTTTTTTTTTTTATGGTGTATGGACAGCCTAAATGGTTAATTGGATAAGTTGTACTTTATACTTAAGGCCCGTACACACGATAAGGAAATTGTAAGAAAGTGTCCGTGAGACGAACGATTGGCCGACTTTCTGATCGTTAGTATAGTGCTTTCAACGGCCAATTCCAATTGCTCAGACGACAAAATGTGAAGGTGCAGGCTAGAAGTTTTTATCGTACGTGAACACAATGTCTGATTTTAGTTTTAATTAGTACAGTTTCGTCCCAAAAAAATCGGAAGAGCAAGACTACGCATGTTCGGAAACGAAAAAATACATTACAATACAATTCAACACATTACATCACTTTCGATGTTGTATTCTGTCATACGAGAATTTTCGTAAGTTGAGTAACGTCTTCATTTCGATATGAGACTAGCATGCAAAAAAAATCGTCCAATATTCTCATTGTGTGTACAAGAACTGTTTTATAGTCTGATATTTTATCTTATTGGTGCACTGTAATTGTCTTTTTTTTTTTTATCATATTTAATTAATTTGGGGAAGGATAAGGGCAATAGTGGCACACACAGCATGCTGCATCAGCTTAGGGCAGTGTTTCTCAACTCCAGTCTTCAAGGAGCCCCAACAGGTCATGTTTTCAGGCTTTTAATTTTTTTCCACAGGTGATTTGACTAGTTTCACTGCCTTAGTAATTACCACAGCCGTTTTATCTGAGGGAAATCCTAAAAACATGACCTGTTGGGGCACCTTGAGGACTGGAGTTAAGAAACACTAGCTTAGGAGATATTAGTTGCATTAAATAGAGGCAATGGTTTACCAGAGAAGCACATAGGCAGATTATGGGGCTAGCAGTAACGGATGATTAAAAATGCCACAGCTTCAATGGTGTCAGTGTGAGGTAAAAATTAGCAAGAGAGAGTGTTCACTTTAAAGACAATTCTTATAGACAAGTTAAGCCCTGTACACACGATCGGTTTTAATCAATGAAAACAGTCCGATGGACTTTTTTAATCGGACAAACCGATCGTGTGTGGGACCCATCGGTCTTTTTTCCATCGGTTTTAAAAAATAGAACATGTTTTAAATTTTTCCGATGGATCAAAAACCGATAGCAAATTCGATCGTCTATGGGCAAGTCCATCGGATAAAAAACCCATGCATGCTCAGAATCAAGTCGACGCATGCTCAGAAGCATTAAACTTAATTTTTCTCGGCTCATCGGAGTGTTTTACGTCACCACGTTTGGAACGGTCGGTTTTTTGACTGATGGTGTGTAGGCAAGACTGATGGAAGTCAGCTTCATCGGATTTCCGATGGACAAAACCATCGGATTAGAATCCATAGGATATCCGATCGTGTGTACGAGGCTTTACAGTCATGCAAACATTGTAGATAATATATTTATATATACACACTATATTGTCAAACGTATTGGGACGCCTGCCACGCACATGAACTTTATTGACATCCCAGTCTTAGTCCGTAGGGTCAATATTGAGTTGGCCCACCCTTTGCAGCTATAACAGCTTCAACTCTTCTGGGAAGGCTTTCCAAAAGGTTTAGAAGTGTGTCTATGGGAATGTTTGACAATTCTTCCAGAAGCGGATTTGTGAGGTCAGGCACTGATGTTGAACGAGAAGGCCTGGCTCGCACTCTCCACTCTAATTCATCCCAAAGATGTTATATCAGGTTGAGGTCCAGACTCTGTGCAGGCAAGTCAAGTTCCTCCACCCCAAACTTGCTCGTCCATGTCTTTATGGACTTTGCTTTGTGCACTGGTCCAAATAATTTAGTGTAGGGGGGATTATGGTGTGGGGTTGTTTTTCAGGAGTTGGGCTTGACCCTTAGTATCAGTGAAGGGAACTCTTAAGGCGTCAGCATACCAAGACATTTTGAACAATTTCATGCTCCCAACTTTTCCAACGTCCCAGACCAATAAACCACCCCCAGATTGGAGGATGCACTTCAATGTCTCTGAGAGGCCAAATGGTTCAGCGTGCTGGATTTGAGCAGCAGGTACCACCAGATACCCATGTCCCTTGAAGACAGAGAGAAGACCTTCTTCATATGTCTGCTAGGGTTTTATGAATTTGACAGTATACCTAAAAGCTTGACGGAGGCCTTTGTGACCTTTGAATGGCTGATGGACACTAGATACTAGAAGAGCCCAGGCAATGACTGCAGTTGTTGCAGTTACTTTAATCTACTCTGTCTACATTATACATCCTATATGTATACTGTACATGTATACCTCATATTGTGGAAAGTGTTTATTACATGAACATAAGGAACATGTGTCTGTCCAGCATGACAGAACCACGCTTTATCATAACCCAGCAGGGATAGTATTTATCAGTTAATGTCTTGTCAAACCAGCAGCCCCAAACCTGCCCTCCAACACAACTAAAGAGTAATACAAACCAGACACATTGGTGTTATATATCTATTATAGACTTTTCAGATTGAATTTGTGTCCTTAAGTGGAAACATGTTTTATAAAGAAGCTGTAAAATTTATACTGGCCCTCTGTGTAGAGTTATAAAACTTTTCTACCCCAAAGCATTAAAAGTAGTAGATCTTCATCCTGGTATGTATGTTTGACAGCAACTGTTTGGCTACACATGTGATTTACCGTCATGCCTCTTTTATCTCTGGTCACTTTCTATTATCCTAACACATACAGTCCAATAATAGCATGATGTAAAGATTGAATAGCTCTCCTGGCACAGACCATTTAAAAGCTAATTTACTTCAGGATTTTTTTTTTTGCTGGCTGTGTTCTTTTCATATACTCAGGTTCAGCTGATGTTTTCTATTTTGTTAGGCTGAACTCCAGGCAAATGGCTAAATACACAGATCAAACACATATTTACCTGCCATCGGATTTGTATTTCTGTCCATTTATGTCTGAGATTTACACACTTCCGCCACACACCACAGCCAAGTGCATGACACCAGAGTAGCAACAGACTGATACAGTCATCCCTCTGCTCGCTCTGCTCTCTCTAACCATCTGCATTTTTCCTATCAACACATTCTATGCAGCATACTTGATTGTCTCCCAGTTCTGCCCCTTCCTCTGCCAGTCAGTGCTGCTGTAAAGGGGATTGCAAGGGGCTAATAACAAGTCAAATTCAGGTACTTTTTGTGTAAATTACATTTAGTCATTTATTAATAAATACAGAACTGCATTAATTTGCTTTTTTATATCAACCTGGAATGTAGCTTGTTTAAAAAACAGTTAAAGTGTAAGTACCCCCCCTCTATTGTTTTCAGCCAAGGAAGCTGCCATCTTTGCCTCTGTTTAATCTACAACTGCCATGATGCTGCACATGTGATCAGTTATGACACCAGCCATTGGATGGTTTGACAGTTTGGTTGAGAGCACAACCAATGGGAGGTAAACAAAACAGTTTTTTTTAAACTGGTAAATAGATGGGTTTACTTCCGCTTTAACTAGTACTAAGGAGGCATGTCCTTCTTCCCACAGTTATATATTTATAAGCATGAGTAGAAGTTAACAAAGAACAACTTATTTTACTCTTTCGTCCATGGACCGACACAGCTTCTCTATTGACAAAGTGGGTATTATCCGTTAATTAGGAGTGACTAGGCAGAAAAACTTGTAAAAAGTGTTGCATCACACCTTCTACAGTACCGCCCAGGGGGCGGACCCTCTGGGTATACCCTCTCAGTCTGCATCTTCGCAGATCAGTTTTTTTCTGTCTAGCAAGGAGTAGGATATGGCTCCCTTCGGGCCCATTGGTCCGGGGAAAAAAGATATATATATATATATATATTTTAATTTTTTTTGCTACATTTGTTGTTTCCTGCGCTCTTCGATCAACTGCCGACTGGGTGACAGGCTGGATCCTCGATCCTTGTAGTCTCCCCAGTTTCGGCCATCGAGCGTGTGCCGACCCTAGCTACGCGCTGGGTTTTCCACGACATGCCCGTCGCTCCACGGGTGGCCGGTGAGCTTACGCTCCAGGGCCTGCATCGGACCGCTCAGCTTCGGCTGACCTTACGGCCGAGTCGCAGCAGCCTGGCCGGTGAGCTTGGGCTCCAAGGCTTGCATTGGACCGCTCAGCTTCGGCTGACCTTACGGCCGAGTCGCAGCAGCCTGTCCGGTGAGCGTCATGCTCCAGGGCATACATATGATCGTCCCTTCTGGGTCCAATCACAGCATGCCTGGCCAACAGTCACCTTCCGTGTGCGGATGATGATCTGTTTGGAATGTCTTCCAGCAGAATACATGCAGGATAGGTAAGTAAAACTCCCCTGCCTCGGCTGGGTGATTTAGCTGGACATTCCTGGAGAGATCAAGTAAGTGGTTGTGGCCCCTTTCTTCCCTCTCTCCCTGCCTTTCCCTCCTCCCTGGGCTTCTAGCTAAAGGTTGCTGGGTGCTGGGGGTCACCTAGGGGGTCCCACTGGAGCGGGGCTGGCTGTAACTAACATTTAAAAGAAATGTCATTTTTTCTTACCTGTGTTTGTGTCCTTCCTCCTCCATGCTGTCGGCGGCCATTTTGAGGTGGTCCATGCCAAGTTTGGCCTCTTGTGACTGCCCGGCGGCCATCTTCCTGTGGTTCGGCCACACCCACTGGCCCCTATCAGCTGATCGGCGGCCATGTTTGTCCACCCTGTATGCAGATATTGCCGTTCGGCGGCCATCTTTTTGTGGGCTATGGCTGCTTGACCTCTATCTTCTGTCGGCGGCCATTTTCTTAGAGCCCACATTATCTTCCATACAGACGTTTTTGGCAACCATTTTTCGAGAGCCTCCGGCCTCTAGGGTGCATTACACTGGCGCGAAAATTCACACAGGAAGTGCTGATAAAAGAAGCAGACTGACACAGCAGCAGGGGGACAGCATCACAGGCGCAGCATAGCAGTACCTATCCAGGGTGGTGAGTCCTCTGGGTGACCCGGCCTCTCTGCAGCACAGGAGGGTGGCCTATTGATATCTTGCCTGGAGCCCTGTGAGTGTCAGCGTGTGGTCAGCATGGCATCTGAGCCAGATGTCTTCTCCCCTGAAACACCAGATTTAGCAGCTGGTGCCCCTGAGGTGTCTATGAACGCTATGACTGCAATCCTAGAGGCGTTTGCTGCCAGGGTGGAAGCAGCACACGGGAATACAGGGGGTAGTAAACGCCCCATCCCCTGCAAGCTTCTGGGGATAATTCTGGTGCAGAACCAGGTCCAGCTACGGCTCGGGGCCCAGATTCTGACGCATCAGAGACTGCAGACCGTGACCGGACAGTGAGAATGACTCAAAGTCCAGGTCAGTACGCGAGACGGCTTTGGTATCTGACCTTATTACTGCAGTGCGGGATATGCTAAAATTGGAAAATACTGCAGAAGCAGCAGAGACTCCGGTCCACTTGGGTTTCATAGACCTGCCCGCACTGCTAAGGTGTTTCCTTGTGTGTCTTTTGATAAACTCTTATACAAGGAATGGGAGAACCCACTGAGGGTCTTTACAGCCCCAAAGAGGTTTGCGGTACGGTACCCCTTTTGAGGAGAGTTTTCTGAAGAAATGGACCTCTCCCCCTATAGTGGACCCTCCGGTGTCCAGACTTAATAGAGCCACCACAATTCCTGTAGAAGGGGCTCCTGTTTTCTAGGACCCTGTGGATAAGAAGGCTGAAGCACTCACTTGCTACCTATACTCAGTGGTGGGCTCGGCAGTACGCCCGGCATTGGCGGGGGCCCTAGTGTCTCACACACTTACTGAATGGGCAAGATTGCTACTCCTGGGGTTAAGGAGCGAGAGGCTCCTCCTGATGAGATAACATTGGCTGACCTGTTGGTCCAGGGCCTTAGGTTTGTCTGCGAGTCAGACATGAATACTATTCCCCTGCTGTCTAAAACTTCGGTTTATGCAGTAGCAATACGCCGCCTGATCTGGCTAAAAGGCTGGTCTGCGGACCAGACTTCCAAGAAAGCCCTGTTGGATCTGCCTTTTAAGGGCGACAGACTTTTTGGGGCTTCTCTGGATGACATCATCAAGGATGCCACAGGAAGTAAAAACACTTTGCTTCCCCAAATTAGCAAGGGTAAGGGGCCACGCCAAGGGCAAGGGCCCTCCTTTACTGCACACAAGTGTTTTTTTCGTCCCCCTAGGGCGACAGGGAAAAGACCCCAGGCCGATAAAGCGCCTGCCCAAGGACAAAAGCGTCCCTGGTCCCGCATACCCAATAAGCCTGCGGACAAATTTGCGTCCGCATGAAGGTCCACCCCCACCCAGCTCTCGGGTGGGGAGACGTCTTCGCAAATTCGCGACTCAGTGGACAGCACTAATCTCCGACAGGTGGGTTTGCGAAGTAATCTCCTCAGGCTACAAGATAGAGTTTCTCTCTTGTCCACCGGACAGATTCAACACCTCCAATCTCCAGCTACTACCGACCCGTCGGGAGGCCCTGTATGGGGCGGTCCAGGGTCTACTGGAACGCGGGGTAGTTATTCCAGTTCCAGAACTGGAACGGGGTTTTCACTCAAATCTGTTCATTGTGCCGAAGAAGGAGGGGGTTCGTCCAAGCTTGGATCTCAGAGCCCTCAATTGCTTTGTGAAGGTACAACGTTTTCGGATGGAGTCGGTTCGATCTGTAGTCACGGCTCTCCATCCGGGGGACTTTCTGGCCTCCTTGGACATCAAGGACCCATACCTGCATGTCCCCATATACTCCAGACACCAGAGGTTTCTGCGATTTGCTATCGGGAAGGACCACTACCAGTTTGTGGCCCTCCCGTTGGGCCTTGCCTCAGCACCCAGGACGTTCACCAAGGTGCTCGCTCCGATTCTGGCACTTCTAAGACAGCGGGGTATCGCTATCACAGGCTACTTATACGACCTTCTGCTGAAGGCCCCTTCAAGCTCAGAATTAGAGGTAAGCGTGTCCATTACCTGTCAGACTCTTCGAGACTGTGCTTGGATACTAAACACGCAAAAGTCAGTATTGGTGCCCACTCAACGCCTAGGGTACCTGGGGTTGATTCTGGATTCTTCAGAGGCAAAGGTATTCCTCCCTGTGGAGAAGTTGCAGACCCTCCGGGCTGCAGTACGGCAGCTGACTTCCAGGAATTGGTCGTCACTCCGTTTTTTGCATGCGAGTGTTGGGCCTCAGGGTAGCCTCCTTCGAGGCGGTTCCATATGCTCAATACCACACTCGAGTGTTACAGAAGGAAGTTCTGTCCAGATGGAACAGATGTCCATCATCTCTGGATTATCAAATCCGAGTGAGCCACATAGTCAGGAGATCCCTGGTATGGTGGCTGACAGCACCGGCTCTAATGGCCGGGAAGTCATTTCTTCCGGTTTACTGGATAGTGATCACGACGGATGCCAGCCTTACAGGTTGGGGGGGAGTCTGGGGTGTCCAGTTGGCGCAGGGTCGCTGGACCCCAGAGGAAGCCCTCCTGCCGATCAATGTCCTGGAGATCCGGGCGATCAAGCTGTGCCTCTTCAAATGGTCTCAGAGACTGCAAGGGCGTCCAGTCAGGATCCAGTCAGACAACGCCACAGCAGTGGCATATGTCAATCATCAAGGAGGAACAAGAAGCTCAGCTGCAGCATCGGAGATCGCTCGCATCCTGAAGTGGGCAGAGAGGAGCGTACCGGCACTGTCGGCCGTGTACATTCCGGGTGTGGAAAACTGGCAGGCGGACTACCTGAGCCGCCAGATGCTGGACCAGGGAGAATGGTCCTTACACCCGGAGGTGTTCCAACTCCTCTGCCAAAGATGGGGCACACCAGACGTAGATCTTCTGGCTTCCCGACTCAATCGGAAGGTATTGAGATTTGTGGCCCGGTCAAGAGACCCATGGGCAGACGCAACGGACGCGTTGGTAGCATCGTGTTGTCAGTATCGGCTAATCTATGCCTTCCCTCCCTTAAGGCTTCTTCCTCTTCTGCTCCGCAGAGTGGAGGCAGAGGGAATTCCAATGATCCTAATCGCTCCAGATTGGCCTCAGCGTCCTTGGTACGACGATCTAGTACGTCTAGTAGCAGACGTCCCCTGGCGCCTACCACTACGGAAGGACCTGCTATCGCAAGGTCCCATATTCCATCCTGCTTTACAGTCATTGGCTTTAACGGCATGGCTGTTGAGAACCAGGTACTGAGAGACCGGGGCCTGTCAGACTCAGTAATCTCTACTATGAGAAGTGCTCGAAAACCATCCTCTAGGAAGGTCTATCACCGCACTTGGAGGGCCTACATCTCCAGGTGTGAGGAAATGAAATGGCATCCGCGTACCTATTTGGTTTCCAGAATCCTGCTGTTTTTACAGCATGGGGTGGACCAAGGGCTTGCCCTAAGTACGATTTAAGGGACAGATATCTGCCCTGGCTGTCTTTTTTCAGCGACCCCTTGCGACTCACTCTCTCGTGAGTACATTTGTGCAGGGGGTCCGACAGGTGGCCCCTCCGGTCCGTCCCCCGTTACCTCCGTGGGACTTGAACCTGGTCCTCTCGGTGCTTCAGAAGGCACCGTTTGAGAATATTAGAGATATTCCCCTGTTGACACTTTCTCAGAAAGTGGTCTTTTTGGTGGCTGTTACGTCAGTTAGACGAGTCTCTGAGCTGGCAGCCTTGTCCTGCAAGGCTCCCTATTTGATTTTCCACAAGGATAAGGTGGTGCTGCGGCCGCAGCCTTCCTTTCTTCCGAAAGTCGTTTCGGCTTTTCATCTCAACGAAGACATTGTACTTCCATCCTTGTGTCCTCAGCCGTCGAATCCTAAGGAGTCGGCGTTGCATTCCTTGGACGTTGTCCGAGCTTTGAGAGTATACCTATCTGCTACTTCCCTGTTCCGGAAGTCAGACTCACTGTTTGTTTCGGTGGCTGGTCCCAAGAAGGGCCAAGCAGTCTCATCGGCCACCATCTCTAGGTGGATCCGACAGATAGTAATCCAGGCTTACGCCTTAAAGGGTCAGGCGCCCCCCTTTCCTGTCACGGCGCATTCGACCAGGGCAATAGGTGCCTCTTGGGCTTTCCGACATCAAGCATCTGTTTCCCAATTACCGTATTTATCGGCGTATAACACGCACTTTTTTCCCCTTAAAATCAGGGGAAAATCGTGGGTGCGTGTTATACGCCGATACTCCGAATTCCCCTGCTGAAAATGAGCGAGAGGAGCGAGCGGAGCCGAAGCCGAAGTACAATCGGCTTTACTCGGCTCCTCTCGCAGTCCCGCCCATCTCTGACTGCGCCGCTGACGGAGAAAGCCGAGTGTACTTCGCCTAGTCTCGGCTCCTCTCGCAGTCCTGTCTGTGACTGTGAGCAGACACGAGTCTAGGCGAAGTACACTCGGCTTTCTCCGTCAGCGGCGCAGTCAGTGGAGATGGGCGGAACTGCGAGAGGAGCCGAGTCCAGCCGAAGTACACTCGGCCCCGCTCGCTCCTCTCCACAGAAATCGGCGCCAAATTTTAAAAACCGCCGTGACTGACACGATCGCAAAGGCACTGGGCACGGCTGCAGATGGACAGATGAACACTGGGCACGGCTGCAGATGGACAGATGGACACTGGGCACGGCTGCAGATGGACAGATGGACACTGGGCAAGGCTACAGATGGACACTGGGCACGGCTGCAGATGGACAGATGGACACTGGGCAAGGCTGCAGATGGACAGATGGACACGGCACGGCTGCAGATGGACAGATGGACACTGGGCACGGCTGCAGATGGACAGATGGACACTGGGCAAGGCTGCAGATGGACACTGGGCAAGGCTGCATGCTGCATTTAAATGTAAGTTTTTTTTCCTTGAATTTCCCTCCTCAAAGTTTTTTTCCTTAAAATTCCCTCCTAAACTTGGGGTGCGTGTTATACGCCGGTGCGTGTTATACGCCGATAAATTCCGACCGTGTGTAGGTTCCATCGGACATTTGCTGTCGGAATTTCCGCCAACAAAAGATTGAGAGCAGGTTCTCTATTTTTCCGACGGAAAAAGTTATTTTCAGAAATTCCGATCGTCTGCATGCTCAGAATCAAGCAGAAGAGCCGAACTGCCTATTGAACTTCATTGATCTCGGCTCGTCGTACGTCTTGTACGTCACCGCGTTCTTGACGTTCGGAATTTCCGTCAAAATTTGTGTGACCGTGTGTATGCAACACAAGTTTGAGCCAACATTCCATCGGAAAAAAATCCACGGTTTTCTTGTTGGAATTTCCGATCGTGTGTACACGGCATAAGTCTTATGCCGTGTACACACGATCGATTTTCTCGACGGTGAAAACACCGTCGAGAAAATCAACGGGAAAAACGAGGAACGGCTTGGTCCCCTACACACGGCTGGGTTTCCTGACATTTTTTCTCTTGGTCGAGAAAAACGACCGTGTGTAGGCTCCCCGGCACTGTTTCCCTATCACGACGAGAAAAATTAGAGCATGTTCTACTTTTTCTCGTCGTGATTCTTGCCGTTTTTCTCGTCGGGAAAAATGCAGGAAAGCCCACACACGGTCCTTTTTCTCGTCAAAGTGAAAAAATTAGATTTTTCCCGACGAGAAAAATGGTCGTGTGTACGCGGCATTAGTCCTAGGACTAAAATGGCATTTTAGTTTTAGCCCCATTTTAGTCTTCTGAAATTGTTTTAGTTTTAGTCGTATTTAGTCAACTAAATCTCCAGGACATTTTAATCGACTAAAATCTCCAGTACATTTTAGTAGACTAAAATAATTTTAGTCGACTAAAACAAATTTTAGTTGACTAAAACTCATTTTAGTCATCTAAAATCAAATGGGTGTAGTTAAATTGTAATGCATTATTTAGGCATTTCTATACAATTTCCAAACTCATTATATACTGCTGGAGTGAAAAATCTAATATGTTATTTATGTTATTGAGGTATGAACATGCACTACAAACCAGTGTTAATTTTGATGTCAAATTTCAATTTAGTTTTAGTCTTATGCCGCGTACACACGACCGTTTTTCATGACAAGAAAAATGCAATTTTAAAAAATGGTCGTAAAAAACGGTCGTGTGTAGGCTCCAGAGCATTTTTCTCAACGAGAAAAATGCCCGAAAAAAATTAGAGCCTGCTCTATTTTTCTTGTCATTTTTCACGTCGTTCTTTTTAATGTCGTGAAAAACGGTCGTGTGTATGCTTTTACAAGGGGAAAAAAACACGCATGCTCAGAATCAAGTATGAGACGGGAGCGCTCGTTCTGGTAAAACTAGCATTCGGAATGGAGATAGCACATTCGTCACACTGTCTCTCACCAAACTTTATTAACACGAGGATCAGCAAAAGCGTCCCAGAGGGTGGCGCCATTCGAATGGAACTTCCCCTTTATAGTGCCGTTATGCGTGTTGTACGTCACCGCGCTTTGCTCGAGCGTTTTTTTTTCATGAACGTGTGTATGCAAGGCAGGCTTGAGAGGAAACACGAAAAATCACGTAGAGAAAAACATTGTTTTTTTCCATGACATGAATAACGGACGTGTGTACGCGGCATAAGTCTTTTGACTAAAATGGCATTTTAGTTTTAGTCCCATTTTAGTCTTTTGACTAAAATGCCATTTTTGTTTTAGTTGTATTTTAGTAATCTCAATTGTTTTAGTTTTATTCATATTTTAGTCAATTAAAATGGTATTAAGTTAGTCGACTAAAATGTTTTAGTTGGTTTTAGCCAATGAAATTAACACTGCTTGCTGGGCAGCCACAAAGCTTGTATACCAGTTTTTGCGGTAAAATTGTATTAATTATTAAGAGCTAGGAGGCAACAGTAGTTAATTTGATATCATATATTTTTCAGAGGAGTGTAAGAGAGTATACACCCATATTCTTTATTATACAATGAAAACAAATGTTGGGTTCCAGGGGTTCTGGTGTACCCCTAACATCTTGAAAGAATTAAATAACCTGGGCCTAGGGGACTCAGGTACATTTACAACAGAATAGTTGCCTACTGGGAATAAACCTAGCCAGAGATACATGAGTGAGGTAGGGGCCTGTGTTGGAGAAGTCACTCTGGTAAAAGTAATCATACATATTGATCTGCCTATAATTCTGTAGAGAAGCAATTGGCACAGTATATTTATAATTTTCTTAGTGGGATATTCTGTGAGTCTGGGGACAAAATAAATGTTTATGATGACCTGGCAGTTAGGGGTTTTTGGTTTAGCTGTTCCATTATGTCTTGGGAAATTGTCGGCTAAAGTCATGACACAATTGAATGAAGTCAATAAGAGCAAGTTAAAGTGGAAGTCTGGTCAAAACCTAATTAGGCTTAAACCTGCTTCCACCCCCATTCTAAGCCCTATTCTAAATACCCTATAAAGGAAAAATGTGTATACTTACCTATTTTAAGGGAGCTCCAGTTTGGTCACGTGATCTCCCCAGTGGCCGGCTTCAGGGGAGAGGTGGAGGCAGCAACAACAGCTTCAGAGCCCGGGCAATGACATCACCCATAGACTTACTATGGGGCATCCATTGTCCACTGTCCTATCTCTCCTGAAGCGCCCTTAAATTAGGTAGGTAAACACATCTTTCCTTTACACGTTGGTTAGTATAGGGCAGTGATGGCGAACCTTGGCACCCCAGATGTTTTGGAACTACATTTCCCATGATGCTCATGCACTCTGCAGTGTGTTTGAGCATCATGGGAAATGTAGTTCCAAAACATCTGGGGTGCCAAGGTTCGCCATCACTGGTATAGGGCTTAGAATGGGGTTGGGAGCAGGTTTAAGCTTAGTTAGGTTTTGACCAAACTTTCACCTTAAGAAGGTAGAAATTTCCTGGGAAAAAGTTGAGTCTGGAAGCATCAAGCTGCTATTGCAGCAAATCAACATCTTGCTAATACCAAATCTTACAAACAGGAATGGCGAGGGAACTGTTGTCCCATAATGCATTGTACTTCCAAACAGAGAAACCAGATCATTATTTAAAGACTGGAGAATGGATATGAGGCAAACTGGGTTTGGATGGCTCACCGTGGAAGCTATAGCGCATAATATACAATACATTAGGGCTTAACCAGTTCGGCTCCAGAGCAATTCGTTTTTCTTTGTCGCATACATGTAAAAATCAAAATTTTTGGCAATAAAATTACATAAACCCCCAGAACATTATATATTTTCTGAAAGCAGAGGTCCTGTAGAATAAAAAGGTGATAGTTGCAATTTTTTGTTGGATGTGATATTTGCGCAACTTTTTATTAAACGCAAATTTTCCAGTAAAAAAATTTAATAAAATAAATTTTTGTGCAAAACTACACCATATAATACAAATTTTTGGTTAAAAAATAAAAGATGAGGTTGCATAGAGTAAGTAGATACCTCAGAGCCGGTTCACACAGGGGCAACACGACTTCCAGCGCGACTTTGGGAGGCAACTTGGACACGACTTGAGCATGAATCACAGTGCGATATGAGTCAACTTACAAGGCAACTACAAGTTGCCTCTAGGACAGGCGACTTTCCAGTGGCCAATCAAACAATAATCAGCTCTGTGGGAGGGAGGGGTTTGCCTGGAAAACTTTTTTTTACTTCCTGGAAAGTTGCTTCAGTAAAGACAGCAGATCTGACTTGGAGGCAACTTCCATTGAAATCAATGGGTACAAGTCGCCTACAAGTCACCTAGAAGTCAGATTAAAGTCGTACAGGAACCTTTTCTGAAGTCGGAGCGACTGCAGTAGTGTACATTAAGACGGCTCCATTCACTTCCATTACTTTTCTAAACCCGCGACTTGGGGCGACCTGAAGTCGGATCCCAGGATGCCCCTGTGTGAACCCGGCTCTAACACTCCATGTTTTAAAATTGCATGCGCCCACGATATCACCAAAAACAATGGTGCCCAAAATTCACCATAGGTGACGCTTTAAAAGACATTACAGCTCATCAATTTAGAGTTAACTAGGAGCTCCTGTTCTAGAATTATTGTTCTCACTCTGATGTTCGCGGCGATATGTCAGATGTGTGGTGCGACCGCGGTTTATATACACATATGCACCCTGGGCTTGCGTTTGCGCAGGTGTGCAGGGCAACGGGGGTTTTGGCAATTTTTTTTTTTTTTATTTAATATATTTTATTATATATATATATTTTTTTTTTTTACGTGATTGCTATCAAAAGGGGTTAATAAACCCCTATGTGATAGCATTGGGAAGGTGACAGGTACTCTTTCTGGAGACATTGGAGTCAGTAAAGACCCCAATGTCTCTCCTGCCATTCACATCATCTGACCAAGCACAGATCGGCTTGGTTAGATGTGTCTCCTGGCTGTACTGGCAAGGAAAGTGTGCATATGAAACCAGAAGTGACATCACTTCCAGTTTCATTGTTTGCATGTGAGATTGGCGCATGGATTTGCCTCAGTCTCACTGCAGTCTCTCTCCCCCTGCCGGCTGTGTTCTCGAGTGTTGGTAAGCACAGGACAGCCGGTAACCACGGGAGGTGGGCACCGCACGGTCGGCTGTGTGGAAGTGGTCAGCCATCAGCTTGTGATCAGAGGTTCACTCTTTAGACATACATAGTACGCCCAAAGAGCTGAACTGGTTAAAGCTGAACTCAGATATAAAAGACACAAATCAACGCACCTTGTTATTTATTTAATACACCATTAAATGTATTTAGTAAGTAGAAACAGTGTAAAGTTGTCCATAGATTATTCTTCTTTTTTTTTTCGTTAGCCAGCGGGGATAAACAAAAAAAATAAAATAAAATGGATTCCTCCATCCACACAAGTCAGGTGGATGAAGGATTCCCCCCGCTGGAGTATTGTATTCTGACAGTGGGACTCTCCACTGTCAGAATACACTGATCAGCTGCTGCAGCCCACTGTTTGCAATACACAAATTTACAGTGCTGCCATTCCTTAAATTTGTGATTCACTATATGACTATGAAGTTCATGTGCATACAAGTCCAATCCAAGTGAAAATTAGTGCAGTCTTTGTAATAAAGTGTAAATGTGCAGACACTTTTCACAGTGCAGGAACCACAGTGATGTGCTCCTCTCCTGTGTCCCCCCACTCACCAACAGTTGTTTACAAGTTTACAATTTGGCACTGCGTCGTTTTAACTGACAATTTCACGGTCATGCGACGCTGTACCCAAACGAAATTTGTATCCCTTTTTTCCCACAAATAGAGCTTTCTTTTGGTGGTATTTGATCACCTCTGCGATTTTTTTTTTTTTTGCACTATAAACAAAAAACTGTGAAATTTTTGAAAAAAAACCCCAATATTTTTTACTTTTTACTATAATAAATATCCCCCCAATTTAAAAAAAAAAAATGTCTTTCTCAGTTTAGGCCAAAATGTATTCTTCTACATATTTTTGTTAAAAAAAAA
The DNA here is from genome assembly GCA_029206835.1 of Rana muscosa. Taxonomy (NCBI): domain Eukaryota; kingdom Metazoa; phylum Chordata; class Amphibia; order Anura; family Ranidae; genus Rana; species Rana muscosa. The sequence continues at coordinate 256,147,288 of CM055122.1, read as the reverse complement.
AAAAAAAATCGTATATTGATTGGTTTGCGCAAAAATTATAGCATCTACAAACTATGGGAAAGATTTATGGCATTTTTTTATATATATATATATATTTACTAGTAATGGTGGTGATCTGTGATTTTTGGCGGTACTGCGACATTGCGATGGACAGATCGGACACTTTTGACACTTTTTTGGGACCATTGACAATTATACAGCAATCAGTGCTATAAAAATGCATGGATTACTGTGTAAATGTCACTGGCAGGGAAGGGGGTTAACACTAGGGGGCGATCAAGGGGTTAATTGTGTGTTCCCTCAGTGTTTTCTAACTGTGTGGGGATAGGAGTGACTAGGAGAAGAGACATATAATTTTTCCTACTTAGTAGTTTCCTCTTCCCGGACAGCACAGGGATTTGTGTGTTTACACACACGAATCCCTGTGCTGGCACTCGTGCATGCGATCGCACGTGGCCGGCGGCGATTGTGCCCGCCGGCCACGCGCATCGGGTTCCCCGCTGTGCAGCGGGCATGCACGTGCCCTCTGGTGGCCGAAAAAGAGGAGGACGTACCCGTACGGGATTTCGTCATGGGGAGCCATTCTGCTGCAGTATATCTGCGTGAGCCGGTCGGGAACCGGTTAAATGGTAACAGAATGTGTACAGAACACCTCCTAGAAACATAATTTCCTGCTTGTGTGATTGGCTCACTGATTTTCCCAGAAGTCTGCACTAAAATACATGTCAGATTTCAGGCATCCACTGCAACAAAAATGACATTTTTGGTGAGATACTTCCAGTAGAAAATCACGTCTAAAGGGATGCAGACCCAGCATCTTTCCTTACTAGAGCCCTGCAGGTGCAGCAGCTGATTGATAATTATTAAACCACTCCCATTAGATTCACTTTCAACATGGACACAGACAAACACACAGGGATTTCTTGAGAATAACAAAAGGTAGGAATCTGCAACAACGTTTGTTAAAATTCTTGTAATGTACATAGATCAACAAGAAAGATTATTTTTTCTCTTTAAGGAGTTTATGTCATGTGTTGGTTTAAGCCTTAATTAAATCTATTAAAGGCTATTTGACGGAAAAAAAAAAAAAGAAGATAAATGCATTTATATGAATGCAAAGTACAGAATCTTCTTAGTCCATTTTAAGGGCAACATGATATGTGCTCATAAAAGAAGAAGATACATCTGTAGAATATGAGATACTGACCATTATATAGAGAGGTCCAGTATGCGGCAGAGATAGCTCGAATGTGCAGAACAGCTGCAATATTTATGTTTGTGCTAAATCTAGTAAGACCACAGATTTGGAAATTCTGTATATTAATTGACATAGGGTTCTACGGCTATTACACAGAATGGGGATAGGGGGTGGTAGATATTCCTGCCTAGTGCTGTGTTGTTTCCAAAATGTGTTCATTACCCAAACGATTTCTATAATTTTAGCTATATCAGAATGAACTAGTTATAAATATATATATATATCTATATATATAGATAGATATATATGTATCTATATATAGATATATACTGTATATATATATATATATATATATATATATATATATATATATTTATAAACAATATTATATCTTTCCTTTAACTACTACTGGACCAAGCCTATTTCTGACACTCGTTGCTTACAAGTTAAAAGCAGTATTTTTTGCTAGAAAATTACTTGGAACCCCAAAACATTTTATTTTATTTTTTTAGCAGAGACCCTAGAGAATAAAATGGAGATTGTTGCAATACTTTATGTCACACCGTATTTGCACAGCGGTCTTACAAACGCAATTTTAAAAAAAAAAAACTTTTTTTTATTAAAAAATAAGAAAACAGTAAAGTTGGCTCAATTTTTTTTCTATAATGTGAAGGATGATCTTACGCCGAGTAAATTTATACCTAAGATGTCATTCTTCAAAACTGCTCCCGCTCGTGGAATGATGACAAACTTTGGTACTTAAAAATCTCCATAGGCGATGTTTAAAAATGTCTACAGATTACCAGTTTTGAGTTACAGAGGAGGTGTTGGGCTAGAATTATTGCTCTTGCTTGCGATGATACCTCACATGTGTGGTTTGAACACCGTTTCCATATGTTGTCATTGCTTCACTTTCACTTTTATTTTCAATTTTTACACTGTTCCTTAAAATGTATTTATTTTTACTTTTATCCCTATTACAAGGGATGTAAACATCCCTTGTAATAGAAATAAGCAGGACAGGGCCTCTTTATAGTAAGATCTAGGGTCAAAAAGACCTCAGATCCCACATTTACACAACAAAGCAATAAAAAATGGGCCCTTTAAGGCCGCAGGGCGGAAGTGATGTTTGACTTCGCTCCGGTCCTCCAAGGGCATAGAGTCGAGTGGGGGCCATCTTGCCTTCACTCGACTTCCTACCCATCCATCCCGGAGATCGGAAAGTTTCTGCCGCTACTAGCTCTGGTAAGTGGCAGGACCGAAAGGCGGAGGGGAGTGCACCTCTCCCGCTGCCCATAAAAGTGATCTCCCGGTGAATCCGCCACTGAGACCACTTTTATGTTAAAGCGGACTGCCCGCTGTTTAAAAATATACCAGGGTAATGACAGCTATCTGCTGCCATAACCCCGGTATTTAACGTCAAAGTAATGACGTATATATACAGTGGGCTGCTACACACAATAGTTATTTTTTTATCTTAATACATAGAATGCATTAAGATAAAAAACCCTTCTGCCTTTACAACTCCTTTAACCACTTAAGGACCGCTACACGACGATGTACGTTGACAGAATGGCACAGCTGGGCACAAGGGCGTACAGGTAAGTCCCCTTTAAAATCCCAGCCGTGGGTCGCGTGCACGCCTCCGGCGGCGCGCTCGTGACTCGGTCCTGAGCTCCGTGACCGTGCCCGCGGGACCCGTGGATCCGATCGCTGCCGGTGTCCCGCGATCGTGTCACAGAGCTGAACATCGGGGAGAGGGGAGTGTAAACAAACCTTTCCCCATTCTTCCTAGTGGCAGTGTCAGTGATCGTCTGTTCCCTGTCATAGGGAACGACGATCAGTGACATCACATGTCAAGCCACGCCCCCCTTCAGTTAGAATCACACATTAGGTCACACTTATTCCCTACAGCGCCACCTACAGGTTAACCCCTTAACCGCCAGTGTCATTTTTACAGTAATCAGTGCATATTTATAGCACTGATCGCTGTAAAAATGACAATGGTCCTAAAATGGTGTCAAAAGTGTCCGATGTGTCCGCCATAATGTCACAGTCATGGTAAAAATCGCTGATCGCCGCCATTATTAGTAAAAAAATAAATCATTCATAAAAATGCCATAAAACTATCGCCTATTTTGTAGATGCTATAACTTTTGCGCCAACCAACAAATAAACGCTTATTGCGATTTTTTTTTTTTTTACCAAAAATATGTAGAAGAATACGTATCGGCCTAAACTGAGGAAAAAAAATAAATTTTTATATATTTTTTGGGGATATTTATTTATTATAAGTAAAAAATATAGAATTTTTTTCAAAATTATCGCTTTATTTTTGTTTATAGCGCAAAAAATAAAAACCACGGTGATAAAATACCACCAAAAGAAATCTCTATTTGTGGGAAAAAAAGGACGCCAATTTTGTTTGGGAGCCACATTGCACGACCGCGCAATTGTCAGTTAAAGCGTCGCAGTGCCGAATCGCAAAAAGTGGCCTGGTCCTTTAGCTACAAAATGGTCCGGGGCTTAAGTGGTTAAGCTTTGACAATAAAACCTGGAAGCTGATTGGTTTCTATGCAGAGCTGCACCAGATTTTGCACTCTCCAGTTTTAGTAAATTAACCCCAATGCTGCTCGTAGTACAGGAAGTGTGTCGTTGGCAGGATCACCAGATAAAAATAAAGGGGAAACAAGGAAAAAAATAATAATTTAGCCACCTCATCTAAGAAATGGCAAACTGCAATATATTACATTTTTATTCTTGGTGTGAATCTCAATGAGGAGAGCAGAAAATGGAGCCATTCCAAGGGGAGATAAGTAATAATTCAATGAATGCAAAAAAGATTCACAAGAAATTTTTGTTATTCCTAAAAAAAAGTTTGACTTTTCTATTTAAAGCCATAACTAGCTTTTATTTGGTATTCGGTTGTAATAAATATCCTACTGATTTTTTTTTCTCTGAAAGACAATTGCGTATAGCTGTCACACTGATCTAATGGTTCCAATACTCTTTATTTGAGCCCAAAAGCCAGGGGATCACTTGGACATCTAGGCAAGTAGCATTTACAGATGAAGGTCACACAATTCCACAATGACAGTCCCAATATTTTCCCCAGTAAAGGTTTCCCTGTGAAAGGTTGTACAACCACACAAACAAAATGCATGCCCCATTTTCTTAAAACAATTAGCTATTTGATTGGATCATTTTTATTTATCAAATATTTATTGGAAAACAAATGTTTATTGGAAAAAGTAAAAGAGAAAAAGGGAAAATTTTCTTTAACGTGCTCAATTCACAACCAATACATTTCCCCATACACTGCATGGCAACCAACTCATCCAACTACTTTTATCTCTGATCATAAAAAAAAATATTAATAATTGCGAAATACTATTGATTTGATCGTTTCATGTAACAACCAGAGTATGGCCAGTGTTAGCTTAGTTATTCCCTATAAACATTTTAGAACATTAGAACTTTTCTTTACAATCCCTTTAGAAAAGAAGCATTTGGAGAAGGATTGATTAAACAAAGAACAGCTCTTTCTGTGACTTTTCCCGGGAAACATCTTCCCATGTAATCCCTGGATTTAAAAGGTGTTCAATAATCAGACTTGTCAAAAAACCAGCCAAAGCCCACGACAGAGCCAATAAACAGCACAATACGGGACCTCCAAAGACATTCCTATAAACTCTGGGCTCACAGAGGTTGCAGTACCTATCCCTCATCTGACCATTATTTTTTGAGCTGATTAAATAGTGAGATTGGAGTCTGTTCTGTGTACATATTCATTGTTCTCTCTGCTTTCACTTCAAGTTATGGCCACATAGAGAACCTGGCCATCTTCCCGTGAACGGTTCATAGACGACGTCACTTCCTCAGTGACTGGCTGAACCGTATGTACATGCCAGGAACATTTAAAAGGGTTAACCCTCACAGTGCTGGAAGCTCCACGGCTGCAGCTGACGTTTCATGCAGACCTTGCCCAAGTTCTCTTTGGATGACAATCAGAGCACATTATCAGCCTTAGTTTTTAAAACACTTCCCCTATGCCAGCAGCCTAGAGTCTGCCCCTTTTTCCCGCACAATAATCAAACAGTTCTGTGAATTTCCAGCAATCTTTAAATATTTAACATGTCACTAATTGTGGCCTTTTTTCAAAGAGCTTTAATAATTAAAAGGCATTATTTAGACAAATCTAGCTGCAGGGCAGAAGTTCATTACAGCACATTGTAATTATGCATCTATGTAAGTACACATTGAAAGTAATAGCCCTATTAGCAATTAACCATTACAGCTGTGCTTGTCCTATCCCAGGAATGGCTGGCTTTAAAGGAACACATTCACCAAAATATATCTTATATCTGCATGTTCATTTTTTGGACATTCTGATCAGCACACTCATAGTCTATTCACTGTTGCTCCAGCAAGAGTCTGACATTGCACCCGCAATCTACTGATCAGGGGTGCAATGCTTTGCAGGCTCCTGCAGGAGAAAATTAAAAGAATTCCCATTTTTCTTTCTCCTGAAAAAATATGCACATTTTTTTTTTTTTCTTAACCACTTGCCTACTGGGCTAATTCTGACATTTCTCTCATATACAGTGCCTTAAAATACCCCCCAGGATGCATTAAGGTGAAAAAATACGAGGGTTTACAATCCCCTTAAAGTTTAACTGAATTTAATTTGAGAGGTCATAACATTCTGACTTACCTTGCCTTTGGCTTGTTCTTTTTTAAATCTTCTTACTTTCTCTTTTTTAGCCCTGGTTCACACTGGTGCAATTTGACATGCAATTTGACATGTCAAATCGCATGTCAAATCGGCGATATTTTCCGCAAATTGCGGCCAATGGCACCGTCCTAATCGGTGCGACGCCGCATCTGCGGCGCTGCAACGATTACAAAAAGTAGTTTCTGTACTACTTTTTGCGATTTCAGCCGCGATTTACATTGACATCTGTTTCAGATGTCTTTGAAATCGTGGCTGAAATCGGGACTGCCAGCGGGAGTGAAATTGTGCGAGTTCAGCTGAACTCGCAGGCTTCACTCCCGCAGCCCCAGTGTGAACGTGGGCTTAAACCTGCTAATCCTGCCAGGTAAAACTTGATGTAGGTGTAGCGGGTACTTACTTTCCCGCAGTAATTTTTGAATTTTTCCGTGACACCAGTGGTGTGTCTCCGGCGGTCCACTGGGTGGCGCTGTCACCATGGGCCGACGGACGGATACCGCTGTGTGCTGAGCCTACTTTTTGTCCTCTCTGGGCAGCGGTATGGTGGGGCGGGGAACCCGCCGTGCTTGCTGGGAGAGGGGATAAAAGGGGCCGGCCATCTTGGTCAGGGGGTTGTTGGTCCCTGGCACCTTTAGCCTGCGGACGGAGTTCGTGCATGTCCTCCAGGCGGACTAGGCCTAGAGGACCACCGGAGATCGTGTTCCACCTCTGGCACCTTTAGCCTGGGGTGAGGTACTAGGACGGCGGTCCGGAGCTCAGTGCCCAACACTGAGTTCCACGAGGGAAGGATCCTAAGGTACTCCGGAGATGGATGCCTGAATCCGAGGTGGGCGTAATGGACCGGGAAGAGCTCCTCATCCGAAGACCCGGTGCAGCATACTGCCGGTGACGGGTGAGTCTCTTGTCGGAGACCGTCCGGAAGGTGAATTTCCCTCGTGCGGAGACCATAACCCACTCTTTGGAGGAGAGTGGAGGATCGAACTTGTGTCTGGGCCTATTCGCACCCACACCTCCTTTTCTGTTCTGTAGCCAAGGGAGTCCATGTTATGTGCTAAATAAAGGAGTGTTGGACTTTAACGGTGTGGGGCTCAGTTCCTGGCAGACGAGGTTCTCGGAGACTCTTAGAGGGAGGATCCGATGCACAACACAAGCCCGAAGGTAAAGAAAGGCATTGCTGATACCACTTTTACACCTGTGGTGGAAGCCAGGCGTAGCGCACCCTCTCCCTCCCCTATCATACCCCTAGACCAGAGACATTGCGAGCAGAACTTTAATAGAGGGGACGGGGAGAGGGGAGGATCTGCCCGCTACATAGGGATGACAACGCTACCCAAGCAGCTCCCTTAGGAAGAGCAACTCTATCACTTTCCCGATTGGTGCTCCCTCCTAGTACTACAAGCTGATGTAGACAGAGCACATCAGTACATTCAGCTTTTTGGATAGAGGGAGGTCTAAAAGTCAGTGTAAATTAGTTAGAGGAAAGACACAGACCTCCCTAATGCACATGGGTCCACAAGGTTTGGATATACTTTAACTTAATAAATATAGAGGGCCTCAAGTGCAGCCCCTGATATGTCTGGAGGGCAGTACAATAGCATAGTGTAGGGACCTGTTGCCCTCTACTGTCTGTATTTGTAAATAGCTGTTGCTTTTTAATTACCAATCAGGTACTTCCTGTCCCTGGTAGCTGGGTTAGAACCCCAGAGGAAGGAAGTGAAGATAGAGCAAGAGAGAGAGGAACTAAGAACACAGAGCCTGTCCATAGAAAAGCTGCTGCTGAATCCAAGCAAGTGTTCCTATGTTTAATATTTACTATTGTTGCCCTTGGCTACTGGGTATATATAATATCTAAAGACTGGTGACAGAAGTATATCTGTTCCTTTGTTGTTATCTCACATGCATTAAAGCAGACAGCTAAGTATGTGGTATGGTGTGCTTGCGTAGTGGTCATCTTGCTGGATGTTAGTAGGTGAACCTGTTTACTACAATAGAGTTTATATGCAGCTCCTGTTATTTTAGTTAACCCTGTCCCTTCTGGTCTGGGATTCTATAGCTAGTTTTAGCTGAGGGCTCAAAATCCAGCATAGGCTAGAGCCAGGTTAGGCATCCAATGGCCACTTGATAATCAAAGGTCTGGTTTTATGACAGATTATAAAAAACTAGGGACTAAGATGCAGAGTAGATAGACTGGCTCTGAGTTCCAGTGTTACAACATGGTTTCTGCTGGTGAGAAGCTGTATTCCATGCTGGTTGGACAATGACTTGAAGATCTCCCCATCACTGCTGATCTTGTCTTAAGGTCTCTGACACCAGGACAAACACTGCATTGGGATCATCCTTAGGGGCTCCGGCAACCTAACATTGCTGCAACATTCATCTGGAGGTATCATTATTAATAACATTAATATCTATATATACACTCAGGTATATGTACACAATTCTATTTCAGCAGAGCAGGTATAGAAAATTCTTCTGATGGGGACAATTGTTCCAGTGACAGCTGTCAATGAGGATAAAAAACAAACTTGTCCACCGCCCCCATCTATAGCTGGCCATTGCAGTAAGCAGCATTGGAAGGCTGAAACAGGTAACAACAAGGCCTGGGGAATGCCCAGGAAAAAACCAAGCCTACTTACCGACCAGCTCGCAGACAACCAATTAACCTGTCTAACGCTGCTTACTGTATTGGCCAGCTATAGATGGGGGCGGTGGACAAGTTTGTTTTTCACCTTGGTGTTTGTATTGATCCAGCAACGCACCAACACCTTTGCAGCCATTGTGCTACATGCTGGGTGTTTGGTGTGCTCCTGCACCTTTAAGGAGAGGTGGCTCTCCTTCAGTCCACCTGTCCTCATCTATCCATCAGAATGCATTTGCCTCCATTGTGGGGACACTCATAGTTTAGTGTAGGACCACAGATTCCAGGGTGCCTTGACGTGGCTCTGTGGCTCACGCATGCGTTTGTAAATGCGTGCGGACAAAACCCCTGTTTTTAACGCATATTGTTAGACAGATTAGTTGGTTGTCTGCGAGCTGGTCGGTAAGTAGGCTTGGTTTTTCCTGGGCATTCCCCAGGCTTTGTTGTTACCTGTCAATGAGGGTATTTTCATTACTTTGGAGAATAGGTAGAGTCTGTCTGAAAAAAAACTGTTGCTGTATATTGTGACATGTCAAGAATAGACTCATGCAGACAGTTACTAAAAGGTTTAAAAATTTTAATTTTTAGAAAATTTTTCCAATTTTCTAATGGTTAGTGGGGTCAAGTCCATGATGATTTTTGGCCGTTAGCTTTTTTTGAATAAACAAAATTCTAACTGTAAATGTGTTTTTTGTTCTGGAAGATTTGTACATATTGGAATACACATGTTCTAGGCACAAAAAACAGCATATAATACATTTATAATTCCATTCAAGTAGCAGGAATGAGTGAAATTTCAAGGAATTTCGTTCAAAATGATGTAATGAGTAATTAGTGCCAAGTAAAGGCAAGAACGGCACTAGAACCACCTCTTGGATTCAGCAAAAATTATACTATATGGCCAAAATTATGGGGACACACTACCATCACATGTTCTATATGACCAAAAGTATGTGGAAACTCTCCAAATTATTGAGTGGTTACTGGCCAAACCATCCAGGCCCACAGCAGTTTGAAGCTCCCTCCTGGGGATCAGAATGATCTGGTAAACACAGGGTTTTATTTAACACTCTACCGGTGCTGGTAGCTTCCCAGGAGAATGTTAATTTGTAGTTGGGGTTAAAGCTGGTCATACAGGCACATCTCAAAAAATTTGAATATCATCCAAAAGTTAATTTATTTTAGTAATTAAATTCAAAAAGTGAAACTCATATATTATATAGATACGTTACACACAGTGATATATTTCAAACATTTCTTCTTTTTATTTTATTTTGATGATTATGACTTACAGTTAGTGAAAACCCAAAATTCTGTATCTCAGAAAGATAGAATATTACATAAGACCAATAAAAAAGGGATTTTTAATACAGAAATGTTGGTTTACTTGAAAAATATGTCCATGTAGCACAATATAATATGCACTCAATACTTGGCCGGGGCTCCTTTTGCATGAATTACTGCATTAATGCGGCGTGGCATGGAGATGGTCAGCCTGTGGCACTGTTGAGATGTTATGGAAACCCAAGTTGCTTTGATAGCGGCCTTCAGCTCATCTGCATTGTTGGGACTGGTGTCTCTTATCTTCCTCTTGACAATACCCCACAGATTCTCTATGGAGTTTGGGTCAGGTGTGTTTGCTGGCCAATCAAGCACAGTGATACCATGATCATTAAACCTGGTCAGCAGAGGGAGGCATGAAGTGCTTCCACAGCCCGTGATGATTTGGGGAGCCATGTCATCTGCTGGTGTTGGTCCACTGTGTTTTAAAAAGTCCAAAATCAGCGCAGCCCTCTACCAGGGAATTCTAGAGCTCTTCATCCTTCCCTCTGCTGACCAGCTTTATGGAGATGCTGATTTTATTTTCCAGCAGGACTTGGTACCTGCCCACACTGCCAAAAGTACCAATACCCGGTTTAATGATCACAGTATCACTGTGCTTGATTGGCCAGAAAATTCGCCTGACCTAAACCCTATAGAGAATCTGTGGGGTATAGGGTGCCCACATGTCCCGGATTGCCCGGGACTGTCCCGCAATTGACATGTCTGTCCTGGGTCCCGGGCACCTTCATTCCGGGACAATACAATAGAGGACACAGTCACCCCCTACTAACTACATTTCCGGAACTGGTTGCTAGGGCCGGCTCTGCCTGGCATCTTGCAACCAGTGACAATTTACTCTCAGTCGGTGAGGCTGGGAGCGAGGCCTGCGCCTAGTGCAGCACTGCTGTCCCCACCCACCTCGGAACCTCCTTCTTCGGCACCCAGCATTAGGCAGCAGGGACTGGTGTGATCTTTACTCTCCAGATAGTGACTCCACTCCTTTCCTTCTATGCACGCGGCTCATGCAGAGGGAGTGACAGCAGCACTGCATCTGGTGGCAGGCTATGGGTGGCAAGCGGCACTGCATCTGGTAGCAAGTGGCACATTCACCTGACAAATAACCCGCCGCCAAATTCCCCATCAACCCCCAGACTACATTTCCCCCCGTCCCCCTCATCTTTTTTTGGGGGAAGGTGAGAGAGGGGGTGTGTCCCTGAATGGCACTTTGGAAATGTGGCCACCCTAGTGGGGTATTGTCAAGAGGAAGATGAGAGACACCAGTCCCAACAATGCAGATGAGATGAAGGCTGCTATCAAAGCAACCTGGACTTCCATAAGACCTCCACAGTGCCATGCAAAAGGAGCCCCGGACAAGTATTGAGTGCATACTATACTGTACATTGACATACTTTTCAGTAAACAAACTCGTCTGTAATAAAAATCCTTTTTTATTGGTCTTATGTAATATTCTAATTTTCTGAGATACTGAATTTAGGGTTTTCACTAGCTGTAAGCCATAATCATTCAAATTAAAAAAAGAAATGCTTGAAATATATCGCTCTGTGTGTAAGGCATCTACAGTATCTCACCCCTCAACGTTTTGTAAATATTTTATTATATCTTTTCAGGTGACAACACTGAAGAAATGACATTTTGCTACAATGTAAAGTAGTGAGTGTACAGCTTGTATAACAGTGTAAATTTACTGTCCCCTCAAAATAAATCAACACACAGCCATTAATGTCTAATCCGCTGGCAACAAAAGTGAGTACACCCCTAAGTGAAAGTGTCCATATTGGGCTCAAAGTGTAAATATTTTGTAAATAAAATATTTACAAAAATATGAGGGGTGTACTCACTTTTGTGAGATATTGTATATAAAATATTTGAGTTTCACTTTTTGAATTGAATTACTAAAAATAAATAAACTTTTTGATGATATTTACATTTTTTGAGATGCTCCTGTACATGGATCAAATTTTGGCCACTTCAGCAGGGACTGGCCGAATTTCAATATATGTATGGGCTAAATGGGTTAGTTGGTTGTACAAACAGCCTGTTGGGATTTTCCCAAACGATCAGTGCCGCTGGCTAAAGTCAGCAACACTGATCATTGTATTTTTTAATCAGAAAAAAAAAAGTTTTATTTGGTTTTCCATAGCATCACATACATTTTGTACAAGGCAAAGTTTAAAAAAAAAAACAGAAAACAATATACATACTAGCATTGTACACAGACCTGCACAGGGTCTATAGTATATAAAATAATCACTGTATGTGAGTGTCAAACTATATAAGCAAAGGCATATCGAAATATTTGAAGTGAGAAGTAAATGGTTTGTAGGAATCGTTAACCAATAGCCCTTGTGTAACAAAAAAAAAAAAAAATAAGAGAAAGAGAATAGAAAAATAAAATATTAAAAAAAACAGACAAATATAAAACATGAAATGTAACAGTAAACTATATCCGGTCCCAGAGCCCTGGGAACGTATAGTGTCCAAGCTTTCCGCCCGTCCCACCACAGTCAGCTTTCTCACTGTAGGAGCCACATGACTATCAGTTCAGTCAGTCCCTCCCCCAGTTTAACTTGACCACTATCCTTGTAGTAACCTGTCTTTGACCAACTGATGGGGTTCTAATCCTGGAATATCTAACCAAGCCTGCCACATAGTATGGAATTTACGGGGTGCAGTTCTGTGGTGATATGTCAGTTTCTCCCTTATTAACAGTTTTTTCACCTGATCAATCCATTGTTGCCTAGTGGGAACCCTGGGAGTAATCCAGAGTTGAGCTATCAGTCTTCTTGCCACATAAAGTAGCCAGAAGATCGCCGTGTGAGTGGCCAGGGTTAGTGGCTCCTCATCCAGGGCACCCAGCAGGCACACTACAGGAGTTCTCGGTATGGCAAAGGCAAACACCTCTGATCATTGTATTCTGCCAGCGGGGAAAGCTGCCCGCCTGCAGAATACAATAGCTTGGTGGGAGTTATTCTCCCATCCACATCAAATGTGTGGCTAAGGGAATCGGCTCATTTTTTTTTTAGTTCAATCCACTGATTGAATGTGAAATAAATTAATCATGTATGGGCTAATTAAGGATTCAGATTTTAGACTAACCTAATGACTTAGTATGTTGCAAGTAGCCCAAGATTTTGGTCAAGCATGGCATATGACAAAAATCTCTACCACTTTAACCACTTGAGACCCGCGCTATAGCCGAAAGACGCCAGGTCCCCAGGACGTCCTGCTGTTTACATCTCGCCGCGCGCCTCCGAGGACGCGCGGCGGGGAACAGCTGTGTGCGCCGCATCACGTGATGCCGATGCGCATGCCTGGCGGTCGCGATGTCCACCAGGTACATGCAATCGGCTTTTACAGAGGCAGGACGTGGATCTCTGTGTGTAAACACAGAGATCCATGTCCTGTCAGGGAGAGAGGAGACCGATGCTGTGTCCCTTGTACATAGGGACACAGATCGGTCACCTCCCCCAGTCAGTCCCCTTCCCCACACAGTAAGAAACACTAATAGGGAACATATTTAACCCCTTGATCGCCCCCTAGTGTTAACCCCTTCCCTGCCAGTCACATTTATACAGTAATTAGTGCATTTTTATAGCACTGTTCGCTGTATAAATGTGAATGGTCCCAAAATAGTGTCAAAATTGTCTGATGTGTCCGCCGCAATATCGCAGGCCTGACAAAAATTGCAGATCGCCGCCATTACTAGTAAAAAAAAGATATAATAAAAATTTCATAATTCTATCCCCTATTTTGTAGGCGCTATAACTTTTGCGCAAACCAATCACTATACGCTTATTGCATTTTTTTTTACCAAAAATATGTAGAAGAATACGTATCGGCCTAAACTGAGAAAAAAAAATGTAAAAAAAATTGCGATATTATTATAACAAAAAGTAAAAAAATATTGAGGTTTTTTTCAACATTTTCTGTCTTTTTTTGTTTATAGCGCAAAAATAAAAACCGCAGGGGTGATCAAATACCCCCCAAAGAAAGCTCTATTTGTGGGAAAAAAATTATAAAAATATCATTTGGGTACAGCGTTGTATGACCGCGCAATTGTCATTCAAAGTGCGTCAGCGCTGAAAGCTGAAAATTGGTCTGGGTACGAAGGGGGTTTAAGTGCCCAGTAAGGAAGTGGTTAAAAGCATGAAATTTTATTCTTTTACATTTATTTACTTTGACTTTATTACTTCAGATATGTCTATGTATCTATGTATCTATGTATCTATGTATCTATCTATGTATCTATCTATGTATCCGTCTATCTATCCATCCATCTATCTATCTATCTATCTATCTATCTATCTATCTATCTATCTATCTATCTATCTATCTATCTATCTATCTATCTATCTATCCATCTATCCATCTATCTATCTATCTTTCTTTTTATCTGTCTATGGGGTTTATTTACTAAAGCTGGAAAGTGCAAAATCAGGCTCACTTCTGCATAGAAACCAATCAGCTTCTAACCCCAGTTGTTCAATTAAGCTGGAAGCTGATTTTGCACTCTTAAGCTTTAGTAAATAAAACCCAATGTGTCTATATTTCTGTCGGTATATTTATGCAGAAACAAACTATTATTTGTTTTTTATTTTTTGTTAAACAAAAACTTTCTCTGCGCTTCTACAAAAATTCAATATTATCAGATGTTGTTGCAAATTGATTTCTACTTCTATCAGCGAGTCTTTTATATGTTATCACCTTTTCCCTTTTGTATTAATTTAAGGCTGAGAACATATGGTATAATCCCTTTTATAGGATTAGGCTGGCACATACTATTATGTGAAGGTTAAAGGTCAGAAGCTCTACAAGTGATGTGTTAAAAAGAACAGCTTCTGCTCGCTCTGCCGACAGATCTCTATTTTAATGCAGATCTAATTAGGTGAAAAATAACCGGCATTTTGCATTCTCCTTGCTGAAAAATAAATCAACCTCTGTTATTCTATTTTCTTGTCAGCATACTTTACACTTATTGGACTGTTTTCTGTCAGTTTATAGAAAATAGCAGGCTGAGCAAATACCAGGGAGGCGCAACATGAAAATATGACTGCACTATCAAACTAATACAGTGCTAAACAAGAAAGTGCTTGTGCAAGATCAATAAATAAATCAATGTACATAAAATAGATACATTTATCAACATTATTTTCATTTTCCCATATGATTCATAAAGTCTATGAAATCACTCAAGCCAGTGTCCAAAATTTTTGCACAAATAAGTCAAATGCCTTAATTTCACCACAATGTGAAAATTATAGTGCAAAAATTATCATGAATAGTGAAAATATCACTGTGACTTTCACCTTAAAGTTATAAGACTCTTACCTCCCCGACAGGTGCATTTATCCATCTTTGCTCATTAATGTCTATGGACACCAGTGGCTCCCGGGCACTAAAATACACCCACTTGTTTATACTGCGTGGGCAAATGCACCCATTCGTGTATGCTAATGGTAGCAGAGAAAAGGCAGGGCTGTACTGTGCAGATCTTGGGACTGGGGGGCAAAAATACAAATATTTTGGCAGGTAAAACATACAGTATGTATTTCATCTGATCTGTGTATGTGATCATTAGCCTGGAGTTCAGCTTCTGGTTATAAATCAGATATATGTATCAGAACACATCATTATATTACAGTGATGTCCTAATCGTAGCGCTACATTTTTGGCACCAAAAAAAAAAAAAGTGACAATATTAAACAAGCCATCTCCATGCCACTGTCTTACATCCATGGATTAGCAATTATTGTTGCAAATATTGTATGTGAAGTTAGCTTAATTAATGCTTACCTAATATTCATTACCCAGTAATCATGAGTGGTACATGTATGAGATGCAAACAAGCATTTTGGAAGTGAATAAAAATTGTGGTACAGGATACCAAAAGTGGCAATGCTTGGTAAGATTTGGTGGCCTGCAGTTTAAACACATCTCTATAAGCGGAAAGAGTACAGGACTTATTAGAAGCCGCGTGTTGAAAACAAAACTAAAATACGAGATTGCGATTGACCGCGATGTATTTACGAAAGTACGAATCCATTCGAAGCACAGTAGTAGACACGAATCAATGAAAATGAAACAATGTTACGAATCAACGGAAAAGGCAATCTCACAAAAGTAACAATTACTAAATTACGAGTAGTGTACCAAATAAACGAAAATTATTATCTAACAAAAGTACAAATTTCAAATCAAGAAAACAAATTAGACAGAATTACGAATCATTCAGTATCCACGAAAATAAAACTGTTACAAAAATACGAACGAGTCCGAATATGAAAACTCGCGTCTTACGAAATTACGAATCTTTACGAATCTACGTAAACGAGACGAAACAAACAAAATGAAACAAAATTTTTTGTTGTGCACATGTCTACTTTCCAGCATAAGGGGAGTAGAGGAATGTGTCTTAAGCATCTGTTTTTATTGCCCACTACCCACAAGTGTAAATGAGCCTTTAAAGTCAATAGTAGTTTGCTGACCTATGTTTGACGTGCATTCCCAACGCATGTCAAGCACAGGAAAACGATGCACATTGACATGAGCCCTTACATTTATTCAGGTAATTAGTAGGCTGACCTGTACTAACTTAGGCCAAAATCATTCTAAACTCCGGCCCAACACGAGGCACTCGAGGACTGAAGCCCTACAACCAGATACTGAAAGGGAAAATCTTGATGCCAATTAACCCCTCAAATGTCAGAGGTCAGGCACAGTAAGCTCTGGCTTATAGGCTCTGTGTTTCACGGGGCTCGTGGTCAGCAGTTGTCTCCTTTTAGATAATTATTAACATGAACAGAGCCCAAACAAATGCTGCATTTCTGAGATTAATTACCCCCGTCCACCCCTCCATGTGTAAAGTAATATATCTACAAAGAAATATCTGGAGGATTACCAATGTGTTAGTGACAAGTCTGCATTCACAGTGACAGTGCGGTGAGTACAGATGCCGAGGCATGTAGGCAGAGCAGACCCTGCCAGTTGTGGGAGGACTGCGACAGGTTTTGACTGCCTTGTGAGAAGACGGACAGATTTTTTTCTACCAATTGCTCTCCCGGACATCCTGTCTATGGCTGAATTTAGATATGTCTAATATAATTCTGAACTGGCATTCCTGAACCCTATTTTCCCAACAAGTACAAGACACATAGCCAGCAATTCACAACTGAACACAGAATATCAGAATATTGAAAGTGTATTCAATGCAGTTGTGGACATCAAATATCTTCTATTTTTTGCATACACTCATACTCTATCCTCGTGTTTTCAACATCACCAGCATATGCAATGTTACAGTTGCATGCAGTAATTCACATCTATGGGAGGTTGTATGCAGCACCTGGGAAATACACTGGAATTTATACTGTATGGGCTCAGCTGCCCATGTGCAAGGGCCTAAAGTTGGCCATAAACAT
Organism: Rana muscosa; assembly: GCA_029206835.1. Taxonomy (NCBI): domain Eukaryota; kingdom Metazoa; phylum Chordata; class Amphibia; order Anura; family Ranidae; genus Rana; species Rana muscosa. Next base: position 256,129,958 of record CM055122.1, on the reverse strand, counting down.
GAGCTGAGTCTCTCCTGATTCAACCATTTTTTGACCATCAGACAGCCTCAGCCAATCCCAAGCCAGGCAATCCAGATCTACTCTGGAAGTATTATAGTAGCTCAAGCATGCTATTACCATCACTAGAAGTACTCAAAAAAGTTTTGTGCACCATCTCCCAATGCTCCACAATTCTATCGCTAAGCCACAGATATCTATGTGAACAAACTAAAATTAAAAATACATACAAAAATTCCCCTTAAAAAATTAAAGTCCGGTCACCCAGTGTCCACTTATGAAAAAAATATCCAACTTCTACATTATATCAGACGATAATATTCTTCTCAATATTCGTGAGTTCACCACACCATACTTCGTGTTCAGTGTCTCCAACTCCCGGCAGGACACTCACTCACCAGGTTTAAATGCCTCTTATTTTCATAAACGTTATACTAAACTTTTTCTTTAAATTCTCCACTCCACCACAGGAACTCTCCACATCAGATTATTCATAAACAGCAATGATTAGCTTTTGCTTCTGTTCTGAACAAAATTTTTCATCATGTCCTGCTTTCTGGCATGGCAAGGTTGGAATCATTACCCAATGGCGAAATCTCAGGGATCCAGTATATATTTTTTTGAATAATTTTTTTTAATTTGATTATATATACTGTATACATCAGGTAAAATAAGCATTGAACACGTCAAGGTTCTATTAAATATAGAGTCACAAAAAAGTGCAGCACTCTCCTTCAATAAAGTGCATTCAAATTATAGTACATAAATAAATATCTGAAAACAGTGTAAAAATCATCTATATATAATAAATTTACTAGAGTCCATCTTTTCTTTTAAATATATATATACAGTTCATCAATAAATGATTTAATGTCCGTAAAAAAAGTGCGGTCCCATACACCAGAAACTGTTCAGTAATTGCCTCTGATCACCACAGTGCCCTTCACCCCACCTATGGGTGTCCTCTCACCTGCTTGAATGGACCTCACTAATTACAGGAGGTCTATATGCGCTTTGCAGCATTATAAGTGGCACTGCTCCCATTGGCTGTACACTCCAAATCCGTGGCTCTCAGCGTGGTGTCAATCATAAAGAAGGCAAGAGGAAAGAACCCGTGCAAATCGCTAATAAAAAGTATTTATTTTCATATAAAAATCCACATACATTTCAAAAGTAAAAAACAAGCATTTCACAATACAATCCTCAGCATACACAGCTCCACCTAGTCCCAAGCGTGATAACGTCACCGCCCACCTCACGTGTAGCGCCCAATGGGTTTTCTCAAAGTTTCAGGCTACTTTTTGTGAATAATATATATATTTTTGCATTTTGTACAAGTGGTTGGATGCATAGTGGTGCTAGCTGCTTCCTATAGTATATAGAGTTGAGTAAAAGGTGGCTTATACACAGGGATAGCGCAGAAGTTTTTTTTCACAATTTTTTACATTTAAAGGTGCTATTAACATGAAATTTTCACCACATGTCGGTAACAACCCATGTAATCCATACATACAAAGAAACCAAAACAAATGCATTCAGAAATTAAGTCATGTGTAATAAAACGGAATGGCACAGGGAAAAAGTATTGAACACATGACGTAAGTGTGGTGCAAAAAAGCATGGAAAGCCAAGCCAAGACACCTGCTGAAATCTATCAGTAATTATAAAGCAATCCTGCCCCTTCTCAGTGTAAATTAATATCAGCTGGTTCAGTGTCAACTGGTGGCCTATAAAAAGCTGTCTCATTCCCAAGTTGTCACACAAGAAACATCTCATTATGGAAAAAAGCAAAGAGCTCTCTCAAGACCTTTGCAACCTTATTGTTGCAAAACATACTGATGGCATTGGTTACAGAAGGATTTCTAAACTTCTGAATGTTCCAGTGAGCACTGTTGGAGCCCTAATCCGGAAGTGGAAAGAACATCATTTCACCATAAACCGGCCACGTCCAGGTGCTCCTTGCAAGATTTCTGACAGAGGAGTGAAACAAATTATCAGAAGAGTTGTCCAAGAGCCAAGGACCACTTGTGGAAATCTTCAGAATGACCTGGAATTAGCAGGTACAATTATTCAAACAAAACAATAAGTAATGCACTCAACCACCATGGCCTGTATGCACGCTCATCACACAAGACTCTATTGCTGAAAAAAAAAGCATGTTAAAGCTTGTTTAAAGTTTGCTGCACAACATTTAGACAATCCTGTGAAATACTGGGAGAATATAGTCTGGTCAGATGGGACCACTATTTAACTCTTTGGATGCCATAATACACACCATGTTTGGAGGTCAAATGGCACTGCACATCACCAAAAAACACCCCAATGTCAACAGTGAAGTTTGGAGGTGGGAACGTCATAGTGTGGGGCTGTTTTTCAGCATACGGTACTGGAAAACTTCATGCCATTGAAGGATGAATGGAAAAATATATTAAGACATTCTTGATAAAAATCTGCTGCCATCTACCAGGATGATGAAGATAACACAAGGGTGGACATTTCAGCAAGGCAATGATCCCAAACACAAAGCCAAGAAAACTCTCAATTGGATTCAAAGAAAGAAAATAAAGCTGCTAGAAATGGTCTAGCCAATCACCTGACTTGAATCCAATAGAAAATCTATGGAAAGAACTAAAGATTAGGGTTCATAGAAAAGGCCCAGGGAACCTTCAAGATTTGAAGACTGTGTGGAAGAATGGGCCAAAATCACACCTGAGCAATGCATGTGACTAGTTTCTCCATATAGGAGGTGTCTCAAAGCTGTCTTTACCAACAAAGGATTTTGTACAAAGTATTAAATACATTTCAGTTAGCGTGTTCAATACATTTTCCCTGTGTCATTCCATTTTACTACACATAACTTAATTTCTGAACTTATTTGTTTTGGTTCCTTTGTATATATGGATTGCATGGGTTGTTGCCGACGTGGCGAAAATTCCATGGCAATAGCACCTTTAGAAATATATTTACCTAGAAAAATGGTGATGCGTTCAATACTTATTTTACTCGCTGTATATATTATACTATATATATATATATATATATATAAAATTTATGACAGCACCACTGTACTTTATTTTATTGGAACAGGTACACTTGGGATGGTATCACTAGAAGTACCAAGTGATTGCTAAACAAATGGAGCATATAACTTGTTTATAGCATACATTACACAAGAATTATGTAGTAGTGATTTATCCAAAGTTGCGCTGATACAACTTTGGCTTTTACCAGTGGTAATGGACAACTGTTGCACAAGGACTGTTGCATCGTATAACATTCAGGTCCATTTTTGATGCAACATTTGAGGGTTAACATTGAAGTCTATGGCCCTCAAGTTGCATATAAGTCGGACCAAAGTTATGCATGAACCCCTTTGAAGTTGCTGCAACTTTAATTCGCACATACAGTATATAAATAGTTATTGAAAAACATGGGGAAACGACTTGTCATGCGAGTTTGATGTCCAAATTTGCATGACGTCACACAAGTTTGAATGGAGCCAATATGCTACCTTTATTTAGCATTAACATTTAGCTCATGGTTATGGTGTAGCGCCTTTGATCTTAATGGACGAGTTTAACAAGCGACACTGCAGTCCCAGTTAAAAATGCTGTGGCCATGAAGCAAGGCATTGCGGCCAAGGCATGTGTACAGCCCTGTCAGGCTGTATTGTTAGAATTGGGGTGGGCAGTAAAACCAGACCTGTTTTTATCACCCCCAGCTGCCCGTGTGGCAGAACACTTAAAGACACTGTTTTTTTTAAACTGTGCAGCAATATCTATCTGCTATTTTTCCTCCATATCTGCAGGAATGCCCTATGTGGCCAGCATATAAGTCAAGATTCTATCTTTTCCTAATGGGCAACAGCCAGGATCCAAATGACATAAGACGCTGTCAGAGCTTCCAAAGGTGAACTCAGCTTCCAGTTCTCAATTCCTCCATGGCGTTTTCAGACAATAAATCAAACCAACAGCTGAGAACTGTGTTGCTTTTGTTTTGTCATGTTCTACAAAGTTTCTATACCTCTGGCAAAGCTACAAGTCAGACAATTAGCCCTGGAAAAGTCACAGTTGAGAGTATAATTGTATGCACGATTATGCTGTTTGCAGAGAACGGCGGTTAGGTTCGGTGTTAAGGATCCAAGCGTTGCTCAGTGCGCTGACAGCTCTTACGTTTGCTACCGGTATTTAAAAGAATTGAAATGCCTTAGGGTCTTCTTAAGCCTGACAGTCAGAAGCTTCCCAGAAATAACCAGCCCTGCCTCCCACTGGGACAGGCAGAATAACACCACTTGAAGCTGTGCCGAGCCTTGATAGAGATGGATGGAGCAGTAGTGCAAGAGATAATTAGATAACCTGTTTAACTCATCCATTCCTGAGCGGTTAAACAAAGCTCTAGCCCTGAACACGGCTCGCACGTCCCCTTATTCCTCTTCGGGCAAATTGCATTGATGATGCACCAAAGGATTTTACTGTGTTTAAATTACATTATCTTTTGGCTCTGGATTTCATATAGTTTTGAATGTCTTTCACTTGCCAATGTAAGGGTAATTATTGGCAAATTGAAGGTGATTACTGTTATAAAATTACCCTGGCTTGTTTTATTTTGAGAAATTTTAAATGATATATGCAGCTTTGATAAAGCCACTAGGGCTAAGTTTGTCATCGGTTTCTTTATCCAGGGATGGACTATCCAGGCAGCTGTTATGTCAAGAGCTGGAATCCAGGTTTTTTTTTTTACTTTTCTGTCTGTCTGTGTATGCTTCTCCTGAATCCCTTTATAATTAAAATAAAAGTGACAATTTCTGAAGGATTCCATATTTCATAATACCTCATTCCAGCTGCATGTTAGTGGGCAAGTGGCAGAAGCAAAGCAACCGCTATTCTCTTCATGATGTTACCTACTCAAACATTTGTTTTTGGGTGGAGACTGGAAATCTAGAGTTCCTGTTAGTATTGTACATAGAGGGTTCATTGGCAAAATTCTCAAGCTTAAACAGAACCAGTCAGGAATGGCCATTTGTAAGAATCTGAATCTCTACCCTTGGATATCTAATTTAGTATATTGCAGTTTACCAGGCTTAAAGCAGAACTTCACCCTAAAAGGGAAGTTCTGCTTCAGCTCCTCCTTCCCCCCTCCTTTCCCACAAAGACTACGGGCATGATACAAGGGAATGTCGGAGACCGTGGACATGATACAAGAAATAGTCAGAGACTGTGGGTATGATGCAGAAGATGGTCAGAGGCCATTGGTATGATACAGGAGATGGTTAGAGACTGTGGACAGATTACAAGATATGGTAAGAGACTGCAGACATGTGCAGGAGATTGTCAGAGACTGTGGGCATGACATATGGGATGGTCAGAGACTGTGGGCATCATACAGAAATGGTCAGAGACTGCAGACATGATATAAGAGATGGTCAGAGACTGTGGACATGAAAAAAGAGATGGTCAGAGAATGCGAACATGATAAAAGAGATGGTCAGAGACTGCGGACATGATAAAAAAGATGGTCAGAGACTGAGGACATGATACAGGAGATGGTCAGAGACTGTGAACACAACACAAGTGCTGGTCAGAGACCACAGACATGCTTTAGGAGACTTTCAGACACATGAACATGCTATAGAAGTTGTTGGAGACTGAAAACATATTACATGAGGATGTTAGAGATCACTGCTATAACAGGGCAATAGGGAAACACAGATTAGTATCTACAGGGTCTCGCGGGCCACACAAAAAGTGGCAAAGGGCCACAGATTGGGCACCAGGGATTTAGAGTATCAGCTAATTTGGATAATAACAGCCCTCTCAGATTCTAATATCAGTTCAAAATTGTTACTAGGTCACAGAGGCGTAACTGGCTTTGCCACTAGAGAATACAGAAAAAAGTATATTTTGCATGGGCCCCTTTTTTAATGAACCCAACTATCCAAATTAGGAAGCAACATAAAAACCGAACAGGGCAGGTAAAACATCTTGCAGACCACCTCTGAGAACACTTATGTGATCCTTGCCCTTCTTCAGGATTGCCATATGTCTGTTTAAGGGATTTTTAAATTCCATGCCGTTGGTGCCTGTAGCACATGTGTTGGGGATGAACAAAATGGGCAACTCTTTCATCAGAGGTTAAAAAAGGCCAGATATTAATTGCAATGGAAATTTCTAACATACTTAGTATGTCATGAAGCTCTTGTAACAAGCAGTTTAGGGAAAGTGCATTAGTGGTAAGGAGAAATTGGAGGGATGGAGAAGATGGCATTTTAAGATTAAAGCAACCTTATCATTTACACATAATAAAGAACCCTTTAGAGACAGCAAGAAAATAAAATTTTTAACATTTGTTGCAGATGTATAGGATTCTCAGAAACAAGCTCTTCATTCAACATTGATATCTTCTGTAACAATACAGCTACATGTATCTATTAATGATACGCTTTAATTAAAGCATGACTGTTTTTTCATACCCTGTGGCTACTTTCCTCAAAGAGTACAGACTGTTCACTTAAGGGCCCTTTCACACGGACGTGTCCATGTACGGTAGGGTGTTTCATTTTTCCAAAGATGTGATTTTCATATGCTTTGCTTACTCCCCGAGTCTCAGTGATGACAGTTATACTGGAAGACTCATCTCCATCATCACAAGCACCTAGTGACGAAGAGGCTGAGTTTTCGCCTCCAGCAACGAAAAAATTACATTCAAGTCCTAGATTAAAACCTCTTGATCAGACACTCACGTCCACTTGGGATCGAGAACAGCAATCTATTTGACAAGCAAGTACTTCATTTATAGCAACTGCAAACAGCCTTGGCCATGACATTTCAAAAACTTCCATATCTCCAGCTACCGTTTACCGAGCTCGGGCCATCAATAGAAGTAAAATGGCAAACAAATTTGAAGAGTCACTCTTTGAAAATCCTCCTCACTTGCATTGGGATAGTAAACTGTTGCCCTCAGTTGCCCATGGGAATGTCAAAACTTTGGAAGATAGAGTTGCAGTTCTAGTGACTGGCAAAGATTTTGAGCATTTGCTTGGCATACCTGTTGCCCTGAAAGGCACTGGTGAGCAGATGGCTGAAGTAGTTATTCGGGAAGTGGACCGATTTGGGCTACGTGACTATATAATCGGTATATCTTTTGATACTACAGCATCTAATACAGGACTGATTCAAGGGGCATGTACCAGAATTGAAAGGGAAATCGGACCAACATTGTTGTGGTTGGCTTGCCCTCATCACATCCATTAACCACTTCCATACCGGGCCATTGTAAAATGACGCTGGCAGGAACCCTCTCTCCCTCTGGGTGGACGTCATATGACATCCTGGGCTTTGTGGGGGGATATCTGAATGATGCCTGCAGCTAGAGGCATCATTCAGATATCCTTCTCTTCTGCCGGCGATTCTGCACACCATAAGAATGATCATAGCGGCGGTTCCGCCGCTTGATTGTTCTTATAGACATCCCCCCCCCTCCCGCCGCCATCCGGTGCTTCTCCGGGCTCTCCCGTGCCATCAGGGACCCGGAGAAAGAACCGCTCGGTGCCGGTGGTTTGTCACATGACGAGCATAGAGATGACTGGTGACCAGATGGTCACCAGTCATCTCTATGACCGTCGGAGGCCCGGGCGCGATGTGATGACTTCACGCCTGGGTTCCCAAAGGTAAACAAAGCCGCGATTGCGGCTGAAAGCATGAGATTGTGCCTTATTTTTCCCGATCTCATGCTTTGCAGCCTGGAGGAGAGATGTGGGGTCTTATTGACCCCACATCTCTCCATAAAGAGGACCTGTCACACACTATTCCTATTACAAGGGATGTTTACATTCCTTGTAATAGGAATAAAAGTGATCAAAAAAAAAATAAACGTAAAAAAAAGTGTAAAAATTAAAAAAATTAAGTAAAATAAAAAAAAAAATATTTTTTTTAAAACGCCACTGTCCCCAATAGCTCGCGCTCAGAAGCGAACGCACAAGTAAGTCCCGCCCACATATGTAAACGCTGTTCAAACCACATATGTGAGGTATCGCCGCGTGCGTTAGAGCGCGTGCAACAATTCTTGCACTAGACCTCCTAAGTAACTATAACCTGGTAACCTGTAAAAAAATTCAAAGCGTCGCCTATTGAGATTTTTAAGTACCAAAGTTTGGCACCATTCCATGAGTGTGCGCAATTTTAAAGCGTGACATGTTAGGTATCTATTTACTCGGCATAACATAATCTTTCATATTTTACAAAAAAATTGGGCTAACTTTACTGTTTTGTTATTTTTTAATTCATGAAACCATTTTTTTTAACAAAAAAAGGTGTTTGAAAAATTATTGCGCAAATACCATGCAAGATAAAAAGTTGCAACGACCGTCATTTTATTCCCTATGCTAAAAAAACATATATAATGTTTGGGGGTTATGAGTAATTTTCTAGAAAAAGAATGATGATTTGTACATGTAGGAGAGAAGTGCCATAATAGGCCCGGTATGGAAGTGGTATAAAAAGCCCTGTATTGAAAGGGTTAAAATACTATCCAATCAGGCTGTTAAGGAAAATATGACTAAAAATTTAGAAACCAAACCTGCAAAGAAAAAGGAAGTGAAACGATTAGAGGGTAAAAACATGGTTTTTGAAGGAAAAGACCTGAGCCATTTCGTTACTAATAAAACAAAGACGTTCTTTGAATTGTTTGGGATCCACGATGTGACAGAATACTGCAGTGATTCTCTAAGAAGCCATGTGAACACTCTTAAGTTTTTCAATGATACCGCAGAAAGAGGAATTGCTCTGATAAAAAAATAGGATTTTTGTACTCACTGTAAAATCCTTTTCTCTGAAGTCCATGGACGGACACAGCTCCTTTAGTCTTGACAAGTGGGTTATATTCCATCTATTAGGAGAGGACTCCTAATAGACGGAACATAACCCACTTGTCAAGACTAAATGAGCTGTGTCCGTCCATGGACAAAAGAGAAAGTATAACGAACCAGTCAGGAATGAACAAAAACAATTCTTGTTGAGGGTAGTCGAGCATCACAGAAAAGTCGTCACTAAGCGAACAAAACAAGGGATTGCATTGTTCAAAGTTGATTAATATAACACATGTTTTGCCTACCATATTACCTATTAATCTTAGTGTATAGTTTTATTAGTATTTTAAGTTTGTGATTTCTAGTTTTCCCAATAAAAGTAATTGACATTGAAAAATCTTATTTTTTGCCTACTTTTACAAAACAGATCACAGTGTGCAACCTCTAAATATTATCCAATCTTCTTGAAATTTAGCATATATATCTTTTACATCACTGAGACTCGGGGTGTAAGCAAAGTCTGCAAAAATGTTACAGTTTATTTTTTGCCTTAGAAAATGAAACACCCTAGTGTACGGGCTCCGCTTTGTTCAGCAGGGATCGCTCCGTTGATCCCCGCTATGCAGGCAGTCGACAGGTCTGTCTCTGCACTCTATAAAAATGCACTGATTACTGTAAAAATGAAACTGGCAGTAAAGGGGTTAACCTGTAGGGGGCGATGAAGGCGTTAAGTGTGACCAAGGGAGGGATTCTTACTGCAAGGGATGTGGCTTGCCATGACACGTCACTGATCGTTGTTCCCGATGACAGGGAACAGACAATCAGTGACATGTCACTAGGCAGAACGGGGAGATGTTGTGTTTACACTAACATCTCCCCGTTCTTCAGCTCCGTGACACGATCGCGGGACACCGGCGGACAACGAGTCCGCGGGTCCCACGGGCACGGTCACGGAGCTCGCGGCAGGGTCGCGAGCGTGCTGGTGGTGGTGCGCGACCACGCGGCAGCAAATTAAAGGGGACGTACCTGTACGCCCATTTGCCTGTCCGTGCCATTCTGCCGACGTAAATGTTTGTGCGGCGGTCGGCAAGTGGTTAAAGCAGGGTCAGGTTATAAAAAAATATCCCAAGCTTAGAACTTCTCACTGAACACTGTTCAATCCATCATCCGAAAATGGAAAGACTATGGCACAACTAGGTGTTCTTGTCAGATGAGACCAAAATTTAACGCTATGTGTGGAGGAAAACTAACACTGCACATTACCCTGAACTTACCATCCCCATTGTGAATTATGGTGGTGGCAGCATCATGTTGTGGGGATGCTTTTCTTCAGCAGGGACAGGGAAGGTGGTCAGAGTTGATGGGAAGATGGATGGAGCCAAACACAGGGCAATCTTAAGCCTCGTACACACGGTCGGACTTCAAACAAACTTTTCGTAGATTTTTGTCCGAAGGGAGTTGGCCGGGCACACCCATAGCATACACACGCTCAGACTTTTCTGCAAACGTTCCCAAAACTTTCCCAACATCACGTGGTTTTTCTGCTCTTTTATGCTCTTTACCGCCACCCTTTGGTCAACTTCTGCTATTGTTGGTTGATTTTAACATTGGTTCTGGGCATGCGTATTTGTACCTCGGACGATGGATTTCTGTACACACGATAGGACTTTTCACCATCGGACTTTTGTTGCCAAAAAGTTTGTCCGTTTGCAGAGCGAACTTTTGTCTGATGAAAACCGAAAAAGTTTGTCAGATGGAGCGTACACACGGTCGGATTTTTTGAAAAACTTGCTCATTTTGAAGTTTGTTGGCAAAAAGTCAGACCGTGTGTATGGGGCTTAAGAAGAAAACCTGTTAAAGTCTACAAAAGACTTGAGACTGGGGCGGAGGTTCACCTTCCAGCAGGACAACGACTCTAAACATACAGCCAGAGCTACAGTGGAATGGTTTAGATCAAAGCATATTCATGTGTTAGAATGGCCCAGTCTAAGTCCAGACCTAAATCAAATTGAGAATCTGTGGCAAGACTTGAGCTCTTTGCTATTTTGCAAAGAAGAATGGGAAAAAAATTCACTCTAGATGTACAAAGCTGGTAGAGACATCCCCAAAAAGACTTGCAGCTGTAATTGCAGCAAAAGGTGGTTCTACAAATTATTAGGGGTATTAGAGTAAAGGGGGCTGAATACAAATGCACGCCACACTTTTCAGATATTTATTTGTAAAAAAAAAATTGAAAACCATTTATCATTTTCCTTCCACTTCACAATTATGTATCACTTTGTGTTAATCTATCACATGAAATCCCAATAAAATACATTTACGTTTTTGGTTGCAACATGACAAAATGTGAAAAATGTCAAGGAGTATGAATATTTTTTCAAGGAACTGTATCTGAATAATTTAAACATCTAAATATGAATCTATCCTGTTTTTATTTGGTGAAAATATTAAACGGTAACAAAAATATTCCTGTACATGGTGTTCATAAGGCTGCTTACAAGATTAACATGACTTGACTTACTTAAAGTGAACCTTCACCCTCCTGGGGCACTCTCCTTCTCTCAATCCTGCCCCGCAGTGCCGATATCGAGTAAGATTCTTTTTATTTGTTTACACAGTTTTTTTCTTGCTTGAAAGACTCGGTGGGCCCCCAACTTTCGGAATTGGCCCAAGCGGATGACACAGTGCCCCCAGTATGCATGACTTGCAGACCCTATTCAGTAAGGAGGAGGGAGCGGGCCTAGCAGCAACTGTCACAGGCAACAAGGCAGACCCATACAACGCCTGCAGAGGAGGATCCCAGCAACTCAGCGCTCGATCTGCTGGCTAAGTGAGTATCCTTACTGCAGAAGTCAGTAAAGGTAAGCAGGGGGAAAAAAATGGGGGGAGGGGGAAGACTGAAGTTCTTCTTTAATTAATGTCATTTTGTATACTTCTACTAAATCTCCTTGCCTGTTGGTTTATTGCTTGTCAGTTTTTTAAGGAATTATAGCAATAAAAATGATCAAAAGTTTGTTTATAGGGAAGGTTGTAACTACAGCCACAGCAGACTATGCAACTGCCATGGGGCCCAGCTATAGTACAGTCTGGGTCTATAATGATAGACCAAGGAAAAGATATAGAAAAAAAACAATTTTAAATAGGATACCTGTATTGTAGTGGTAGAAAAGCAATTAGTATGCTGCTGTAATCCATCATCCAAATAATGGGCTACACACTGAAGACATTCAACTCCAGCCAAGATTTATTGCAATGACAGCACACCGCTCATTCCCACCCAAAGCCATGCCCCCAAAATGTTTCACACACATTAGGGCTTAATCATGGGGATTCCCTTGGTTCCCCATAATTAAGACCTGCTGTGGGGGAAACATGCTGGAAGCATTACTTTGGGTGGGAGTGAAAGGTGTGCTGTCATTGGCTGTAGTTGAAAGCCTTCAGTGTGTTTAGAAGGAGGACTACAATGGGACAAGAGTGGACTCCAGGGCATTGGAACCCAGCTGATTGCAGGAAATCAAGGAGGAACCAGGCTGACATGTGAGCAGGGAAAGGGGTTGGGTTCATCTAATAGTATGCTGCTGCATTGGATAATAGTTCATGCACCACTTAACAGCACATTGACAAATCATCAAAATACCCCTTTCTTGCCATTACTACAAAACTGCTACTTCCTTGTTTTCACATATAACCTGAAGCCTAGGCTGCCTTGATTATATATGGTCTCTGGGCACTAAAAGACACATAATGGGACTATTTTACTAAAGGAGTTGAGAATGTTCAAACGCAATAAATTGTGTGAATATTCACTTAAATTATCTAATCATGATCAGATAAAATAGGTAAACAGGGATTTTATTTTCACATGATTTCAGAATTGAAGAGAATTCATCAATTTATTGTGTGAATATTCTAAACTTCTTTAGTTAATCAGCTTCACTCAAGTCAACTCTCGACTCAAGTCGAGTGTCAGACAGTTAATACGCAGAGGCTTGACACTACATAGATGAGCAACAATAAAGAGGACTCTCCCCAAACTTGCACCTTGAAAAACAAGTAAACAGTACAGCTGCCTCGACTCTATTCTGACAGGTTCTCTTTTTTTACTGTCTCTTTTATTCATAGGTATTTTATGGTGTAGATTCTGTGCTTAGTGCAGTCTAATTGCATTAGCTCACAATTATGGTTAAGGTAATTGTCAGGATTTATAAAAATGGTCAAAGTATTCTTTGGGACAAAACAAGTTAAATGGGATGAATTAAAGGCAGGTGCAGCTCCCTTATAATTGCAGACACTGAAAGGTATAATTACTTGAAGAGCAGAAGAGTCTCAATACTGCCAGTATAACAGAGCTCCATAAAGCCCCAGCTAGACAAACACAGAGCTTTGTTGTAAGGGATGGTATCTGTAATGTATGGCACATGGACAAGAATTTTTATTAAAAACATCCGATAATTTAAATTTTTTCAGTCATTGCTTTTCAGTAATTGGTGAACTAAAAGTCTATGCATGCCCTGCTGGTCGAATGTACATGCTGAGACTTTTTCCTCCACAACAGCTGCAGAACCACTGAGCTCAGAATATCACAGACCTGAGAATATACAAGCAAACTGAAATCCCCATTCATAACTGTTATTTAACAGGAATCTGGTAATGGAAATCTGAAACAAAGAAGCTTTCAAGAAGATCTCTGGCCTTAATGAATCTTCACAATAGTTTCTACCACCAAAGCTGTTTAACTCTCTAAAGGATTAACAATTCCTAAAGCTAAAGATGGCCGTACACAGAGCAAATTTTGGCCCATAATTTGATCCCTAGGGGCTGTGTTAGGGCAGAAAATTGTTGGAAAAGTAGTGACTGCATCCAATCAGATGCAGCCACTGTTCAAGTATTTTGACAGCTGTGGGTGCTGGCTGTTTTGCATGGATGGGGGAATCAATAGATCTCTCTCTCTCTTTTTTTTGTGCAACCAAAAACCAACCTGTCAGCTAGCTCCGGTCGGAGACACTGTACTAACCATGCAATGTTAGTCCAGCTATCTCCCCGGCTGAGCTGTTGTGTTCTGACAGGGGGACAACAGCCCCCCCGCCAGAACACTCCGATCAGCATTCTCTGCCATTGGCTGAAAGCACTGATCGTGAGTCAGTCAGCTGCTGGTTTTCCAGCATGCATGTCCGACAGAAGCTGGCTGAATGGCCGGCTTCTGTCGGACAGCTCGACATACACACGGGTAGAATGTCGGCAGTTTTTTTTTTTTGCACCGGCAAATGTCTCCCGACATTCTACCTGTGAGTACAGGCTTTAGTAAGAGAGTTGCTAATATGCAAATTATATAAAACAGAATAACCTGTTGTCTGTGTTCACCTTGTTTTAAATGCCAAGAAAAATTTAGCCACTTCTTAATTTATAGAATGGTTCTACATTTACATGACCTGAAGATTCTAGTCACCTAAAAAAAAATCAGAAAGCTGCCAGAAAATATAAAGCGTAGAGGTATCTGCATTTATCTGAAAAAACTTTCATAGCCTTTGCTATGCCTGAATCCTGGACGGTTCTGAACGGGCAACATCTTCAGGGAAACATACGTAGGAGGAGCCTCTGAGCCTCTGCTGCTGGTCATATGTTCAAAATAAAAAAAAAATTAAAACTACATTTTAAAACTAAATAAATAACATCAATAAACTGTTTTACATTGGCATACAAATATATATTTGAAATAAAAAATGTTTTTATTTTTTTACAATAACATGGTGTGCGTGGATTTCTGCCAGTCACAGGCTGTGTCATCGCCCTCCATCCTGTGTCTTAGAATAAAAAACAGGTGAAGCCTCCATTAATCTACATGTAAAATTCCACCCCCATTGTGTTTAGCTGGTTAGCGGACATGGAGGAGGAGGAGGAAGGGAGTGAGCTGTCATTTACCACTGACCCATATACGCCTCAATAGTCACATGGGCTGCTCAGATGTGATAGGGAGGAAATACTCAGCATAGGACCTTGCTAAATAACTGCGCAGGTGCAGAAAGCAACCTTGCTGTCAATGCAATTATCTCATACAAAACAGTTTAAGGAGTTGGAAACCTGTGACATGGAATATGAACAAAGCATATTCCTCTATAGTGTGTGCTTGTCTCAATCCAGAGCACAAAGTGTCATTTTTGTCTGCTGCCGCATTCTTCTGTTATTTGCAAGAGTCACAGGGGAGGGAGCTCCAGCTCACCGTCTGTGATTGACAGCCTCAGCTGTTTTCCTGTGTGCTGTGTGAAGGGGGTGTGTCTCTTTCCTCCAATCAGCTGTCAACGCTCCCCTCACTGAGCTCTGCAGAGTGTAACTTCAGCTCCCCATCGCCTGCTTTTTGAAAGCCTAAACAAGCTGTATAAATTCTGCATTTTGAACGGCTGTAGAGAAGAGAGGGTTGCAGATAAACAAGTACAACTTATGCTAGTCACCTTACTTGGTATATGTAAGGGGTTACAACCACTTTATATTCCAGTTGAACAAATTTCATTAAGACATGTTAAAAAAAAAATACATTCAACTAAGTCGAATAAAGAAAAACTGTCACAGCATCAATTGAGTAATCTTTTTATTTTTTACATAAATCTTACTTGTAGAGAGAAAACTCAGCAATGTACTGTATGAAGATATTAAACATTGTAGTGTTTTTTTACAGACAGCAAAGAGTCTGCATAAAATATTTTATATAGCTCTATAAGGTATATATTTCAGTGTCTATAATAAAAATAAAATATATAAAAATATATTGGAAAAATTCAGGAAAGAACAGGTTGGTAATGGTCGACTCTCTCCAGAAGTGTCTGAGAATATCCGGGGGAATAGTACCTGGAAAATAAACATTAAAGTGATTTGACAATTAATAAGAAATCTGGAGAAAAACAACTGTATTATTTAGACTATATTCACACTTGTGAATGTGCCTGACACAGAGTGGCTGCAATTAGCTGCAGGAGTTGTCAACCTCCTGTTGCTTTTAATGGGGCTGCCCCTCGCAGCTAATCGCCAGGAACCCCTGCTGCACTGTTTGGCCCATTCGCAGATGTGAATGTGGCCTAAAGCAAATCTGTGTTTTTTTATTTCAAATATAAAGTAAGGACAGTTCTGAATAGAAGATATCATAAGGAGTAGTACCATTAATTTTCCACCCTTACCTGCAAATTGCCATCAGCATCAACCCAAAAACCAAAACTTTTGATACTGGAAGAACACACAAACCCCTTTCCCCCAAGGCAGATTTAGTGCAGCCTGTTACCCATCTTGGGCACTGCCATGTGGTGGTGGGATGGGTCTAACCTAGCCCTAGTCAAATGCAGACTTTCCGAAAGTCAGTATTAACACAGAATATTAAGGGACTCTTAAGCCCTGTACACACGATCGGATTTCCTATGGATTCTAATCCGATGGATTTTTCCATCGGAAATCCGATGAAGCTGACTTCCATCAGTCTTGCCTACACACCATCAGTCAAAAATCCGACCGTCCCAAACGCTGTGACGTAAAACACTCCGACAAGCCGATAAAAATGAAGTTCAATGCTTCTGAGCATGCGTCGACTTGATTCTGAGCATGCGTGGGTTTTTTGTCCGATGGAGTTCCACACAGACGATCGGAATTTTTGCTATCGTTTTTCTTCCCATCGGATAAATTTAAAACATGTTCTATTTTTTTTCACCGATGGAAAAAAGACCGATGGGGCCCATACACGATCGGTTTGTCCGATGAGAAAAGTCCATCGGACTATTTTCATCAGTAAAATCGATCGTGTGTACAGGGCATAACAGTTCTGTGCAGGTGGTAAAATTACCAAATAAAGGTATGATATTCCACCTGCTGATACCTTATATTCAATATGTCTGTAAAGGTTTTTATTTATCCGGGTCATGGCATACGTAGTAGTAGTTTCAACTGGTATACGTAGTAGTAGTTTTAACATTCAACTGGATTTGTTCGCCAATGTTGAAGATGTTGAGAAAGCCCCTTAGATCAGTGGCAGAACCGTCTTCAACATCACAGGAGAAGTTTAGTGGAAGGTAACAAGCTACTATTAGCTTCTGTTCAAAACCTCATATTTCAGGCTGTCAGTAAAAGTTAATGTTATGAATATCAAAATAAAAGGACTATGCTGCAAGATGTCAGTCTCAGGGAGGTGGCTATCGCTGTTCGAAATGTCATTAGAGCTTGTAAAAACCACTGAAAATTGTATATACATTATATATCATACCCACAGTGTGCACTGTCTTCATCTTAATGAGTAGTTGAAGTAGAACGATATAAAAATAATAAAGACACCTAGGCAACCAAGATTAGGTGGATACTGTGAAACAACATGAAGCCCAATGTGCTGATTGAATTTAGGGGAGGCATCTGGGTGGTAGTGTAACCCAGATGCACTGATTGTTAGGGAATCTGAGACCCTTTTATGGTTCTTGGAGGACTCTGGTGGTGTGAGGTTCCCTGCGGCCTGCTGGTGGCGCTGTCGCCCTGGGCTGGAGCTGAACACTCACCGCAAGACTGCATCCCTTTTTGTCCTTTCCTGGCGCTGGTACAGCGGGGCGGGGAGCCTGCTGTGAGGCAAAGGGAGAGGAGATACAGTAAAAGGGGCGGATGCCCTGACCTTGGGGTTCAGAGTCGGAGGACGCGGCCGTGCCCAGGCACCTTCAGCCTGGGTGCTGGCGTTTCGGACCCAGGTGCCCTTGACCTGGCCGGAGCGGGAGATGGAGTCCATCCCAGGCACCTTCAGCCTGGGGTGAGGTACTAATGCGGAAGCCTGGGACTCAGTACCATTGACTGGGTTCCGCGAGGGTGGAGGAATCCGAGGGGGCCCTAACGCCTTGGGTGCCCGTGTCTGAGATGAGGAGGCTGGTGAGCGGAACTTCTCCGGAAAGTCTGGCGCAGCATTTGCCGGTGACGGAGAGGCCTCCGGTAACTCTCTTGGACGGATGTCTTCCCTCTGGCGGGCTGTGATAGCGAAGGTAATTCATGCTCTTGTTCTATATATTCGGTGGCAGTGACTATACATCATAACCATTGGTGACACCACAGTGGTTAGCTCTACTAAAAGGATTGTGCCTTGACCTACTCCCCCACAAATACTGAAGTGTTCTATGGGTCTCAACCTGTCTGTGCTGTATGACTATTTATTGCTGGAAGAGAATACATACGAGTTGGACCTTTTTAGTGTGTGGAACTCTGGTTACTAGGAGCAAAGGGAGTCATTTCAGAGAAAGGATTTGACTCTGAGACATACACACAAAACCCGATAGTTCTGGCTTTCACCTCCAGTCTCTCTGGAGGACATGGGCCGTGGTGTATCGCATCCCTCCCCACCGGTACTAACCCCTAGACAAGACCAACAAGCCGAGAATGAGAAGGGGTGAGAGGGGTGAGGTCGCTACATAAATATCAAAAGACAATAACTAATAGTCCACAACAAATGTGACTCCACACCAAATAGAAGAATGACAACAGAAAGTTCTTGAATCTTCCAAGACATCTTCTGTGTTACCCCACCACTCCTGGTGATACTCAGTCCACCACCCACCACCACTAACCTCATGAATTTGACCTACTCAGCATTGTCAAAATGCTTCTGTCCCTTTAAATCAGGGATCTCAAACTGGCGGCCCTCCAGCTGTTGCGAAACTACAAGTCCCATGAGGCATTGCAAGGCTGACAGTTACAAGCAAGACTCCCTCAGAGGCAGAGGCATGATGGGACTTGTAATTCCGCAACAGCTGGAGGGCCACCAGTTTGAGACCCTTGCTTTAGAGGAACCAAATAATCCACTGTGCTGCTCGATGGATGTCACCTCATATTCTCATCAATTTCCGGAAACTGATACTCAAAATATAATTTAAAAATCATGTTTTCCGTGAAATCACAAATTTATTAGTAAAAAATGCAGATAAAATACATGCACGTTAGATTGTGCACTTATGCTGTGTTTAGTGGCGTTGGTCGGCACAGCGGACTTGGTTCATGTACACAAGCTGTAACCTCAATTGTGTAAATGCCTGGAAACTTAATGTGAGCTCTGATCACTGCTGTGCACCAGCATAAGTGCACAATCTAATGTGAGTATATTTTATCTTCATTTGTAATAATAAATTAGTGATTTTATGGAAAACACTATGATTTTTTAATTATATTCTGGGTATCGGACTCTGTGAATTGATGAGAATATGAGGTGACATCCATCGAGCAATGCAGCGGATTTTTTGGTTCCCTTAAAAGGGACAGGCGCATTTTGACAGAATGGTGAGGCTAGTGGTGGTAGACTGAGTATCACAAGAAGTGGTGGGGTCACACAGAAGTTGTATTGGAAGATTCAAGAACTTTGTGTTGTCAATTTTCTATGTGGTGTGGAGTCATGTTTATTGTGGACTATTAGTTATTTTCTTTTGATATTTAGATAGTTATTGGTATTTTTGGGGATTGGTGCAGCGCTGGATTCAGTGATTAATTTTTTTGAAGTGTTATGATACCAATACCAGAAACATGTGCCTCCAGCGATCTTCACTTAAATCCCCTCCTATGACAAATAGGGAAGGGGAGGGGGGATCAAGAATCATACGCCACACTGTGACCACACACTGTGATTTATAGACCTATAGAAACAAAATAAAAATAAGTAAGCTGGGGCAAAACTGGGTTCAGGCATAATTTTTTTTTTTACCTTCCAAGATTAAGGGGTTTAAACAAGGATTCTGGTTGCTATGGGCTAAAATAAATTTTCTTGCTAGCATGTTTTTTTCATACATACAGTAAGTCCCTAAGTGCTTTTCTCAAAAAAATGAGTTTTTTTTTCTGAAATTGCTCTGTGAAGTTGTTATGTTAAGCATTCAGTTTAAATCCAAATAGCTGGTGGTGAAATTTTTCTTTGATAAAGTAGAAAATTGCTACTTCGATGCATTATACATATGTTCTGAGAGTAGAATCATTCAAGACATATGTTACTAGTGAGTGTGTTTCTCACTTCCAAACTGGCTACCTGCCACAAGCTTGCCTGAACTGTACAGCAAGGAATCATTTTCAGTTGTCTGAACATCTATCTGTACCTGACAATCTCCTCGGGGTAACAATTATTGATAGTGTTGATGTACTCTTGGAGAGGTGAGCCAGGGTCCGCTGAGATCTCTTGAATCTTTTTAAGTCCACCACTTGTTACAAAGAGCCGCCGTGCTTTGCTGTCATGTGGAAGAACCTGGAAATGAATAGCACAAAACCATAAGATTGCTTGGAACAATACATACAGGCGTGTGACCATCTCTGATTTCAAAGCAAGACTGCATACCACACTGGATTACAGCTTAAAAATGTCAACACATTTACAAATATCTTGAAACATTTTTTCTTAAATGATGTCCCGACAATAGAAAGAAAAGGAGACCCTGAGGCTTGTGCATTTTCTGGTTCAGAGACAAGAAAATGTAAGAAAATAATGAGCTAAGCCAGCATTGGGGGAAACAGCGCTCATAAGGTACAGGCAGTGTTATCAGATCAAATAGGTTGTGAAGACCTCACCTAAGTATTCTGTCTTGTTGTGAAGGCCACATTGTTAGGGAGGGACAGAGCGAAGACCGAGCAGATGAAAGAAGGAAGGAGTAGAGCAAAGACATAAAGAGTCTGTTCAACAAAAGCTGAAAGAAAATGAAAGGAGGAGACAGGATGAGGACATAAAACAAAAAGCAGAGAAGAAAATGTGATTCGATCGAAAAACAAATCAAGAAGGTAAAGCATGCAAATGGAATATATCAGAAAGTGTAGGCTAAAACAGAAGATACAGGTAACAGGTAACAGCAATTGTAAAACAAAAGGTGTTAAAATAAACCAAAATGCGAGTGGAAAATGTGAGGGCTAATATACATATATATATGTATTATATATATATATATATATATATATATATATATATATATATATATATAGTAGACATAAAAAGTCTACTCACCCCTGCTAAAATGTCAGGTTTCTGTGATGTAAAAATATGAGACAAAGATAAATCATTTCAGAACTTTTTCCACCTTTAATGTGACCTATAAACTGTACAACTCAATTGAAAAAGAAACTGAAATCTACTAGGGGGGTAAAACTAAAAAATGAAAATAAATGTGGTTGTATAAGTGTGCACACCCTCTTATAACTAGTGATGTAGCTGTGTTCAAAATTAAGCAATCACATTTAAACTCATGTTAACCACTTAAGCCCCGGACCAATACAGGCCATTATGACCAGGCCCCTTTTTGCGATTTGGCACTGCGTCGCTTTAACTGACAATTGCGCGGTCGTGCGATGTGGCTCCCAAACAAAATTGGTGTCCTTTTTTCCCACAAATAGAGCTTTCTTTTGGTGGTATTTGATCACCTCTGCGGTTTTTATTTTTTGCGCTATAAACAAAAATAGAGCGAAAATTTTGAAAAAAATGACATAATTTTTTACTTTTTTCTATAATAAATATCCCCAAAAAATATATAAAAAAACATTTTTTTTTCCTCAGTTTAGGCCGATACGTATTCTTCTACATATTTTTGGTAAAAAAAAAAAATCGCAATCGGCGTTTATTGATTGGTTTGCGCAAAAATTATAGCGTTTACAAAATAGGGTATAGTTTTAAGGCATTTTTATAAAAAAAATATTTTTTACTAGTAATGGCGGCGATCAGCGATTTTTTTCGTGACTGCGACATTATGGCAGACACATCGGACACTTTTGACACATTTTTGGGACCATTGTCATTTTCACAGCGATCAGTGCAATAAAAATGCACTGATTACTGTGAAAATGACACTGGCAGGGAAGGGGTTAACCACTAGGGGCGCTGAATAGGTTAAGTGTGCCTAGGGGAGTGTGTACTACTGTGTGGTGGCCTGGCTATGACTGACACGTCACCGATCTCCGCTCTGAATACACAGAGCGGAGATCGCTGACATTGTCAGTAGAGGAGCGGGGAGATGTTGTGTTTACACACACATCTCCCCGCTTCGAGCCTCCGTGAGACGATCGCGGGGACCCCCACGGCGATAGAGTCTGCGGGACCCGCGGTCCCACTCACGGGGAAGGCAGGGGGTCGCGAGCGCGCCGCCGGCGGCACGCGCGCGACCCCGACAGTTAAAGGTACTTGATTGTGCTTGTACGAGCTATTCTGCTGACGTATATATACCGTGAGCGGTCGGCAAGTGGTTAAATAGAAGTCAGTACACACCTGCCATCATTTAAAGTGCCTCTGATTAACCCCAAATAAAGTTCAGCTGTTCTAGTAGGTCTTTCCTGACATTTTCTTAGTCGCATCCTACAGCAAAAAGCCATGGTCAGCAGAAAGCTTCCAAAGCATCAGAGGGATCTCATTGTTAAAAGGTATCAGTCAGGAGAAGGGTACAAAAGAATTTCCAAGGCATTAGATATACCATGGAACACAGTGAAGACAGTCATCATCAAGTGGAGAAAATATGGCACCACAGTGACATTCCTGAGAACTGGACATCCCTCCAAAATTGATGAAAAGATAAGAAAACTGGTCAGGGAGGCTGCCAAGAAACCTACAGCAACATTAAAGGAGTTGCAGCAATATCTGCCAAGTACTGGCTGTGTGGTACGTGACAACAATCTCCCATATTCTTCATATGTCTGGGCTATGGGGTAGAGTGGCAAGACAGAGGCCTTTTCTTATGAAGAAAAACATCCAAGCCCAGCTAAATTTTGCAAAAACACATCTGAAGTCTCCCAAAAGCATGTTGGAAAATGTGTTATGGTCTGATGAAACCAAGGTTGAGCTTTTTGGCCATAATTCCAAAAAATATGCTTGGTGCAAAAACAACACTGCACATCACCAAAAGAATACCATAGCCACAGTGGAGCATGGTGGTGGCAGCGTCATGCTTTGAGGCTTTTTTTTAAAGCTGGAACAGGGGCCTTAGTCAAGGTAGAGGGAGTTATGAACAGTTCCAAATACCAGTCATGGGTCAGGGTGATCTGAAGAGGGCTGTGCACAGGTGATGCTCGCAATCTGACAGATTTGGAGTGTTTTTGCAAAGAAGAGTGGGCAACAATTGCCAAGTCAAGATGTGTAATAGAATCATACCCAAAAAGACTGAGTGCTGTAATAAAATCAAAAAGGTGCTTCAACAAAGTATTAGTTTAAGGGTGTGCATACTTATGCAACCATATTATTTTAGTTTTCGTTTTTACTTCCCTCCACCCAAAACATTTCAGTTTGTCGTTCAATTGAGTTGTACAGTTTATAGGTCACATTAAAGGTGGGAAAAGTTCTGAAATTATTTATCTTTGTCTCATTTTTTTTACATCACAGAAACCTGTAATTTTAACAGGGGTGTGTAGACTTTTTATATTCAGTGCGTATATGTGTGTATATATATATATACACACATATACATACACACATACACACTGTATTTATTGGCATGTAACAACTTTTTTACCCTGAAAATAGAGGGTAAACTGTGCCTGCGTGTTATATGCAGGGGGCTGTTGAAAGTTTTTTTTCCTGAAACTTCCCTGTTAAAGTTAGGGTGCGTGTTATACGCCGATAAATACGGTATATATATATATATATATATATATATATATATATATATATATATATATATATATATGTGCGCATATAATGTTAGATTTATATATATATATATTGTCTTTAACCTTTTCCAAAAAACCTCAGCCCCTCTAACACACAATATCACAGGAAATCACTGAAAGTAATACTTAGTACCCAGTAGTAGCACTATATGAAAGAAGACAGGCACCAAACCTGATAATAGAGGTAAACTTAATATATTATCACACAATATGGTTGGAAACTAGTAAAGCATAAGATGCATTAACAATGTTAATAACACAATTAGCATACAAAGTGATTAACAGTAAAGATCAGGCATGAGATGATATTTGGCATCCAGATCATCATAAACAGTAGTAAGGCCACCTCAAATGTAACAGTGAGCAGTGGTATAGTTGAATCTACTGCGTGCTGGAACTATGCTGTCAGAGCGCATTTAGGGCAGCAATGCTAGTCCTAGACTGACTGGGCATGCACTATCCAAAAGAAAAGGAGGATGGTAGAGGGGGAAGGGGAACAAAGGGAACATTTAGAATAATTATTACAGGAGGGGCAGTCCTTTGAGATGTTCTTCTGCCGGCTATCATTGTGGTGAAGATGCGGTAAAGGTTTGGTATAATGTAGTATAGGCATATAGGGTTGATATAGATGCAGTCTATGCTCTCAGTGGCTGTCCCATTTTTGATTAGTCTAAAGATGCTACCACACATGCGCAGTAATGCAACCAGCTCTTAGTGGACCAGATGACTAGATATTATGAACTGCAAACGTATGGAATCACTTCCATTTGGGGGGCATGGGGAGCAGAGTGATAGCAGGGTAGTCTGGAGACACAGGTGGTGCAGATTTATGATTTGTATGTATCCCTATCGCAATTTTAGGCTTCTGTTAGGATGGAACCCAATCCTCATCTTCCTAAAGTCCAATAGCAGTCGCTTTCTTTTACTTTGCAGGTAAATTTCCTAATCAACATGCTTTAGCATTATTAACTCTGCCCACTTAAAAGTAATAAACCTACTATGTGATTACTTTGAAAATAAAGTCTGTATATTTTGCTGAGACCAAGGGGAAAACTCAATTTTACTTCCTGTAATTCTGCTTTACACAATTATAGGATAATTACAGTATATTAAAGGATAAGTGCACTATGCAAGGCCAGAGACAAAGGGAGACAGGCTCCACAGAAATCTTTGGGGCTGTAATGCGCGGTTGTAGCCGGGACAGAGGAGACTTGCCGCACTGGATGTAAACAACCATCAGAGGCCATGGCCATTGTATTTTGGTAAGTACACATCTGAGGAGGGGAAGGGTGGGATTGGATAGGTCAGGGCAAAGTGGCAAAGTGCACTTTGTTTTAAAAAACACTTATCCTTTAAAGTAAGTATTGTAAAACTGTGTAAGTCATGAAGACTTCTTTAGGTCAATGTTTTTAGTTTGTTTTCCTAGATTATAAAATGTATATGTTGGCAAAAGCCCAAAAGCACATTTAGTAAATATGCAATTTAAAATGTATGTAAATGCATTTTTTTTATATTCAGTAGGGAAAGGTTGGACCCCCCTGTCAGGTTTTTATTGCTGTCGGTGTTTCCCACTGGGGACTTAACACCTTTATTTTTAGTTATCACCAAAGCAAGATATCAGGGAAAATCATCCATTGGGAAACCTGTTCTTATGAATACTCTCTACGATGGGGATTCCATACACTTCTGAGATATTTTTTATAATTTCTTGACCAGGACAGGAAGTGAAGAAAAAACTCACCAATGGGACAGCAAAAAAAATAAAAAAATGATAAATATTAGATAGTAAACTATTGCCTACTTTATGTAACTTGGCTTTACATACACTTGAAAAGTCATTTGGACCTAAGAACCCTTAACAATTGTGCGACTTGTCCTGCGACTTGGGACTGCAAAGTCGCAAGACAAGTCGTACCCCATGATTTCCAATGAGTATCTTCAAGTCTCACTGACTTCAAAGTAGTCCCTGTACTACTTTGGTCCGACTTTGATGCGAGTTGAGGTCCATAGACCTCAAGTTTACACAGGCATTCCCTGAAATTGTGGCAAAATCGTGGTGAAAATGCGGTAAAATCACGGCAAAATTGCGCGACTTTCAAGTCGGGGCAGCGTGAAAGAGGCCTCATACATATTTCAGTTTTGTACAGCTTCCAGAAATCACGAACCAAGCAAGCAAATAAGTCAAATGGGAGAAGCATTCCAACACAGGGAAAGATTGCACTGTGTAGGGGAAGATGCCTTTAGCAACTGTAGCGCTACCCCCAGAGGAGCTACCGAATAGTTTTTTTCGATTTCTCTGCACACCTGAATATGACACACCTCGTTCACTCAGCACTTACTGACACACTTTGAGGTATTTCATATAATTTATTAGGCTAACAATAGCCTAAAACAGGGGTCTTCAAACTATGGCCCTCCAGTTGTTCAGGAACTACAATTCCCATTATGCCTAGTCATGTCTGTGAATGTCAGAGTTTTACAATGCCTCATGGGATGTGTAGTTCCACAACAGCTGGAGGGCCGTAATTTGAGGATCCCTGGCCTAAAAGAAGGATTAGCAAGTGTACTTATATAATCAGTAAGTCAATAATGTTACTCTAAGAGATATCAGGGCCGGCAAAGTTGGGGCCCTTGAAGAAAGCACAACAGACAACAGATTAACTTGTGCAATACTATTCTCCCACCAGACCCAGGGCACTTTCCACTGGGACTCCAGGCACATGCTCTGGTTCAGTTCAGGTCCTCAGACAGGGATAGGAATTGCTGTGATGTCTCTCTTTCGATCCTCCTGAGATAGTCTATCCTTTTCTTCCTTACAAGCACCAGGAGTGCTCTCTAGTAGTCTGATCTTACCAGGTGTTCAAATCATACCTCACACCCTCCCAGGGAGAAGGTTCCTGGTCTCTTTGCTCTCCGAATTCTCCCTTAATTGTGGTCATCTATGGCAGGGATCTGTTCAGCTAGCAGCTGCAGCTCAGCCTTTTCTCCAAACACCTGCTTGCTTCAAGACTGTTCTCCCCGTTCCACTCAGCAGCTTGCAGACCCCCTTCTCCTTGCTCTCTTGAATCAGCCAATCACCGTCCTCCAGGCTTGATCAGACCCAGCCAAGATGGCTGTCTCCTGCACTTGAGACACTCCACAGGTGGGTGCTGCAAAATGGTCTCCTTAAAGAGTATGTCAACTCAACATTTCATATTTCTGATATGTGTCTGCTGTACTATGTACTTGTATGAAAAAGTATCCTGTTCACTTTGTATTGCTTTCTCTGCGTGAAATTCCTAAGGTTCCTGTCAGTTCCTCTGCCTTCCTATCAAAAACTGACCACACTAAGCAGGAGAGCCCAGCATGGTCAGTTCTCTAGCTATGCTGCAAAATCAGCCTGCTCTCCTCCAATGATCAGACTTGTCTTGACACGCCCCCCGCACAGCCATTCACTGGGAAGATGTGCTGCTGTCCCCCAGCTATTATGCAGCTGAGAACAGAGGATTTGTATTCACTTATGAAACACTTATGAAAATGGGGAAAAAATGTATTTCAATTTTTTTATATCTATACAAAAATGTTTTGCCTTTCACTTCCATTTTAAACTGAATGGGTTGTTTTACAAGGTGATTGTTTACAAATCACTTTAAAGATGTCTGCTGCACTTCTGGAGCAATAAATATTCAGTTTAACCCTTTCCCCACTGCAGTAGGATAATGCAGCAGCAACAAAGGAAGAAGTTTTTCAACAGTTATCAGCTACAGTCCAGGTTACACAACTATGGACAGTGAATATACAGTAATGCAGGCACATATATAATATTTGGGTTTTGGACCCAAATAGATTAGAATTGTCACCAGAATTTCAGCAGGATGCAATGCTAATAATTATTTTCTTAATATGCTGTTTTGTGGCGTGTTGTAAAACAATTTTCTCATCCAAATTTAGTAACAATGTAAAAAATGTGACAAGTCAGTTTTCCTCCTGAGCACGGCCACCTACAAACACATTGTGCTGCGAGAATGTCTCATCAGTCACTGTGAAATGGTAAATACCTGCTGGATTTGGAAAGCTAAGTTAAGAAAACAAGACTCTGCCTTGGGCAGTTGTCTTATTCTGAGGTAAGCAATGCAGCAAGCTTCACAGGCTTTTACTTCAGTTCCTTGAAAGAAAATATGCTAAGTTCTCTAGCCAAAGCATCTGCACAGTCTAGTGAAGACTTAAACTATTGCGGAACTAAAAGTTCCAAAATGTCCAGCCTGGTGGAGAGGATTCTATGTACTCTCTAAGGACTTGTTTAGATGAGCATGTGTTTGCTTTTCTTCCCAACACTAGTCAATATAAATGCAAAAGTAGAGCTTTCCATACACTGTTATGCCTCTTACACACGACCGGTTTTCCCATCGGGAAAACTGCCATGAGAGCTTTTGGCCGTGTGTATGCTCCATCGCAGTTTTCCCGACAGGAAAACTGCGCAAAAAAAAAATGAGAACATGTTTTCTTTTTTCCCGCCGGGATTCCTGGCGGTTTTTAACCCGGCAGTTTTCCTATCGCAAACACTGCGATGGAGCATACACACGGCTGGGATTCCCGACCAAAGCTCTCATGGCAGTTTTCCTGTCGGGAAACCCGGTCGTGTGTAGGGGGAAAAAGTTACCGAACAGGTTCTCGGTTTTCCCCTCGGGTTTCCTGGCGGACTTTTTACCGCCGGGAAACACGGTCGTGTGTATGAGGCATTATGCCTCGTACACACAACCAGTTTTCCCGGCAGGAAAACTGCCATGAGAGCTTTTGGCCAAGAATCCCGGCCGTGTGTATGCTCCCGTGTGTATGGGATTTTTGTACTCACCGTAAAATCCTTTTCTCTGAGTTTATGGACGGACAAAATAGGATTTTTATAACAGCTTACCTGTAAAATCCTTTTCTTAGGAGTACATCACGGGACACAGAGCGACATAGTCATTACTAATGGGTTATATAGATACCGTCAGGTGCTGGCACTGGCAACTTCCAAAACCGGAAGTACCCTCCCCTATATAAGCCCCTCCCATCCGGGAGCACCTCAGTTTTGTAGCAAAGCAATAAGTGTCCCCAAAGAGGGGCGGGAGCTCTGTGTCCCGTGATGTACTCCAAGAAAAGGATTTTACAGGTAAGCTGTTATAAAAATCCTATTTTCTTTCTCGTACATCACGGGACACAGAGCGACATAGTCATTACTAATGGGATGTCCTAAAGCAATGCCCAATGAGGGGGGGATACACCATATATAAGCTGAGCGCTATCAGACATGAGGATCTTTTGCGGCCTGCAACACACTGCGCCCAAAGGCGACATCCTCCTGACTTCTAACGTCCACCTGGTAGAACCTAGTAAACGTGTGAACTGAAGACCACGTTGCGGCCTTACAGATTTGAGCCAGGGAGGCCTGGTGATGCACTGCCCATGAAGTTCCAACTGCTCTCGTGGAGTGCGCTCTAACTTTGAACGGAGGCGGTCTCCTTCTCAAGCCATAAGCTTGCATAATGACCTGTCGAATCCACTTGGCTAAAGTAGATTTTGACGCTGCCTGACCCTTTCTGGGGCCTTCCGGCAGAATAAACAAAGTATCCGTTCTGCGAATCTGAGCAGTGGCTTTTAGATAAGCTTTAACTGCTCTTACTACATCCAAAGAATGCAATAACTTTTCCTCTACCGAAGTAGGTTTGGGGAAAAAAGAAGGAAGAACCACATCTTGGTTCAAATGAAACCTCGATACCACCTTAGGAAGAAAGGCTGGATGAGGACGTAACACTACTCTGTCCTTATGGATAACCAGATATGGCTCCTTACAGGACATAGCTGCTAATTCCGATACTCTTTTAGCCGAACAAATGGCTACTAGAAAAATCAATTTCCTGGTGAGAAGCACCAAGGAAATATGCTGTAATGGTTCAAATGGTTGTTT
Organism: Rana muscosa; assembly: GCA_029206835.1. Classification (NCBI taxonomy): domain Eukaryota; kingdom Metazoa; phylum Chordata; class Amphibia; order Anura; family Ranidae; genus Rana; species Rana muscosa. The sequence continues at coordinate 256,100,625 of CM055122.1, read as the reverse complement.
CTGTAGAACCGACAGAACCAAGTTTAGATCCCATGGACATATGGGAATATTAACCGGAGGACTAATACGCATCACTCCTTGTATAAAGGCTTTGACTAGTGAATGCGAAGCCAAGGGCCTTTGAAAAAATATTGACAAGGCCGAAATCTGACCCTTGATAGTACTCAAGGCAAGCTTCCTATCTACAGCCCACTGTAGGAAGTCCAGAATCCTACCTATTACGTACTTATGTGGATGCCATTTCTTGGCCTCACACCACGCGATGTACGCCTTCCAGATTCTATAGTAGATCTGCCTGGATACCGGCTTCCTGGCATTGATCATGGTAGATACCACAGCATTAGAGAGCCCTCTCTTTTTTAGAATGTGGGCTTCAATAGCCAGGCCGTCAAACCTAGGGCTGGTAAGGAAGGGTGGTATATCGGTCCTTGCGAAAGCCGGACGACGTGGGAGAGTCCAAGGACTCCCCACTGAAATTTTACAATCTCCGCGTACCACGCTCTTCGGGGCCACGCTGGAGCCACCGGAATCACCGGTTTCTTTTCTACCCTGATTCTGCGGAGTAATCGAGGTAACCATTGTGGCGGTGTGAATGCATATATCAGCTTGAACTGATCCCAAGGGAACACTAGGGCATCCGAGCCGCAAGCTAGGGGATCCCTTGTCCGAGAGACAAACCTGTCCCCCTTTGCGTTGAATCTGGATGCTAGAAGATCTACATCCGATGTTCCCCACCGCTGACATATTGTCCAGAAAACCTCGGGGTGAAGGGACCCTTCCTCTGGGCCTAATTGCTGGCGACTTAGAAAGTCCGCCTTCCAATTCTCCACTCCTGGAATGAATACCGCAGATATGGCTGGGACATATTTTTCTGCCCATTTCAGGATATAATTTACTTCCCTCTGGGCTGCACGACTCCTGGTGCCCCCCTGATGATTGATATATGCCACTGCTGTGGCATTGTCTGATTGCATTCTGACAGGGGACCCTTGGAGTTTGGATGTCCATGCTACTAGGGCATACCGGGCTGCTCGTATCTCTAAGAGATTGATGGGCAGGGCCTTTTCTGCATCCGACCATCTGCCCTGGAGAGACTATTGCTCCAGTACTGCTCCCCAGCCTATAAGGCTGGCATCTGTAGTGACCACCTTCCAAGAAATCGGACTGAAGGATTTCCTTTTTTCCAGATTCTGGGGAACCAACCACCAACGGAGGCTCTTGCGAACGGAAGGGGACAAGGACATTGTAAGTCTAGGGCCTGAACTTTTTTGTTCCAGGCTGACAGTATGGCCCCTTGCAAATTCCTTGAATGGAATTGACCGTAGGGTACTGCTTCGAATGATGCCACCATTTTTCCCAGCAGCCTCATATACAGGCGTATGGACGGCTGTCTTTTTTGTACCCACTAAGTGGATCAAATCTTTCAAAGACAACACCTTTCCTCGAGGCAAGAATATTTTTCTCTGGCCTGAATCCAACCTTAGCCCCAAGTATTCCAGACTTTTGACTGGTTTTTAGGGCTGACTTGTCTCGGTTGATAATCCAACCGTGAGATTCCAGATACTTGATCGTCTTGTGAACGACCACGTCTAGTTTTTTCACTGAGTGGTCTATCAGCAACAAGTCATCCAGATATGCCATTATCATTACACCTTGTGTTCTTAGATTGGCCAATAAAGGGCCAGAATTTTTGTAAACACTCGTGGTGCTGTGGCCAAACCCGAAGGGTAAGGCTCTGAACTGAAAATGGCGCCCTTCTACTGCAAAGCGTAGACATTTTTGGTGGACTGGAAAGATGGGAATGTGCAAATAAGCATCTTTGATGTCGATCGTGGCTAACCAATCCTCCCCTTATAGGGCAGTGGCCACCGATCGGATCGACTCCATCGGAAAGTCCTGATATACAGGAATTTGTATAGCCCTTTTAGAATTAATATGGGCCTCCCGTCCGCGTTTGCTTCGGGACTGTAAAGAGGTTTGAGTAAAACCCGAACCCTCATTCTTCCAGGGGAACCTCCATAATTACTCCTTGGAGCAATAGTTGTTCTAGTGCCAACAGGAGGGACTCTCTCTTCCGGGGATCCCTTGGCACGTTTGACCTCAAAAATGGGAAGGAGGAGAGTCTTTTAACTCCAAACTGTATCCCAAACCTACTGCGGAGAGCACCTATCTGTCTTGATCGTGTCCCGCCAGGTCTCTTGCGAACAACTGGAGTCCTCCCCCCACCCGACTGAGTGGGGGCTTCATGAATTTAACTTTGGGGGAGGTTTTGTACCTCCCCTGACCCAGGGTTTCTCATTACCCTGCTACTGTCCCTGTTTTTTACCCCCGGGATTTGACCGAGGAGGCCGTCGGAACTGTTACACAGCCGATGCCCCAGGGACTGGAGAAGCAGGCCTCTTAAAGAGGGACCTCTAACTCTGCTTTTAACCGGCAAGAGCGTGTTTTTACCGCTGGAAATGTTCTGGATATATTTGTCCAGGTTTTCCCTGAATAAGCGTCCACCATGAAATGGGACGCTAACCAGCCATTCTTTACAGGGAGCTTCAGCAGACCAGTTTTTGAGCCATAGGAGCCTACGCATATGTACTATAGACAGCGTAAGGCGGGAGGCCTGATGGACTGAATCCTCTATGGCGTCAACCGCAAAGCCTAAGGCTCTAGGTAGATCAGCTAGGGCAAAGCCTGCTGATCTGTCAAGTCCCTCAAGACCTGTTTCAACTGATCCTTCACTGCTTAGCAGACCCCAATAGCTGCTACTGCTGGTTGTATCACCAAGCAGATTTTCATAAGGACTCCAATCTTTTATCTATTGGGTTCTTGAACATTTGGACATTATCCACTGGACATGTCAGTGATTTATACATACAAGAGATGGCTGCGTCCATTGTAGGGACCTTCCATTTTTTATTTATTTTTTGATGAACTTATCCTCCATGGGATAGACCACCGGAAATCTCTTGGGGGAATAAATATTTTCTCAGGACGTTCCCAATCCTGGTAAATGAGCCCTTTCAGTAAAGGGTGAAGTGGAAAAGAACAAACAGTCTGGGGGCTTCTAGCGACCCCAACGAGGATACAGTAGTGGTTGATGGTTCCGCAAGGTGCATTTTTAAATGCTGATCGGACCATGTTAGTCAGAGACTGAACCCATAATCTTTCAGCTTGAGATGCTGAGAAAAGGTTCCCCCACTGTTGATTCCTCTATAACAGAATCAACCTTATCCTGATCCCCTTCAGGCAGGTCGATCCCTGTATGGGACTGTTGCTCTGCTAACAGGCATTCTGAAGGAGGAGACGGAGATCGGGCGTGCTTTCCCTGACAGGGAGGCAGCGATAAATGTTGACAATCTCTCTCTAATCCTCCCAGAGCTGAGGAAAAAACCTCCTCTGTTACATACACAGGAGCAGGTGACTGAGGACAGCCACAGTACCAAGTACCCCTGCGGGGTCTCTACGGTCACTTACCTCTGAACTTCAGGGGAGACTGGTGCAGCAGGAGTATGCCCAAGATCCTCCGAGCCCGATGAGACCCCCTTCGCTTCCTGGAAGATTCAGTTCCGGAGCTTCTGGACGGCATATTCCTAAGCCTAAAGCTGAGGTATTCCAGCCGTAATACACCACTTTTACTGAGAATAGTCTAGCACAATTGCTGCTATATCACAGTTGGTGTCTACTAATGTGCCTTTCTAGGGGATGCCTGTATCAACCGCTTGCTGTATGCCTTTAAATGTTGCCAGCTCTGTCTCTGTACTGCTCACTACAATATTGTGTTTTTTTTTTTGTTTGTTTTTTTTAAACTGCTGGGACGCCCGCACATGCGCAGAAGCGCTGCGGCGCGCACAGAGCGTCATCCCCCAGGCTCCGCCCCCTTTCCCGGCTCACCTCTATATATAGAGGCGCGTGCACGCGCACGCGCGCGGGCACGTGCGCCTTCGGCGCTAATTTCAAATATGGTAACAAGGGACAGGAGCCAGGGCCCCTCTTTGCCGCAGGCCGGGGGATGGACGAGCACTGCAACATGGCAGAGGAAGCAGTTTCCTATAAGAGAACTCACCATCTGCCTGGACTTTGCTCTGCTGAGAAGAAGCTAGTCCACATGACAAGAAAACATTCCACAGCGGCCTCTAGTGGACAAACACAGGTACCGCAGTCTAATATATTAAATATATATATATAAAAAAAATGTTTTTTTTTTCTTGACCACCATTAAAAATTATTACATTTTTTTTAGTAGTTACAGGCATGCACAGAATTTTGCGGGAATACCATTAGGTAACAGACAGAAAGACAAATTAGGCTTGGGGGTCCCCCAATAGAACCAAGTTCCTGGGGGCCCCCACTTACCTGTTCCCCGCCGCAGGACTTTGTTTGGTCCACAAAAGCCCAAACTTCACCTATCACGGCAGGCATTGTAATCAAACCTTCAGGGACCGGGTTCCCAAGGATTCCACTCCCCTGGACCTGTATAGCACCCTGCACAGAAAACATCTTGGTCGTGGGTATGACCAGAGCTCTGGATCCCAGGGTCCAGCTCTCCTAAGAGAAGCATTACAGGCAAAACCTTGCTCTTCTCTGCAAGGCCCGGGTACCGACCGTTTAGCTATGAAGCTTTTTTGGTCGGATCCGGAATAGCTTACTGAGGCCCAAAAGAACCTGTACGCAAGCTCAGTGAAAAACACATGTTTCTTCTTGGCCAACACCTTAGACACTGGCAAAAAAACTGAGGTGCTCCCGGATGGGAGGGGCTTATATAGGGGAGGGTACTTCCGGTTTTGGAAGTTGCCAGTGCCAGCACCTGACGGTATCTATATAACCCATTAGTAATGACTATGTCGCTCTGTGTCCCGTGATGTACGAGAAAGAAAGCATCTTAATCTGACTAGGCAGAAAACATGTTAATGTGTTAAAACAACATCAAAACTGTACAGTACCGCCCAGGTGGGCGGTCCCTCTGGGTAAAACCCCTCTCCCTGCATGTAGCAGCTCAGTTCGTCAAAAAGCAGTACAAACATAAAAAAGGAGGGGTGGGTGCTGTGTCCGTCCGAGAACTCAGAGAAAAGGATTTTACGGTGAGTACAAAAATCCCATTTTCTCTTTCGTTCATGGACGGACACAGCATCTTAATCTGGACATTAGGGACGTCCCCAAGCAGTGTCAAAATCGAGGGGTGGGAACAGCAATCAAACCAACTTCACCCCAAACAACAGAGCTCCTCAACGGAGGAGTTGCAACCTGAAACAGCCGCCTGCAAAAACTTTGCGGCCGAAGAAGGCATCCGCAGACGCATTCTGGTCAACCTTGTAAAACGTAGTGAAAGTGTGAATGGACAACCAGATCGCCGCCTTACACACCTGTGAGACAGATGCTCGATGTCGGAAAGCCCAGGAGGCACCTATTGCCCTGGTCGATTGTGCCGTGACAGGAAAGGGAGGCGCCCGCCCTTTAAGGGCATAAGCCTGAATTATAATCCGTCTGACCTACCAAGAAATGGTGGCCGACGAGACCGCCAGGCCTTTCTTTGAACCAGTCACCGACACAAACAATGAGTCTGACCTCCGAAAACAGAGTCGTAGTAGACAGATACACCTGCACAGCTTGGACCAAGCCCAAGGAAAGCAAGAAACCACTTGGGGTGTGACGGCCGAGGACACAAGGCTGAAGCACAATGTCCTCATTTGGATAAAAAGGCTGAAAAAAAACCTTAGGAAGAAACAAAGGCTGCGGGCGCAGCATCGCCTTATCCTTGTGGAGGAGTAAGTAGGAAGAAAATCACCAAAACCGACAGGCCTCAGTCACACAGTATCCGACAGTCAACAGCCAAGACGTGAAGTCCAGGGACTGTAAGCAGGAAGAAAAGTATGACCTTGCGCTAGATGGTCCTCTCACATTGGCAGTCGCCAAGGAACATCCGCCACCAGTCTTCTAGGGCAGAGTACCAGGGACGCCGGAGCCAATCTGGAGCAAATTAGAATTCTCGGAATCTCTACGAGCAGGCGAGGAAGAGTATTTACAGGAGGAAGGCCCAACATGGCCGATACTGTCCCCACAGGACCACTAACGCGTCTGACGCGTCTGCCCAGGGATCTTTGGACCCGGCCACAAACCTCAAAACTTCCGATTGAGTCGAGAAGCCAGGAGATCCACATCTGGCGATCCCTGTCTCCGGGAAGGAGTCGAAACACATCCGATGTAGCGACCAAAGACCATGGTCCAGCATCAGACGACTCAGGGAGTCCGCCTGCCAGTGTCCAACACCTAGACTGTATGTGGGCGATAGAGCCAGCACATTCCGCTCTGCCCACCGCAGTATGTGAGCGACAGCATGCTGCAGTCGAGCATCTTGTTCCTCCCTCGATGGGTGACATATGCCACCGCCATGGCGTTGTCCAACTGGATCCCGTCTGAACGTTCCCGCAGCCTCTGAGACCATGTGGAGGGGCACCGCCTGATCGGCTGAAGGCACCCAGATCAGCAGGCGGGATTCTTCCTGCGTCCAGCGACCCTGTGTCAACTGTACACCCAAACTCCCTCCCAACTGGTCAGGCTGGCGTCCGTCGTGATTACCGTCCAGTGAAAAGGAAACGACTTCCGGGACAGAAGGGCCGGAGGCCTCAGCCACCGGATCAGGGATTCCTGACTAGACGGCTCACCCGGATTTGACAATCCAAGGACAATGGAGATGTGTCCCATGTTCACAGGATCTCCGTTTGCAAGACTCGAGTGTGGAATTTAAACACGCGGTACCGCCTCGAAGGTGGCCACCATGAAACCCAGGACTCGCATGCAAAAGTGCAGTGACCAGCCTGAAGAGTCTGCAACTTGCGAAGGGAGAAAAAACTCTTGTCTCCCAGGAGTCTAGAATCGAGCCCAGGTATTCCAGGCGTTGAGTCGGCACCAACACAGACTTCTGGAGGTTCAGTACCCAACCAAACTCCCGAAGAGTCTGACTGGCGATCTCCACATCCTCCCTTAATTCTGAGGTGGAAGCTGCTCTCAGACGGAGATGAACCAAATAGCCCCTGATTGCGATCCCTTGCTGCCTCAGCAAGGCCAGGATTGGGGCGAGCACCTTGGAAAAGACTCCTGGTGCCGACGCCAGACCAAAAGGGAGAGCTACCATTTTGTAGTGCTCATCTCAGCCTGCAAACCGCAGAAACCTCTGATGCCTGACGCATATGGGGACTGCAATAAATGCGTCCTTGAAGTCCAAGGATGGTAGAAACAACCCCCGGATAGAGTGCAGCGACCACAGAGTGAAAAGCTGCCATCCTCAGCCCTTGAGCTTTCACAAAGCTGTTGAGGGTCTTGAGATCCAGGACCGGACCGACTTTTCCCTTCTTTGGGACTACAACCAGATCGGAGTAGAATCCTTGAAACCTTTTCGGCGCCGGCACAGGCACTACCCTGCGCATCAGGAGGTCCTGCACTGCCCCAAACAAGGCGGCCCGGTGAGCCGAAAGGAGATGAAGGTTGTAGGGAAAGAAAATCTGCTTATTGGACAAGAGAAAAACTCCATCTTGTACCCCATGAAACCACTTCACAGACCCACTGGTCGGAAGTAGGGAGGGCCACTGAGCCGCAAACTCTCAAGGGCGACCCCCCAACCCATAGCTGGGCAGGGGCAAAAAATCTCCATGTCACCGTAGATTTACTTGCAGGCATGTTTTGCTGCGAGAAACAGGGATACTTATTAGTCCCTTAGCGTGCACCCTGTGGGCCTGGGAACGCTGACCTGCGGGCCGGGCGGAAGAAAAAAAAAACCGCTTGTGAGCGGAAAAAAAGGAGGGCCCTGGCCTATGGCGTGGCTCCTTACCTTTTTTGAATTGTGGGAGCACCGGGCTCTCACCCCAAATTACATATTTAATAATGTCATCCAGCGAGGTTCCAAAGCCTCTAACCCTGGCCAAGCAAATCCGCCAGAGCCTTCTCGGACGTCTGGTCTGCAGACCAGCCTTTCAGGCAAATCATGCGGCGTAGCCCCACCGCAGATACTGATGTACTGGACCAGGGAGCTGTATCTAAAGCCGCATTGCAGACATACTTAATGCCATGCACCAACTGGTCCGCTATCATGCAGACCGGGGAAGCCTGTCGCGATCCAAAACACGGTGCAGCAAATCTTTGCCCATTAAGGAAGCATCAGTGACCCCAGGGTCGCGACCACCCTGAACAAGGACCGGGCCACCGCCTCGGACCTCCTGTCAGCAGGGGGCTTAAAAAACAGGGGTCCCGTCCACCGGATTCATGGAATACCCAGGATACCGGGGGACCCCATCGGGGGAGATGTCCTTTAACAGGAAACATTCCTCAAGGGACAACGAACAGCCATGCGATTTTTCAGAACGTTGCGGCCGTTCCCAGTCTTAGTAAGGAAACTTATCCCCTAAGCTATGTAGGGAAACCTCCCAGCGGTGCAGGCCGGCCTGTGGGACCCAGAAGGGGCCGACACCTTAATAGATGCCCTCGCCGTAACCTCCATTTTATTGGGGAACCCGCACGCGGTGATAAATGCTCTAACAATCGCCTTTTTTAGCGCTGACCCGGACACGGAAGCAAGTTCCGCACGGTCGGAAAAGGTCCTGGTTTGCATCCTCTGACAGGCCAGAACAGGGGACATCTGCCACAGCAAGGCCCGAGTCTGAATCAGAACTCTTCCCCGAAGGTGGCGGGGGGCGTTTTTACCCCCCTTGCGCCCGCACACGACTTCCACCCTGGTATAAGGGACTCCAGGACCACCGACAAGGCCTCCATAAGCACCCCAGGTAGAGGGCACCGGTTGCCACCACAGGTATATCAGGGAAGGAAAAGCGAGTTTCTGACGCCATGCAACCCACACTTGCCTGACACCCATAGGGACCAAGGCAAGGCACAAAAAGTCCACCACTCTAGCTGCTCAGACCGAGGGACCCCCCGAGGTGACTCACCGCTCTGATGCAGGTGCTGTCAGCGCCACCGTCCGCTCTCCCCATATGCCTCCTATCAGGCAGGGCTGCGGTGTACTCCTGTGCCTGAGGTGTTCCACGCTGATCGCGCCATTCAGAAAAGGAACGTTCTCACCGCTAGAGGCAAAAACCGAGCCGGGACTACAAGAAAATGTCCGCCGGTCGACCCTGTATAAAAAGCGCGCGGACTACAAGAAAATGGCCTCCGCTTCCCAGCCTTAAATACTAGCGCGGCCACTAGAAAATGGCGCTGGGTGCCGCCAAAATGGCCGCCGAGCGTCTCTGAGGGAAGAAGAGAACACGCTGGGCCTCAGCGCGGAGGCCCCCCCATGGCACCGGACAACACCCCCCATGGAGGGCGGACCCTGGGCACCCCGCACAGCCCCCAACCAGGACACATCAAGCCCAGCCCCACAGAGAATGGGAAGGAGGGAGAGAGGAAAGGAAAGGTGGGACCCCCCTAATCGACCTCCCCGGGAATGCCCAGCCGTGCCCACCCTGCCGGAGCAGGGGGACTTCTACTTACCCGTCCTGCCTGGACTAGCTGAAGGCATTCCTGACAGACCCAACGTCCACGCGATTACGGCATGGCTGTGGGCCCGGCACACTGTGACGCGGACATAGAGTCTGGTCATATGTGTGCCCCGGAGCATATAGCTCACCGGCCACCCCTGGAGCAACGGGGCATGTCGTGGATGACCCAGCGCGTAGCTAAAGGTTGGCACGCGCTCGATCGGGGATCCAGCCCAGTCAGCAGTTGATAGTAGATCTCAGGATGAAAAAATAGAAAAAAAAGTAGAAAAAATCCAGGACCAATGGGGCCGCAGGGAGCCGTGTCCTACTCCTATGCTAGGCAGAAAAAACTGAGCTGCTACATGCAGGGAGAGGGGTTGTACCCAGAGGGACCGCTCACCTGGGCGGTACTGTACAGTTTTGATGTTGTTTTAATACATTAACATGTTTTTTGCCTAGTCCTCTCCTGATAGAAGGCTAATACCCCAATGTCAAGATTAAGATGCTGTGTCCGTCCATGAACGCAAGCGAAAAAAGGTTTTCCCCTCGGGATTCCCGGCGGACTTTGTACCGCCGGGAATCCCGTACGTGTGTACGAGGCATTCAATTTCTTTTGTTCAGCCTTCAGTAGATCTCAGGATGAAAAAATAGAAAAAAAGTAGAAAAAATCCAGGACCAATGGGGCCGCAGGGAGCCGTGTCCTACTCCTATGCTAGGCAGAAAAAACTGAGCTGCTACATGCAGGGAGAGGGGTTGTACCCAGAGGGACCGCTCACCTGGGCGGTACTGTACAGTTTTGATGTTGTTTTAATACATTAACATGTTTTTTGCCTAGTCCTCTCCTGATAGAAGGCTAATACCCCAATGTCAAGATTAAGATGCTGTGTCCGTCCATGAACGCAAGCGAAAAAAGGTTTTCCCCTCGGGATTCCCGGCGGACTTTGTACCGCCGGGAATCCCGTACGTGTGTACGAGGCATTTAATTTCTTTTGTTCAGCCTTCAGGCTAAACAAAAGAAATCTGACACACTCCTCGATCCACACTATAGCCCCGCGTACACTACTACCCGCTGGGTTGAATGAAAAGAAGACAGCTCAGGTCAAAGCCGCTGTATTAACAATCCAATGTTAGTACAGCAATATCCCCTGCTGAGCTATTGTGTTCTGACAGGGGGATGCCCGGGGGACACCCCCGCCAGAACATTTCGGTCAGCGCTCTCTGATTGAGAGAGGTACACACGTCGGCCGGTGTCGTCATGAACTCGCTTAGGTTGATATGAAGTCGCTTATAATCAAAGTCCTTTGGGTCTTGTACAGGGGTCTCCAAACTTTCCAAACAAAGGGCCGGTTTACTGTCCTTCAGGCTTTAGGGGGGCACGAGTGGCCAGTGGAAGTAGAAAATGCCCCAACGTCAGTGGGAGTGAAACAAATTACATAGTGCATGTAGTCAATAGGAGGAATAGTGCCCCATCATTGGTATTAGTGGGAGGAATAGTGCCCCATCATTGGTATTAGTGGGAGGAATAGTGTCCCATCATTGGTATTAGTGGGAGGAATAGTGTCCCATCATTGGTATTAGTGGGAGGAATAGTGTCCCATCATTGGTATTAGCGGGAGGAATAGTGCCCCATCATCGGTGTCAGTGGGAGGAACGGTGCCCCATACTTGGTATCAGTGGAAGGAATAGTGCCCCATCATTGGTATTAGTGGAATAAATCGTGTCCCATAATTGTTATTAGTGGGAGGAATAGTGCACCATCATTGGTATTAGTGGGAGGAATAGTTCCTAAGTGTTTATGTGAGTGGGAGGAACAGTGTCCCATCATTGGTATTAGTGAAAGGAATAGTGCCCCATCATTGGTATTAGTGGAAGAAATAGTGCCCCATCATGGGTATTAGTGGGAGGAATAGTGCCTAATTGTTTATATCAGTGGGGGGAATTATGCCCCATTGCTGGAGTCAGTGAGAGGAATAGTGTTCCATCACTAGTATAAGTGGAAGAAAAAATGCCCCAGTGAGAGGAATGGTTCCCCACTGTTGGTGTCAGTGGAAGGAATAGTGCCCCCTTGTTAGTGTCAGTAGGAGGTATAGTGCCCCGAGGGCTGGATAAGGGCAAGCAAGGGGTCACAGTTTGGAGACCAGTGGTCTTTTACAATGACACCCATTTGTGCACATGCAACTGGAAGTGACACAACTGGAATGTATGTCTTGCAGAACACAGACTAGACTCTTGCTATTTTGATGCCAGGTAGAACTAAACAAGGAAACTGTCATGGTTATGCAGTAATGTTTGTCTGTCAGCTTACCTCCTCCATGTGTCCTGCTTTAGAGGCCAACCACTCTCACCTGTCTGCTTAAGTAATCTCTCCTCTAAGCATGGCTCCACCCCAGGCCCTATCAGGGAACTCTATATTAACCTGTGCACTGCAAGCCAGCCGTGCTGATCAACAGTGTTTGTTAAGCTATTGTGTGTTCAGGTTCCTGCTTACTGCGTGCTCTACGTCTGTCTCTGTTTTACCAATCTTGGCTTGTTCTCGACTATCCCTGTCTGCTTGTGACCTTGACCTTTGGCATGTCCTTTGTTTATCCTTGTCTGCTAGTCACCCCGACCTTTGGCTTATCCCCTTACTATCTCTTGTTATCCTGAACTACTGCTTCCCCTCTATCCTCTATAGCCCACTGTGAGCGTGAGCTGGGAGACTCTGGGGGCCGCGACCTGGATCCAGTTGCAGCCCAGTCTATCCTCACCACTAGAGGATCTTAGACTCCGCGCCCTGGGGAATCTTAGGCTCTAGCTCCCTGTGGGATCCCTGTTAGTGCTTCAGTGGACCTGCCTTCCTTAACCACCCAGAGTTCCATCTGCAGCAGTCAGCCATAGGGTCCACTACCTTAGCGGTGAACTCCTGACCCCAACGGTGTGCATTTACCACCTGGCCTCGGGTGACCTGACAGAAACAAGCAGTGATCTAGTGCCAAAGAATAGGTGTTCACTGGGAAAACACCATAACCAGGTTTAGGTACACATATCCCAGCAACAGTAAAGCCTCGTACACATGGCCGAGAATCTCGTCAGGAAAAAACACGTTGTTTTTCCTAACGAGATTCTTGAACAAGAATCTTGTCCCGGCCAAGTGTACACACGTACGATTCAAAAGAACCGCCGTTCTTTTGAATGGCACGAACGCAGTGACGTCATCGAATACGACGAGCGTGCGCTCGTCACATTCGATGCCGTCGCCACCATCTTGCTACACCCTACCTATGCCTAGGAAGCTACCGCGCATGCGTCAGAGTCATTTCGAGCATGCGCAGGTTTCCACGGCGACAGGCAAGTGTACACACTCTCGGGTTTCTCGTCGGGAAACAGGCTGACGAGAATCCCGACGAGAAAATAGAGAGCAGGTTCTCTATTTTTCTCGTTGAGATTCTGGCCAGTTTTCCTGACGAGAAACCTGAAAGCCTCGTACACACGGCCGGTTTTCTCGGCAAGAAAGCTCTCTCGGCAGTTTTCTTGTCGTTTCTTGACGAGAAAACCGGCCGTGTGTACGAGGCTGAATTCTATTGGTAAGTATCAGTGTGAATTTGGGTGCTGAAAGTGTGTGGTGTCTGGTGCTCTATTTGATGCTGGTTACCTCTGGTAGTGTTACACTGGAAACAAAGCTCAGGATTCCAGTGCTGCAAAAGATCAAACGTCTTATGCCGCGTACACAAGATCGGAAATTCCGACTAGAAAACTGTGGCTTTTTTTCTGACGGAATGTTGGCTCAAACTTGTGTTGCATACACACGGTCACGCAAATGTTGTCGGAAATTCCGACCACCAAGAACGCGGTGACGTACAACACCACAACAAGCCGAGAAAAATTAAGTTCAATGATTCCGGGCATGCGTTGAATTGATTCCGAGCATGCGTAGGGTTTTTGTGCGTCGGAATTGGCTACACACGATAGTAATTTCCGAGCAGAACTTTTCTTGTCGGAAAATTTGAGAACCAGCTCTCAAATTTTTGTTGTCGGAAATTCCGACAGAAATGTCCGAATGGAGCCTACACGCGGTCGGAATTTCCAACCAAAAGCTCACATCAAACTTTTCTTGTCTGAATTTCCGATCGTGTGTACGCAGCATTAGCTTTTCCTACAAATCTTTATGTTTTCCATTCTATATGTCATTGATAGGAATAAACACTCTTGAAGCAATTGCATTTGAGCTGGATAAATAGCTGTATTTAGGTGTTATCTGCACTATAAACCAGTAGAAATAGGCCAAACGCCCCCAAGTTCGGCACCCGAACAGGAAAAAAGTTCAGCCCTGAACTGCAAACTCCATTGAAGTCTATGGTACCCGAACATGAAGTTCCTGTTTTGAAGGCTTATAGTTACAGTGCCTTGAAAAAATATTCATACCCCTTGAAATTTTCCACATTTTGTCGTATTGCAACCAAATAATGTAAATGTATTTTATTGGAATTTTATGTGATAGTAGACCGCCACAAAGTGTCACATAATTGTGAAATGAAAGGAAAATGATAAATGGTTTTCAATTTTTTTTTAACAAATAAATATGTGAAAAGTGTGGCGTGCATTTGTATTCAGCCCCCTGAATCAATACTTTGTAAAACCACCTTTCGCTGCAATTACAGCTGCAAGTCTTTTGGGGGATGTCTCTACCAGCTTTGCACATCTAGAGAGTGACATTTTTTGCCCATTCTTCTTTGCGAAATAGCGCAAGTTCTGTCAGATTGGATGGAGAGCATCCGTGAAGAGCAATTTTCATGTCTTGCCACAGATTCTCAATTGGATTTAGGTCTGGACTTTGACTGGGCCTTTCTAACACATGTATATGCTTTAAGCTAAACCATTCCATTGTAGCTCTGGCTGTATGTTTAGGGTCGCTGTCCTGCTGGAAGGGGAACCTCCACCCCAGCCTTAAGTCTTTTGCAGACTCTAATGCCGCGTACACGCGGTCGGAATTTCCGATGAAAAAAGTCAGACGGAATTTTTTCATCGGATATTCCGACCATGTGTGTGCCCCACTGGACTTTTTCCATCGGAAATTCCGACGGAGTTAGAAAGAGAACATGTTCTCTTTTTTTCCCAACAAAAAAAATTTATATCGGAAATTCCGTTCGTCTGAATGGAACTCCGACGGAAAAAAAACACGCATGCTCAGAATCAAGTCGACGCATGCTTGGAAGCATTGAACTTAAATTTTCTCGGCTCGTCGTAGTGTTGTACATCACCGTGTTCTTGACGGTCGGAATTTGGGTGTGACAGTGTATATGCAAGACAGCTTGAACGGAATTCCGTCGGAAAAATCCGTCGGAGTTTATCCCGACGGAAAATCCGATCATGTGTACAGGGCATAACAGGTTTTCTTCTAAGATTGCCCTGTATTTGGATCCATCCATCTTCCCATCAACTCTGACCAGCCTCCCTGTCGCTTGCTGAAGAAAAGCATCCCCACAGCATGATGCTGCCACCATCATATCTCAAGTGGAGATGGTGTGTTCAGGGTGATGTGCAGTGTTAGTTTTCTGCCACACATAGCGTTTTGCTTTTAGGCCAAAAAGTTCAGATTTGGTCTCATCTGATTAGAGCACCTTCTTCCACATGTTTGTGGTGTCCCCCACATGGCTTCTCACAAACTGAATACAGGACTTATGGCTTTCTTTCAACAATAGTTTTCTTCTTGCCACTCTTCCATAAAGGCCAGATTTGTGGAGTGCACGACTAATAGTTGCCCTGTGGACAGATTCTCCCACCTGAGCTGTGGATCTCTTCAGCTCCTCCAGAGTTACCATGGGCCTCTTGGCTGCTTCTCTGATTAATGCGCTCCATGCCCGGCCTGTCAGCTTAGGTGGACGGCCATGTCTAGGTATGATTGCAGGGGTATTAGAGTAAAGGGGGCAGAATACAAATGCATGCCACACTTTTCAGATAATTATTATTGTAAAAAATGTTGAAAACTGTTTTCCCTTCCACTTCACAATTATGCGCTACTTTGTACTGGTCTATCACATAAAATCCCAATAAAATACATTTACGTTTTTGGTTGTAACAAAATGTGGAAAATTTTAAGGGGTATGAATACTTTTTCAAGGCACTGTATGCCATTTATTGGCCATAAAAAGGGTATAGGGGCCCGGGTACTGCCCTGGGGGACATGTCTCCATGTAAAAATGTTTTTTTTTTAACCACTTCAATACAGGGCACTTTCACTCCCTTGCCATTTTTCAGCTTCAGGGCTGTCATACTTTGAATGACAATTGCGCAGTCATGCAACACTGTACCCAAATGACATTTTTATAATTTTTTCCCCACAAATATCAATTCTTTTGGTGGTATTTGATCACCTCTGCGGTTTTTATTTATTGCGCTATAAACAAAAGAAGAGGGACAAGTTTGAAAAAAAACACAATATTTTTTTACTTTTTGCTATAATAAATATAATTTTTTTTTTAAAAACAAATTTTTTTCTCAGTTTAGGCCGATATGTATTCTTCTACATATTTTTGGTAAAAAAAAAATTGCAATAAGCGTATATTGATTGGTTTGCGCAAAAGTTATAGCGGCTACAAAATAGGGGATAGATTTATAGCATTTTTATTATTATTTTTTTTTACTAGTAATGGCGGCGATCAGCGATTTTTATCGTGACTGCGATATTGCGGCGGACACATCGGACACTTTTGACACATTTTTGGGACCATTCACATTTATACAGCGATCCCTGCTATAAAAATGCATTGATTACTGTATAAATATGACTGGCAGGGAAGGGGCTAACACTAGGGGGCGATCAAGGGGTTAAATGTGTTCCTTAGGGAGTGATTCTTACTGTGGGGGAAGGGGACTGACTGGGGGAGGTGACCGATCGGTGTCCCTCTGTACAAGGGACACACCATCTGTCTCATCTGTTTACACACACAGATCCACGGTCCTGCTCAGTTACTGGGCAATCGAGGGTGCCCGGCACGCATCGGGTCCCCAGTGACACGGCGAGCGTGCGTCCCCTAGTGGCTCCGGAAGGCACAACGTCATATGACCTCCGCCCAGAACGAGAGCCTCATCGTCCCGCCGTCATTGGATGGCGGGCGGTAGGCTAGTGGTTAAACAATCTTTTAAAGGAGCAGTGTTTTTAATGATGCAGTGAAACAATAAAAATGAAAAATTCCTTTAAATGTAGTGCCTGGGTGGTCCCCTTAGTCTGCCTGTAAAGTGGCATATCTGTAGCATGTATAGAACATGCTGCAGCAAAAATTACATTTCTATAGAAAAATAAAATGAGTCAAGTCACATTTAAATTTACCCACATTTGCAATCGTCGGCCGGCAATTAAAAAAAAAAAAAAAGAAGGTAAAAAAGGGCGTCGAGACAACAAAAAACTATGTCCTCGGATGTAGATCATCGTCAATCACAACGCTGACCTAAAAAAAGGAAGAAAAAAACACTCCACCGTCAATGAAGGCTAACCACCTACAGCAGGCTACGCCGTTTGATAGTTCTTATATAGGTAAGGGGCGGAGCTACCTGGCGATGTCACCTGGTGGTCACACCCCCTTGTGACATCACTGGCCAGTGCATACTGGGTCGGTGATGTCACAAGGGGGCGGGGTCACAAAGTGATGTCGCCAGGTGCCCCTGCCCCCTTACCTATTTAAGAACTGTCACCCGGCGGAGGAGGCATTCAGCGGTCAATGAGTGCAGAGCATTTTTTGTTTTGTTTTTCGGTCCGGCAGTGCAGAAAAAGGCATTGTCAAAAGCTGTGTCTGTGTTTTTTATTACTTTTTGACACTTTTTTGGTGAATGGGTAGGAGTACAGTGTACCCCATACTCATTCACATATGGGGGGGTGGGATCTGGGGGCTCCCTTGTTAAGCCCCCACCTGCAGACAACCACAACTCAGGGTTGTAGGGAAGAGGCCCGTTTTTTTTTTTTATTACCAGCAATTTTCTTTTTTACTTTCAGCTGTCAGCGGGGAAGCCCGCTGATGGCCGATGACTCATTCATTGTTAAGGACGTGGCTTCCCGGCCCTGCTACTTACCAACATATTGACTATGTGCTCGGCGGTGAACATCCTGCCGAACGCACAGAGAATACAGGTGTTCTGTGAACACCCAAACGGGCGATGTTCGGGCCGAGCCTTTGCTCGGCCTGAACCGTTCGCCCAACACTATAAACCAGTATTTTTGGATGCACGGCTGGTCACAGGGGTATAAAGACATGATTGCATAGCTCCACCTACTATAATTAAATGAGGAAAGGACCCTGTTTTATTTTTTAAGCAGAGGAAATAACAACCTTTATATAACTTCTGTTATGTGAAGGCAATGTGTTAAACAAGTATGGAAATTTTTACACATACTTCTACGAATGTTTACCAATGACTGTTTATACAAGGCGTCCAATGTTATAGGCTTAATAACTTTTCAATGAACAGTTTGTAGTGAAACAGTGAAAGTCATCAATTAAGACTGGTGCTTATGCCCTGAACACTAACCCTATATAACAGAGCCCCCTTGTATCTACATGTTTCAAAGCAGCCTAGATATGGGCTTATACCTAATGAAGGAAAGAATGCAGCAATGAGTGGTTCCAGAGTATTTTTGGCTGGCGGAGAGAACCTCGAAATAACTTGTCTCATTAACCCTTCCCTGCTGTTCCAGCTGCGAAGGAGGAGGGCTCATGCACTTTGTGCCATAGACAAGAAAAGGTTGTTAGTTCACACACTGCTGATTATTTGCTTAATACCTCAATTAGAGCTTTATGACCTCAGTACAGCTTATCTACCAATGTAGTGCCTGACTTTTACAATTTCTGCTATCACTAAATCTGTCTGACTTTTATTGCTCTCCTGGAGTACCTCAGAGCAATCTGTTTCCCCACAGCTGTGACCAGGAAGAAAACAAGTAGCCAATACCTGCAGTAATATGCAGTGTTCTAGAAAAAGTAATTAATAAAAAATGAAAGTAGAACTATGTGCATAAGCAAAAGTAAAAATATACGAGTACTCCCTGTAACACAGTTTGATTACCTGTTAATCATGTTAGCAGATCCATTATTTTTCCATTTGCTGCAACAAGCTGTCAAACGATGTTCTTTCTGCAGTGAAATCACTGCAGCGTTGTCACCCTGAAAACAGGGTATTTCTAGATGGACATGTCATTTCAAATGGACGTTAATTATAAAATTTTCCCCACTAGAAAGAATCAAATAAAAATCAGCAGCTACATATACTGTAGCTGCTGACTTTTAATAAAGGGACACTTACCTGTCCAAGGATCCAGTGCCCTCCTCACCTGGGCCAGTTAGTGTTGGAAGCCGGCTGTGACTTTAATGTTGGATTCCCACTGCGCATGCATGAGCCACATTGCACTTTGTGAATGGTCCCACAGTCTTCAGGGACTTGTGACGTGTCCCCGGAGGCTGCGGGCAAAACTTCTGCTCAAATCACCAAGGCGGAAGTGGGAGTAGGTACCTATCAAGGACATAAAGGGGAACTTCCCGTTTTGGAACTAAACCCACCAATTTAATGGTTTCCCAAAAGTAAGGCTGGGTTAGAAATGTTAAATAATAATAAATGTTAATAAACCCTTAATCAAACATAACCAATATTATTTTCTACAGTGTTTTCATTTACATTCTTCCTATTTGTGCATATGCGTTGTATGCTACATTGAGGGCATGCCTCTGGTGATAACTGTCACATTTGCCAGTGTGCTTATGTCATCTATCAGCCAATCTTTAAAGTGTATTTCCACCTTTGCAGTCAATTTTTAGAAAACCCCACTATGTTTATGTGTTTCCATTCACACAGCATACCTAAAAAAATCTAGAACAAATATTTACTTCCTTTTAGATGGAGAAGGTGTCATGACTGATTCTATGAATTTCTGGAGAGTCTCACACTGACTCTGTCTCCACACAGACTCTAGCTATCATATAATTTAGGAGGGCGGTTTCCAAAATGTATAATATCTTGTTAGGACAGACAGTATTCAAATCTAGTTTACAGCTGACAATGAAAAACTGCAAACATTGCATTTGCTGTCCACCATTATTGCCTTTGCTCCCCATCACCCAATTTTCCTTGTGTGCCCTCCTGTTTTAGTGCTAGTTCACACCACCTGCAGTGCAGTGCGTTTTTTTCTACATCAAAAACATGTAAATTATGTTA